>OX461811.1:30347318-30696558 GCA_949802685.1 Dicyrtomina minuta
CTAAATTCTGATTTTCTCACTGTTATCCACAACTTTAAAGTGAAACCTTTAAATATAACTTTAAAAATAGGTTTACCAGGTTGCCCCACTGTAGCGAAATACTGTAAAATAAAAAAAACTGCACTAGTGCACGTATATTGCAAACCAATAGATGAAAATTGGAAAAAAGACTTAATTGGATGATAATGTTACTGTTAAACAGCAGAGGAAAGAACTAAAACGATACAGGCATAGACTAACTAGTAAAAAATGGTACAAGCTTGGCGCGACAAAAACTTTCAAACGTATTCCTGCATATGACGAGTAAAAATAAATAAAAATATTCTAAACTTTAAAAATGCGTGGGAAGCGTAAATGTTGTTTTAAAACAATTTCGGAAGCACTTTCAAAAAGAGCATCGTTTTCTCTACGTATCAAGCATTACTACTTGAAATTTGAATAAAAACTGACATTCGGCTGGGGGTCTGAAAACAGTGAGTTTCCCCATTTACGCAATGCTAACTTCCTTAAATTCAAACACATTTTGCCGCCAAACCAGTTTTCAAAATTCAATTTTTTTTGTCAACTTCCTATTTAGGTCGTTAGGTTTCATAAAAAAAATATACTAAAGTTGTGGCTTGGTTTTGAAAATCTGGCCCCCAAAGGTTAATAATCAGTATATCGTGGTTTATACATTATGTGAAATGGTCTCTGGTCTGCTACGTCAGATACGCAGTGAATATGTTATAGATATTCAGTACATACGTTATAGACATTCAGGGACCGTCCATAATGACGTTCTTTAAATATTATAGTTTTAAGTACCATCAGTTTCGACACGCAGTGAACATGTTATAGATATTCATTACATACGTTGTAGATAGCCTGGCTCGGCGGCCCAGTGGTTTAACTACTGAGCTGCTGGGTCGGGGGAGTCAGTGGCGCTCTGTATTGGAGTCGGTGTTAGTGATAGAGCTTAGTATGGCGGTTGGGAGTTGAGCTGGCGTGGGAGTGAGAGTTTAAGGAAGTTGGATGCAGGCTGAAAAAATCCGTGGTGGTTATCTACCTGAGACGGAGTTTCAGTACTGCTTAATAGTAGGTACCTACTTTGCGACTCTCGTACATTTCAATGTATAAACTTAAGATTCTTCCCGAAGCACTTCTCTCCTAAGTATACTGCAAGCGTCGCCACCCGATGACATTCGATAGAGTTGCTCGCTGGTGGGTTGGCTTGGCAGAGCGTATTGGAATCGTGGGGACCGTGAGAAAGTCTTTTTGATTCTATAAAATACTCCGTTGTGCGTTGCCTCCGAAAGGGAAATATAGGCAATTACTGTCTGGTGCAAACCAGCCTAAATATATGCTTGCTAAATGGTCTACAGGAACACGTAACTAAAACCAAATACTACAAGTGTAGGTACCTATTTCTTCTAATTACTCCCGGGTCCCTTGTAACTCCCGGGTCCCTTGTAACTCCCGGGGTTAAGGGCAAAATTTTGAGCTAACTCCCGGGGTCTCTATTACCTCCCGGGGTCTCTATCAACTCCCAGGGTCTCCAGCAACTCCCGGGGTCCCCAGTAACTCCCGGGGTTGTAATGGTCTGTTATTGGGTGTATAATAATTCAAAGCATTTTTCCTTTTCAGCAAAGGCGCCGTGGAATGAAACACATGAAATGCTTTCTGTTAAAATAAGCGCTAAAATTTAAAAGATGGTTAACGTTAAAGTCAATACCCAGTACCCACGTGCAGATTATCAAGATCTGCAGTTCTCAAGTTTGGTTGTGCTATTTTATCTTAATCTAAGTTAGGTAAAAATGGAAGGTAAAAAGATTCGATCGTTTCCGATTGGAAAAAAATTAGCAGCAATTGCATACGCTAAACAAAATTCCAACGAAAAGGCTGCCAAGAAATTTCAAGTGTGTACCAAGACTATAAGAGACTGGAAGAAACAGGAAAATAAATTAAGTAAGTATAAACCAAATTAATTTTGTTTAGTTATAACTCTTTCATCCCAGTTCTCTTCCTACTAATATCTTTACAACATTAATGCAGTAATAGAATGCCTGCTCTATTTTCAAAGTGATAGCCACTATTAACAATTTTTGAAAATTTTCCACAGTAAAAAGACTAGCTCTTGTTCATTGCAGTTGAATATTTCATAAAAATAATGTAAGAATTTCCCATCAGTGCATGACATTTATTTTACTGTACCCGGCTAAATTTTCTATTATCTTATTTCTTTAAGATTGCACCTTGACTTCGAAAGGAAAAAACCGTCACCGGGTAGAAGGATTCTACGACATTTGAGGGTCGCGACATGCAGTCCAACACAGTAAGTAGTACGACATTTCCCCAAACGACACTTGGTCTAACGACAACTGGTAAACGACAGTACGTCCAAAAAAAATTTACGTCCACGTCAATGCGTCCTCAGACATTTTGATGTGCAACAAATCGCAGGGTGACAATCAGTCCAAAACAATTACGTCCATTACGAATATTTCAATATGATGATGAGGGACAATATCAAAAGCCACCACATAAAATTATGTTCGTTTTATTTATTGATTGCGGAATGATAAAACTTGCTCAAAATTGTTATTTTAAGAGCAAAGACTAAGTCATACCAGTAATAATTAGTAAAACTTATTTAATAATAATAGTAATCGAGATATTAGGATTTAAATATATACGTAATAATAAAAAAAATCGTAAAACAATATAACTTAAAATACTTCTTGATCGAAGTAGGAGTTAGAGATTATCATGAAATTAATTATTTACATACAGAAGGGAAAAATAAAAGGAAATCAACATCATATGTGTTAATTTGTAACTTACTTTTGTGTTACTCCAACATCGACACCAGAAGATGTTACAGCGGTCAACACAAATTTTAGTTAGGGATTTACACTGTAATGTGTTAGACTGAGTTTACTATTTTCTGTGTTGCATATGTAACCAAGAAGTAGTTACGTGCCTAACTGAATTAAAAAACAGTGCAAAAAATTGGTTTCGAACACGCAGCCTTCTAATTAGGTGCTGGCCTTTTTAACCACTGCGCTGAGACGATTCATTTGCAGTTGCAGCACTAATTTAGCTTAATATACGGCGGTATAAATTCTTAACACGATTTTCAGTCAACTGTAACATTATTTGGTGCAGGTATAAGAACACACAGCGGTGCTTCACGTAGCTTTTAAAAAGTACATATTTTCTCACCTTAAAAATTTTGAAAGTATCTAATAATCGTGTTGAAATTAACCCCCAAATGTGTTAGCTCGAATAAACTGAAATTTTTCTTTTCTAAGCGTGTAGAAGACAAGGAACGACTGAAAAGAGTGAAAAACTTCCGTTCATCGTCAAGTATGCAATTTTAATATTATTAAAAATGATAAGGATGCACAATTATTCATATGCAAATCTCATGAGCTACCTGCATGCCCGCAAGTGGCAGGCAACTGCCTACTTACCCGTTTACTTTTGTAATTAGTGAACAAGCAACTTCGAAGATTGTTATTTCTGAAATAGCAAAAGAATCACAAAATACGTTGTCCACAATGGATTTTCTCAGCTAGGATTGTTATTGTGATAGATTGCGTTTTTCCACAAAACGTCTTGGGCCGACGACTGGCAAAAACAGGTTTGTTCTTGTTTGTCGTCCTGGGTGTTTGTTCTTCATTGTGATTGTGCACAACCAAATTTACTAGTTTGTGGTTGTGAAAGCACTATCACAAACGAAAAGAACAATTGTTCTTTGTACACAAATTACAACAGTATACCCGTTTATGATATCTGAAATGTACTGTGCTATATTAGAATATTATTACCACTTGTATATTAACAAATTGTGGCAGTAGATTTAGATTAAGTACTAGCCAGGAGTTGCTGGGCTTAGTAAAAACTCACTGAAATTATCAATTTGTTCAATAATCGTATTAGACGTAATTGTTTTAGACTGATTGTCACCCTGCGATTTGTTGCACATCAAAATGTCTGAGGACGCATTGACGTGGACGTAAAATTTTTTGGACGTAGTGTCGTTTACCAGTTGTCGTTGGACCAAGTGTCGTTGGGGGAAATGTCGTACTACGTACTTTGTCGGACGTCAAATCGCGACTCTCAAATGTCGCCAGGCCGGTAGAAGGGGCAGGAAAGAAAGTGACAAGTCAGGAACTGGAGGATTCTATTGTTGAATGGATCCTAACTACTCGTGAAAGTGGGCATCGAGTATCTCGCAAAATGATTCCGGCGAGGGCTCTGAGCTTTTATCCAGAGTGTGATGATCACGACGATCAAGAATTCGCTGCCAGCAACGGATGGGCTGACAAATTTCTGAAACGTAATCACTTTTCCCTGCGGCGATGAACTACTTTTTCTTAAAAAGATCTAGACCAGATCCAGATTGTTGATGGTTTAAAATTTTTTAAATATTGTTATGTTATATTGAAATTTTAATAATAAAAGCTTTAAAAAAATATGTTGATTCATTAAAGTAAATTAAGGAACATAGACTTTCATGAAATTTTCTTGTAACTCGCGGGTCCCTATCAACTCCCGGGTCCCTAGTAACTCCCGGGTTTAGGAGCAAAGTTTGAGCTAACTCCCGGGGGAGTAATTAGAAGAAATACGGTAATTAAGAAAAACCTGGAAAGATTCAAAAACAGACTACTCACATGGGTTGTTCTGTCGAATCAATCCAAACAGTAAAGTGCAGTGTATTATACCCTATGGGTGAATATTACAAGACTTCTATAATAATAATGATAAAAATACATACGTTGTAGATATTCAGGGATCGTCCTTAATGGGGGATATTCGGGTTAGCACTCATTCAACAAATCCAGCGCCAGGCGCTGAATTTTGTATGTATGCAATTACTGTATAAAATTGTTAATAATAATAAAGCAAATTTTACAAAATCATGTACTATTCTGATAAAAAATGAATTTTGTATAATAAATGATTTAAAAACTAGAATATATTAGAAAAACTGATAATAATGAATTAACATTGAATACTTTGAATATATTAAATATTATTCAAAGTAATAGTGCTGAAATAGAAAAATTAGTTGTCAAGACTTCTAAATTAAACAGTGTAGCGCAGGGTAATTTAAATTACCCAAGTGAAGTAATATAAGGTGTATGTGTCGAAACAACAGATTTTAATGAAACATCAAGTAGGCTTTGAGGTCTAATTAATAATTTAAATTAAAAAAATACTAAATATTTGCTGAAATCACTTATACTAAATGAAAACTCAGGGAAGCAAATATTAAAATTCTTGATTTAATAGAACGCACTGGTTAACAAGAAGCCGAGTTGCAGAATTAAATTGCATCAAAAGATTCACTATTTAAATATTTAGATAGTAAAATTGATTCAGATGAGATAATTTCTTAGCGTACACTGCTTACAGGCTTTCGGAAATCTTAATAATAATCGTTAAAATTCACTTTGCTCACTAGATCCCTACAGGGACACCGGCATTCTGCAATGGTTTTTCTATACTAATTACGTGGTGAACGTTGAAGCGCGCGCTCGGGAACTGCTTCTAATTGGCAAAGTCCCAGCTGAAGTACAACAAGTTGGAACAAAGAAACTACGCATAGTAGTACAACCAGATTTCAAAATCGCCCATTCTAAACAATCCAGCTACTTTAAGATAGTTTAAACCGAAATTAAATCGACTGTACATTGCGTTGTTTGGTCACAGTGACCCGCAAAAGTTTAAAGCAAATCAAAATTTAATACTTTTTTACCCTATTACTTCTACAGTTCTTGTCCGATTTTGATAAGGTTTGTTTTTCTTTGATCCTTAGGCTGCTTTTATAAAAATTAATTTCAGGATTTTGAAAAACTTAAAAATTTAAATATCTGGCTAAATCTTGAAACATCGTTTTTTTAAAAATATAAACATGTTAAAATGTTTTAAAATCCTAAAATTATTTAAAAGAAAACAGCCTAAGAATCAGAAAAAAGGTATTTTATTAAAATCGGACGAAAACTGTAGAAGTAACGGGTACGCAAAATATTGAAATTTGAATTTCAATGAACTTTGGCAGGCCACTGGGACCCAAAACTCAAAATGAAGTTGAGTTGCTTTAGGCTTGTGACATTTTAAAGTAGCATGATTTCTGGGAATAAATGATTTTGATATCTTGGTTAAACACTTCAATAGCCACAGAAAAGTACGAGGGAGGAAGAAAAAAATCCGTTTTGAAGCCCTTTAAACGTTATCTTTTAAAATAAAGTTCATGGGCTTCAAATGGGTTTTTTAACTTTTCTCTCGTACTTTTCTGTGGCCACTGACTTTTGGTTCTGTTGCTAGTAACGAATTAGAAAGTTAGTCAATCATAAATGTTTTAATAAATTATTTTAAGTAGCAATTAGTAATTTGATAATTAGATCTACTAAATTTTGTTGCTCTTCTTTTTGATAAATAATGAGCAACAAAATGCTTGTGGAACACTTAATAATAATCACTAGCAGGTTAGCAACCCGATGGGTTGCGTTAAAAAATTTAATAGATCTTTTTCACTTTTAGTTGTTATAGTAAATAAGGTTGTGGTCAAATCGACTTTTGGGTTGCCCAGTATAATAGGGCCATCCATATATTAAGTTTCAGGTTTCATGGGGTGGAGAGAGTTTTGGCCAATGACGCTTTTAAAAGGCAGAGAGGAGGAAAGGGGGGGAGGGTGCTCATGCGTCTGACGTTTCAGTCAATTGTTTGTGAATTTTAAATTTTTTGTTTCGGCAAATCAAAGTAGATACGGCATAGATAAAATTTAACATGTAGTACATATTTTATTTTTTCGAGAAAAAGTGAAAACATGTAGGAAAAATAAATTGTTTAAATTTTTTTATGAAGAGTTGAATCGTTTATGCGGGGGGGGGGGGCGTTGAGAAATCACAGTGTAGTGACGATTGGATGGGGGGAGGGGTTTTGGCACAAAAACCTGAAACCTAATATATGGATGGCCTCTGAAGGTTGAAATAAAGGCACTACTGGGTTGGACTGCGCAAGTTTTGACCTCATACTTGCCCGGGGTAAGCTTTAACCTCAACTTTGAAAGGGTTCAGATTTTCTCATAGACGTGGTAGGAGTAGGTTTTAACCAGAGCCTTGTCCGGGGTTAAAGTATGGAATCGGACTTGCTCGGGGTAAGTACACATCAGTGACTTGCTCAGGTAACGCAATAGTGAAAGACTTTGATCAGAGGCTGGCACGGGAAAAGTTAAACCCTAGCGTTGGCTGGCTTAAGCATTTACCACAGACTTGCCCCAAATTAATAATTTGCCTTACCGGTCGCATTATATTATATTTGTTGAGCTCACAGGCTTTCTCGGGATAAGTTTTTCCCAGAGATTTGCCCGTTTTGCGCTATGGTCACGAACGTGCCCAGGGTAATCTTCAAGCGCAACCTTGCCCTGGCTAAGCTTTGATTAAATGGGCCATCCATATATTACGTTTGCCCTTTTTGTGCAAAACCTTCTCCCCCCTCTCCAATCGTCACTACACCGTCATTTCTCAGTACCCATCTCTCCTCACTATAAACGGTTTAACTTTTTAAATAGTTGTTCAAAGAATTTATTATATTTTCTAAAGGCTTATATATGCATTTTTCCGAAAAGTGAATATTTACATACCACATATTACATTTCCACATATCAATAATGTTAATAATGTATCTGCTTTAATTCGCCGTAATAAAAATTTAAAATTTACAAAACTTGCCTGAACCCCCCACCCCCCTGCTGATTCAACGCGTCATTAGCCTGAGCCCCCTCCCCCACCCCGATGAAACCTAAAACGTAATGCATGGATGGCCCCAAAGGCTTAACCGGGGCATGGTTTTGCCACAGGCGCGATCCAGGTATGTTTGGATCAGAAACTTAACCTGATTACGCTACGGTCACCGACATATCTGGGATCAGTTTTGATTTCAGGTTAGCCCGGAATTAAGGCTTTAAATTAATTCGGGTTAAATAAATCGTATTAGTCGTTTTCACGTTTTTACGCAAAAGGTAAGTAAAACCTGATCCTGCGTCTTTTGTGCAATGTAAAATTCACCATACTTTGTTGAATATAATATTTTACTTCCGGCTGCTGCATGTAAAATTTTATTGGATCACAGGCTTGGAAGGTAAAAGACTTTACGAAAACCTTGGCTTGCAGACGCGTCAAATGGTACCATGAAAAGTGCAAATGGTTGAAAACTGAAGCGCACACGTAGTGGCTTTTAACAGGTGCCATCCCAAGACCAATCATTATACGGACTTTCAATTAAGAGATTTAAAAAATAAATTATTACTGCTAGGGAATTAATATTACGAAGCTTAGTTTTGACTTGAGTGCAGGTGCAGTAAAGCAGAGTAAAGAGTAGACATGGATACGATGCAGTTGTAAGTTATACAATAGGAAACTTTTGCTAAACAAAATTAAAATTAATTTAATTTAATTTCCAAGTTCCAATTTATTTTATCGGCTTGCACTTTTTTTTCTCAATTTTTTATGGCGATCAAGTTAGAGTTATTTGCAATTACTAATCTAGCTCTGTGCCAATCAAGACCCTGGAATTTTTAAACATTCGAATTTACAGGCTGTGATTGGTGCAGAGCTAAAACTTTAAAACGGGAATAATTCAAAAAAGTGTCAAAACACTAAATTTTCCGAGACAATACCGGCCTCCGCTTGGCCAAGGGCTATCTAATGACACCCCAATAAGGGGTAAATTCCTAAAACTGTAGGAGGAGTACACTGCATAAGCTGGCAACCCCCCGTAACACTGCACGCGTTAATTAAGAGATTTTGTTAATTGTTTGCGCTTAGTATTTACTTTTGGCTTACCGAAAATTGTTGTTATATTCCACAACGTTTTCCCCGATCTTAATAAAAACCAAAAGGCCTTGCTTAAAGGTTTGCTTGAGAAGTACAGGTTCTAGTGCAGGATCCAAATCTTCCCCAACGTTGTCAATCAGTACGGGTAACCCTAGCTGACATGCGTTATCAACTACACGCAGGTATCCTGGATCACTTAGTTTAGTTACTCCCAAGCGATTTACTTTTTCCATACTGCGAATCCATTTACTGGCTTGACCTTGGGGATCAATTAATAAAGGCCATCTTCTTGTGCTAGAAACTATTATTCCATTTTCGATAGAGAAACCGTCTATTGGGAGACCTGCTAAATTCCAGTTTCTTATTTTAACTGCATCACCTAAAGTTGCAATTAATGAAAATACTGGTGAACAAGGAATTTTCTGCTCAAAACAAAGGCCTTGCCATTCACTAACACAACCTTGGCGATAATCAACAGTAAAAGGTCCTAGATACGCAACAACAGCAGCAGAAATCAGTACATCTCCAAATATATTGAATAGGCGATCTGAAAGCAACGTCGCACCTTCGCTCCATCTAAGTTTCTCACCGCTCAAACCATCAATTAGTTTTTCTGCTCGCTCTAATTTTTGTGAGCAAAGTGCAATGTTTTCTTCTAAATCTTTTTTTTTTTTATTCATCGCAGCGTACTCGTCGTTGAGTGCTTGAAGTTTGTCTGTCACTCTTTGCAACTGAGCTCTTTTTTCGTTTAGCTTGTCCATTTGTGCTTGTAGTTCACCTTCCGCTTCATTTAGTTTTGCTTTTTTAGGCTCTACAATTTTTATAACCCTGTCATAAACTTCCATAGCTTTTACCCATTTACACAAACCTTCGCAAGCCGTTGAGACATTTCTGATAACAGCTGGTTCAAAGTCAGGATTTTTAATAAATTTTTCTCGTATTCTTTTCATCACAGGTGCAGGAATATTATCTTTGTCGTATTCCTTTAGTCCTTCAAGAAATTTCATGTCCCCAAGCATTTTCATCGATTGGCCCCAATAATCTTCGTACTGTTTTCCATTTGGATCAGTTTTCTTATCCGATTTAATTCCTCTCATAATGCAAATTGCTTCAAGCACCATTTTAATCTACAAAATAAACACATGTTTTTTATTACTACGCATAGTTATAATTGAAGTGCAAAAACTTGTACTAAACACGTGTTGCCAGGGTAAAACATTCAATTGAACCTGTCTATGCACATCAGAAAATAGCCCACAACCACCGACCACGCTAGCAGTTACAAACTAAATTTTACCAGTAGCTAAACTCGCTAAAGGAATCCTAATTGGTCGCTTAAAACTCCATGACTTGCTCTTACTCTCAAAAAAGTTTGACGTAAACATAATTTTGCATCATCTTGAATTTGAATTTTTTATTATAAGCTAGACTTGTATAAATAGTGAAATAGTGGCTTGGTGGCTTGGAGATGTAATGCATCGCCTTGTCACCAAGTCGGGGCCAGCCAGTAGTGCTCTGAATTGTGGGCAGTGGGGGGATGGGGCTTGGTGGGGCGTTGGGGGAGTTGAATGGGGTGGGTGTGAGAGTCTAAAGTGTTTGGGTGCTGGTTGTATTTATCTGTGGTAGTTCCTACCTGAGACAGAGATACAAGTCAGCTTAATAGTAGTTTACTACATGCCTGAACACTGTGCATTCAAATGTATAGACTCAAGATTCATCTCGAAGTTCCTCTCTTCCTCGTCCACTACAGGCTGTCGCCACCTGTCCACTCTCGTTAAAGAGTTACTGCTGGCGGGTTGGCTCTGCATGGCGAATTCGAAGTAGTGGCGGGCCTGAGAAACCTTCCACCATTCGTCATACCATGTCAGGCTTCGCCTCCGTTATACGGGAAAAACGACATATGATATTCTGGTGATGATCAGTATAATCCACGCTCTCTAGCAGGACGGCCGTAAGACAGCCTCTATCAGTAGAATAGAATAATAAGAAAGTGAGTCACTAGATACCGATCATGTGTCCATCATGTGTATCATTTCTAGTGGCTCTTATAGTAAAGTTGTATCAAGAACACAGTCAGTTCATGCCCAATGGGCGAATATGTGGCTGTCTAAATACACACAAATAATAATAATAATAATAATAATAATAAATAGTGAAATAAATATACGACAATAATCACTAATTAGAAAAGATTGGGAAATAAAAACTAAAACGAAAGGGTGTGGGTTACTTATCTATAATAAAGACTGCTACAGTAATTTGATAATACCTTTTGAGTTTTCTACGCCTATCAAATCAATAAAAATGAATGCAAGGAAACAAAATAATAAATCAATAAATATTATTGCTCTCTACTGCCCTATAAACCTACTGATACCTTTTCGGCAAGCATTCAATGATATTTTATCTGCTCACTCGTCTACTGAACATACATAATACAGGGCATAAACTTAAATTTTTAAATTAAAAACTCTAACACAATAGAAGTTTAATCAATATTTTCACAATATGGTTTTTACCAAATCATAGATGACTGCACACGTAGTGACACTAAGTTAAGGTCGTTAATTGACGTAATTGTGACTAATGTCCTTAAACCTCAAGTAAAAAGTGGAGTAAAAGACTGAAGTGTACCGTGACATGACCATGACCATCACAGTCAGGGAAAAAACAAAAATCTAAAAGGGAATCAAACAAAAAATGTAGTCGTGTATGGAAAAATGAGAATAATAGGCTTCTTGTAAACAAGTTCATCCTTGATCCTTAGTGGGCGCTCGAATTAACAAAAAATATAAACAAAAACTTCAACCTATTAGCTAAGTATGTGCTTGGCAATCCAGACTTTTGAAGTGAGTAAAGATAAACCAAAGTGGCCTACTTATAATATTTAAAACCTGCTCCATAAAGGAGATAAGTTCAAAGAAAATAGAAATATCACGTCTTTTAGTAGGTTTCAAATTTCTAAAATAATCAATAGCTACCCTGATGAATGGTTCAACTGGATGTTGAACCAGGCATCTAGGTCGACTGACTTTTTGATGGTTATGTTTAAAATATTGACAAGTTCCACAACGGGTTTTATATTTAAAATCATTGTTGTACATTTTTAGCAGAAATAACAAATATAAAGAGAATTCTGGTAGCTCCAAGTTAAACTAAAAAATCCGGCGCCTCGCGCCGGATTTGTGGACCGGGGGGCCCAAAGTAGATGCTGAGCTTAGGCGACTTCGTTTTATCACTGGAAGACAATATTTTTGTACTACGGCTAACATAATACGCAAGCAGTTAGCGCCGGTGAAAACCAGCTAGGTACGAACTCTGTTGATACCAGTAGGTCGGATACTAGTTCTGCCGTTTGCAGTTGGCTGAGATAGAATAACTCCGGTACGAGTGATCCAGGTGCAAGTATTGGTGACAGGAAAAGGCCGGGCAAGAAAAGTCAGGTGAAATTAAAGGTGCTCAAAGGTAAAATTAACACAGCTACAAGTTGGCTTTGCGCGATTCCCGAATAAAATGGGAACAGTAGGAGCAATTTTGGTACGATTGGGCTCTGTAAAATTAGCACCGGCTTAAGTGGTGCTGGAACGAATTTTGCTGATTGCTGTTGGCCTATGAAACAATAGTTTTACTGGTTCTTTCGGTCCAGTAACAGTAGCACAAGTTAAAGATGACTGGGTACGAGATGGACCGGTACAAAAACGATTAAGACACGAATTTTCTAATATCATATGCTGTTAAAATTCGTCTCAATACAATAAAATGCTCATATATTATTCTAAATATAATATATAAAATAATAAAAGTCCTGCTTGCTACCCTTTCTCATTTCTAGTGGGTACAAATGTGATTAAAGAAAGTCAGTTAAAAACTATGATGTGTGGAGCATGACCAACAGACGGACAGACAGACAGACGAACGAACATGACCATTTCAATAGATCCCTAATCTCAGCATTTAAATAGAAACAAATATATGAGTGGCTGTTGACTGTCACTAAAACATGTATTTGTATTTCTAAGGCCTAGAGGGTTTAATTAATTTTTTCAAAAAAATTAAAATTTTCGAATTTTCAAAGATCCTTAAATGACGTTTTAGATAAGCATACAAAGATGTTGTATTTTAAATATTTTAAAATTCGGACAAAAATTGTGGGAGCTCCAGAGCGCTTTGAAATTCGAAAAAATCGATATTTTTGAAATTGCGCGCGCGATTCCGGCCAAACAACGAATTTTGCAGTCGAACGACTATACAAGCAGAGGTCACTTATACGGGTAGTATATGTTCTGGATATTTCGCTTAATTCTGTAGTTTCGAGTAAGGTAGGTTCCCATGTAGGTTCTACCATTATTTAAAGTCAAAATTCACAACTTCAAACTTTCCCTGAAAAGAAGTCACTGTAGTATTTTGTTATAAATGCGTATAGGGATCGTCCATGTGAAATATGTTTTAGTCTGAATTGTGTTTAGGAGGAGGGGGGGGGAGAGGTACTAACTAGGTGGTGATTTTGGTGACGTCATTTACAGACCATCCCAAAGTTCGTACGCAAGTACGTTTGTTGGTTCGTAATGCTATATCTTCGGTGAATTTCTGTTGTTTAAATAAATGAGGCTTTGCTAGCAGGGGCCAGGTACCAATAACGCCATCCGTATTTTTAAAAAATTTAGACCCACTCTCCCGCCTTGTTACCTTGTATAATAATAATGTATCTATAACGTGGGATGTCTTTGTTTTTTGTGGCCCACCCTCAACTTCAGTGACGCCATTTGTGGTCTGTCCCTATCAGTCGACCATACCTACATGATGTACCTGTAGTCTGTGTGAATGCTCATAGATTTGCCAGGGAGCGCGAGCGTTTGAACAAAACTGTACCTACAATTAAAAATACAAAGTACCTACCTAGGTATGTACGTAGCATGTAATGTGCGGAGCACTCAGAGCCGACACAAACTCGGTTTTTGTACGTGAATAAAAGAAAGTGTAAAAAATTTTGAGAGTTGGTCTATTTAACTGCTAATTGCAAACAACTTAGATATAAGATCATGCCCAAAAACTATACAGCACATCTAAATCGCATTTGTGATTGTTTAGAAGTGGTTAGAATGTTGTTTCTTTAAAATTGCGACCTGTAGCGTGAACCAACGAAAAGGAGGACAGACGGTCAGGCACACAGACGGACGGACAAAACCAATTTCATTAGATGCAGCTAAAGCTCAGCATCTAAAAACCAATATAGACCTGCTCAGTCGCATTTGTGATCGATTAAAATAATTTCGAACCACATCCATTCAAAACTGTGACCTGCAGTGTACGACTAACAGACCGACGGACAGACAGACAGGCGGACATTGCCATTACAATAGATGCTTAAGCTCAGCATCTAAAAAGTTAAAAAAATATTGAAAGTTGCTCCAGTTAACTGCTAACTTTGCAAAAACTATTCATGCGATCTTGCCGAAAAACTATACAGCACTGCCCGGGCACTTTAATGACCGATTAAAAATTATTCAAAGAAGATCAAGTCAAAACTATGACCTGTAGCGCACGACCTACATACATTCGGACAGACGGACCGACAGACAGACGAACGGACAAAACCATTTTAATAGATGCTTATGACCTAAAGCTCAGCGATCGGTAAAATGCTAATATTTAAATAACGTCAGTTATGGAATATCCTCGTATACATATTGATTAGATCCCGTGTTAAATATATTCTATTAGGTACCTAATTCTTGAGCTAATGACCAAGAAGATGTCTAAAATAATAATGTATGAATAACGTCATTTATGGACAATCCCCGTATGTATATAAGTAAGATCCCATGTTAAATATATCCGATTACTTAATTCTTGAACTAATGACAAATGGGATCTTTAAAATAGAAATGTTTAAATAACGTCATTTATGGACGATCCCCGTATGCACATTAGTAAGATCCCATGTTAAATATATTCGAATACTTAATTCTCGAACTAATGACAAAGGGGATCTCTTAAATGATGTTTAAATAACGTCATTTATGGACGATTCCCGCATGCATATTAGTAAGATCCCATGTTAAATGTAACCGATTACTTAATTCTTGAACTAATGACAAAGGGGATCTCTAAAATGGCAATGTTAAAATAACGTCATTTATGGACCATCCCCGTATGCATATTAGTAAGGTCCTATGTGAACGGCTTGTTTTAATTTACCGACTCTCAACTTGAATGACGTCATTTGCATCTGGCCCCTAAACGACGTTAACCTTGCCTACCACGTACGTACCTAAAGAAGAAGGGAAGTTTGAAGTCTAATGTAATTTAAACGCCTGGTTTTTGTTTGAGAGAAAATAAAGTTAAAAAAATATTGAAAGTTGCTCCAGTTAACTGCTTACTGTGCAAAAACTATTTATGCGATCTTGCCCAAAAACTATACAGCACTGCGCGGGCTCTTTTATGAGCGATTTAAATTTATTTAAAGAAGATCAGGTCAAAACTGTGACATGTAGCGCGCGACCTACAGACATTCGGGCAGACAGGCCGACAGACAGACGGACGGACAAAACCATTTCAATAGATGCTTATGAGCAAAAGGACAGCATCTAAAAAGGTAAAAATATTGAAAGTTGCTCCAGTTAACTGCTAACTGTGCAAAAACTATTTATGAGATTTGCCCAAAAACTATACAGCACTGCACGGGCGCTTTTATGAGCGATTTAAAGTTATTTAAAGAAGATCAGATCAAAACTGTGACCTGTAGCGCGCGACCTACAGACATTTGGACAGACAGACCGACAGACAGACGGACGGACGGACAAAACTATTTTAATAGATGCTTATGAGCTAAAGCTCAGCATCTAAAAAGGAAAAAAATATTGAAAGTTGCTCCAGTTAACTGCTAACTGTGCAAAAACAATTTATGAGATTTGCCCAAAAACTATACAGCACTGCGCGGGCGCTTTTATGACCGATTTCAGGTTATTTAAAGAAGATTAGGTCAAAACTGTGACCTGTAGCGCGCGACCTACAGACATTTGGACAGGCAGACCGACAGACAGACGGACGGACAAAACCATTTCAATAGATGCTTATGAGCTAATGCTCAGCATCTAAAAAGGTAAAAAATGTTGAAAGTTTTTCCAGGTAACTGCTTACTGTGCAAGAACTATTTATGAGATCTTGCCTAAAAACTATACAGCACTGCGCGGGCGCTTTTATGAGCGATTTAAAGTTATTTAAAGAAGATCAGGTCAAAAATGTGACATGTAGTGCGCGACTTACATACATTCGGACAGACAGACCGACAGACAGACGGACGGACAAAACCATTTCAATAGATGCTCATGAGCTAAAGCTCAGCATCCAAAAATCTGGCACTTTGTGCCGGATTTTTCGCCCGGGGGCCCAAAGTAGATGCTGAGCAATAGCAAACATTAGTTTCAACAAAAAGGTGATCACGCTAAAAGATGTTCTATGAAGTATAGAAATTTTTTTGAAACAGCAAATTGTATTCCTAAATTTAAATTTAGCAACAATTTTAAATGAAACTCTTAGTTTGAATAAAACCAGCTTAGTACCGAAACCTTGTTGCGTGCTTCTTGGACACATGGAGTGAACGGACAGACAGACAAAACCATTTCAAAACAAGCTTACAATTTGGACTAGGTTGGTACTAAATTAGCTTAAATTTACTTGAGATAATTTATGAACCATCCCTGACACCGATGTCGGAACAAGAGGGCATGTTTGGGGCAAAAAACTTCCTTAGAAAACAAATGCACTATGTCAAACTATAGGCGAGAGAGCTACTGCGAGATTCTACCACTAAACTCAAACCACTTTTTCTCAGCTCTGGGACAGAGACGTGCAATACATTTAAGTTGTTCTTCGTTAGTTAATGTTAAATTAAGTTTTAATGGATAACAGTAACTTTAAAGACTTGGCTAGACAAAGTGGAGCCCAGAGCTCGGGGACTGATAGGTTTTTAGGTCCAATTTTGGCCGCCTTTACCCCAAAATAAGTTGAATTAATTGAGACTGAATTGAAAAATAAGCCGCATGGTCGCACAGAGGTGGCAAGCATCAGCCACATGGCCACGGCAGACGACGACTCGCACGCAGCGAGTGATAATGGTACGGCGTTGGCACTTGTATTAATAATTGGCATTGGCAATTGAATTATTATAAAAATTGACGTTGGCACTTGAATTATTATGTAATTGGCTTGGCACTTGAATTTTTAATTGTCATTAAAATGTAAATTGCTAATTGGCTTTGGCATTTGAACTTATAATAAGCGTTAAAATTTTTACAAATAACCTCCGTCTGAGAAGTCTATGAAACTAAAGATAGTCAGCGTATAATATGTTACTATTGTTAAGCTCATGCGTTTTGTTTTGCAATTTGTTCTGAGCAGAAACTAATGAGTTTATACCAGGAGGTAAACGACAAAGATTCAATTTTGATAAAGAGGAAGAGGATGGAGAAATTAACGAGAATAATGGTCAGGGTGAAGAGTTGGAAGTACTTGTGGATCCTTTAGCATATTATTTCGAATCGGAGCGTAGCTAGAAAGCCCCCGAGGAGACGGTTAATTATTTGAGGGCATACATGCGACGATCGTTGACGGCGGAAGAAAGAAAGAGTATTTTGGAAGTGTTTCCATTACCCAGTGATAATGAGGTTTCAATGCCGAAAGTTGATGAGTCGTTTCTATATTTTTTACGGCAGAATAAAGTTTCAATCAAGGAAATTCCGGGGCTGTTTGCATTCGAAGGGATTCAGTCAAAAGTGCTAGACTGTATGGGTCCTCTGACAGCTATGCATGCGACTGCAGTTGAAGCAATTAAATCACAGAGTATGATGGATTCTAAACAGGTTTTGGAAGGGGTCTGCAATGCTATTGCTTTTGTTGGCAGTGCAAATGCTCAAGCATGTCACGAGCGTCGTCGACTGATTCTTCGAAAGATTAACCCGGCTCTGGCTAATTATTCGTCGCGCTCATATGTCGTTTCAGACCCACGAGAATTTTTTGGCGAGGCACTTCGGAAGAACATTAAGGAGTCTAACGAGCTTAATAAGAATTTTTCAGGATTCTTAAGAGCTAATTCAGGATCATTTAGTGGTCGCGGGACTGGAACTATTCCTCGCGGTCGTTCTTTTAGCCGTATTTTTCGTGGTTTGGCTCGTGGAGGATTCAGCCGAGGAATGTTAAACGGAGGTTCCGCTCAGTTTTCTGTTGGATCCCGAGGAAGAGCTGGTTATTTTTGGCGACCATTTCGTGGACGAGGTACATTACCGCAGTTATCTGAGTTAGTTAGCATTCTTTTTATCCCAAAGGGAGGTAGATTAAGTACGTGCCTTGTTAAGTGGCAGGAAATTTCTAGTGACGCTTGGGTTCTTAGGACGGTCATAGGTTATGAGTTGCCATTTTTTGAGGATCCTGGCCAAAATCTATCACCGCCCCCTCATATTATCAAGCCTGAGGAGAAATCTCTCATAAACGAAGAAGTTGTTCGAATGACTCAAAATCAGGCAATTAAACGCGCTGAAAACCAACATTTTTTGAGTCAGATATTTTTGGTTCCTAAGAAAAAAAATAAATGAAGGCCAGTAATAAATTTAAAGCCATTAAATCGCTTTCTAGACGTGAAGAACTTTAAAATGGAGAGTGTGTTAATGATTAAAGACTTGCTTCGCCCAGGGTGGTGGATGGGGAAGCTAGACCTAAAAGATGCCTATTGGACAGTATCAATTGCGACTCAACACAAAAACTTCCTACAGTTTGAATGGAATGGGATTATTTTGGAGTTTTCTTCATTGCCCTTTGGGTTAGCGGTAGCTCCGTTTGTCTTCACAAAACTGACAAAGCCAGTCGTGGAATATTTGCGTGCGCAGGGTGTCCTAATTATAATTTACATTGATGATTTATTAGTTCTGGGTGATACTTTTGAAACTGTTGCAACTCATCTCAGTATGTGTGCAGAGTTATTCAAAAGTCTCGGGTTTATATTAAACAAGGAAAGTTCATTTTTACCTCAAGTGCAAAGTATTGAATTTTTGGGTTTGAACATTGACTCAGTACACATGACGTGGGAATTACATACGGCCAAAAAATTGAAGATTAAGTCTAATGCAGAATTTTTAATACAGAAGGAGCAAGTCACTCCGCGGGATTGGCAAAATTCGTAGGAATAATTTCGTCGTCAACGACAGGATTGCAAGCAGCACCACTTCAGCTGCGAGAATATCAAATGATCTTGATTTCATCTCTTCAAGTCTCGCGGTCATGGGAAACAACTTTCAAGTTAACTCCAAAGGTTCTCAAGGAGCTAGAATGGTGAAGGCGGAACATAATGGCGTTGCGAAGTTCTCCTATATTACTCGAAGTCCCTCAATTTGCAATAGAGTCAGATGCATCTCTTCAGGGATGGGGCGCCAGATGTGGCGAGCTGGCGACGGGCGGAATTTGGTCGGTTCAAGACCGAGCCAAATGCCCGCATATAAATTCCCTCGAACTACAGGCCACCTTTCTACCGGTCAAATCGTTTTGCGAGGCGATGAACAGTACTGCAGTACTTCTGAAAATGGACAACAAAACAGCCGTGGCATATGTGAACAAACTGGGTGGGACAAGGTCCCGACAATTAAACTAAGTGGCGTTAGAAATGTCGGAGTGGGCTCTAAAGCGAGATATATAGTTACAAGCCGAATATCTTCCAGGAATAGAGAACATTTGGGCAGACTGGGAGTCCAGAAACTCTCATGATTCAAGCGACTGGAAACTACGGCAAGATGTAGCGCAGGATCTGTTTTGCTATCACCACAACTGCAAAGTGGATCTTTTTGCAAGCCGGCTCAATCATTAGTTGACCAGCTATTGGAGCTGGAGGCCGGACCCAATGTCGCTGGGGACAGATGCCTTCACTACGGACTAGAGGAATCTTCTGGGGTATGCGTTTCTCCCATTTTGCCTAATAGGAAGGGTCCTGAGGCAGTGTCACGAGCAAAAACCTCAGCTTTTGTTGATAGCTCCGGTTTGGAAAAATAGTATTCATATTATATATATATAGTATTCAATAGTATTGGTATCCACTACTATTGAACAGCCTGTACAGCTTGCCAATACTGATTCCGCCGTCGAAGAATCTGTTAACAGACCCAGCGGGGCAGTTCCATCCCCTCTGCAAAATCTTCACTTTTATCTGGCCGCTGGCCAATTTCAGGAGAACAGGAGGATCGATTTCACTTTCAAAAGCAGCTCTTGAAGTCATTTTAAATTCAGTCAGACCCAGCACTAGTAAAGTGTATCAGTCCGCATGGAAGTCCTATGGTAGCTGGTGTGCTCAAGGAGGCTTTGATCACCTTCAAGAATCTATTCATAATTTAATTAATTATTTGACGTGGTTAGCAAATGATCGCAAGTTAGCATATTGCTCTATAAATGTTCATCGGTCGGCAGTTTCGTATTATATGTCAACGGGTGAATTGTCAACTTCAGTTGGGGAGCATCCTCTTGTGCTTCAGTTTATGAAAGGGGTATTTAATTCAGCCCCACCTTGACCCAAGCATAATGAGATTTGGAGTGTGGCTACTGTAGTGGAGTATTTAATAAAGCTTTCAAGGAATTCAGATTTGAGTCCTAAAGAACTTTCGTTTAAGTTAGTGACATTGATGGCAATTACTAACGCTGACAGAGCGTCGGATATTAAGGCACTAGATATTTCTTCATTACAGTACTCTCCGGAAAGGGCTACTTTTAAACATTTACATTTGAAAAAGACTTCTAGGCCAGGATTTTTGCCTGACTCGTATTATGCTGGTTATCCTAGGAACGTTGATTTATGTGTTGTGGCGACTTTGAAGGAGTATATTTCCCGTACAGAGGACATTCAAAAGTCTTCACGATTGGTGGTTTCCTACATTTGTCCTCACAAACAAGTTTCAACAGCTACAATTTCCCGATGGATTCTTAATGTTCTACAGAAAGCCAGGGTAGACACTTCGGTTTTTAAATCACATTCCACACGGGCAGCATCAACGACGGCCGCTTGTTCTCAAGGAGTCTCTTTGACTGAAGTTATGAAGGCTGCTGACTTAACAAATAATTCTACGTTCAAGCGTTTTTTATTACAGACCTAAGGTGTCGACGTTTGCATCAAAAGTGCTATCAACACCTTATACCTAATGTAAAATTCTTTGAACATCCTATTTATTGATATTCGAGTCCTGAAATATAATTAACAATTAAACAAGGGCACGAAGTGCCTGATGTTTAATTACAATTATATTAGGGACTAAAAGAATAATAATTAATAGGCCCTCCCACCTCCCTATGTATAGCCAATATATTAGTTGTGTTTATTAATTTTTATTCTTTTAGTCGTGATCGGTATTTAATGGCTATGGGTTGTTTTGGTTTTATAGGTGCTTAATCAGGACTTCATGATTGGGGAATTTCTTATTTTACATGGATAATATTTCGGATAATTGTAATGTAATTCTTTGTAATTAAATTGATTCCGATCTGAGCTTGCGTGAATTATTTGTCGTTTCATTTTATTTGTAGCATAGTCTCTGTCAATCACTTCGAGAAAGTGGTTTGAGTTTAGTGGTAGAATCTCGCAGTAGCTAGTCCCTTACTTTGAAAAAGCTCTGGCGGGAGTCTAATACCTGAGATAGATCCTATTAATTATTATTCTGTTAGTTTCTAATATAATTGTAATTAAACATCAGGCACTTCGTGCCCTTGTTTAATTGTTAATTATAGTATCTTTTATCATCTAGTGCGGCAGGATTAACTTCTTTTTGAAATCCAACACAGCCGAAGTTATAGTTGCTCTTGCCTTAAACAGCAGGCCAATAATTTTAATCTGTTCGAGTTTATATTTGTTAAAAAAATATGGAATGCATGATTCATAGTGATTGGATTTCTCTTGATGAACGGCATTCACTTGTTCATGACCTCGTTCAAAGCTTGGGTCTATTATGTATCCAAATTTTATTGATTCGTCATAACAGAGAATGTCAACGCGTTATTTTCTCCGGCAAAATCAAGTTAGTTCAATACAATTGCTTAAATAAAAAAAGAAGCTGGATTGGTCACACTGTTATTTATTTATTTATTTACTGGGGTGACTAACTATATGACTATTGACTGGGTTAGTGACAGGTACAATGAATGAAGAAATAAATATTCCGCGTGACAGAAATTTAACTACATACTAAATGTTGAAGTTCTATCACTTTTGTTTACCGATCACTACAATATTTAACTAAACGTAAAATATCATTATTACAATTCCCACTGAAAACTAAACAGAAATAATAAATACAGAAAGCAGTAGTCACTAAAAAACCGCCAGCAGAAACATTGAACACTTATTAAGTGGAAAACGAGAATCCGAAAATTTGAACGTTAACGCTGAGTTCAGTCAGTAAAAGGTTGATTAGATTTAGATAACCAATAGCTAATGATAAAATCAATGGCTAAAAATTTTAAGACTGTAACATTTATATTGGTTTGTTCATACAAAATGTCACACTTAGCGTGTGTGGGTCTTGTATGGTATTTATGGCTTGTTACAGTTGAGTCGTTATAATGAGAGTAGTTGGGTTCTTTAAGATCAATAATTTTTGTGATGTCATTTACGGGCGACCCCTTAACAAAAACGAATGCTTTATAACATGCTGCATTGGCACATATAGTTTTTTAGCCTCTTTTTTTAGTATTTTGAGAAAAATGGAGATAGTCATTTTCGCTTCTAGCAAAAAATGGTGATATTCAGTTTTGCTTTTAGCCCCAAAAGGAGCCCCTTCGCTGACAATATGTTTTTACAATTAGAGAACCAGTAATGTCTATGTCTACAACAGGTGGTAGAAAAATACAAGGTTACTACATAAATGCTAATTATTTTTTCTTCTTTATAAATAATTAATAATATTGTCTTAACTGAAAGTCAATATACTTGTAGTTTAAATTCCTTTACTAACAAAAACGTTGTAACATCACATCTAAATAAATAACAATTCAATGTAGAAAATGGCTATCCTATTTAGCTTACTATACCATTAAAAAAATTATAATTGTAATTTAAAATTAAAATGCTCAATTCAATGTAAAAAAGTTATTACAGATTTTTGCTACTATAGATAAAGTTGGTGCTGCTGCTGAAGGTGTAAGTCAAGTTGTAAATGCAATTAATATTAAGAAAACTATAAGATTAAAATTTAGCTAAATTGGAAAGACATCATTCGGAAATGGAAAAGAAAACGTTGAGTTTTTTTAAACATTTATCTATGAAAGCATTATTATATATAGAAATTGATAAATATGAAAGACAAATATGCAATAAAATCTACATTTTCAGATACGTATATATGAGAGATAATTTGCCAAATAGTGTAAATAATAAAAATATTAAAATGAGAATATTGAATCTAGATAGCTATAATAATCAAGGAACTCTATAGATCTTATTGTATACAAACAATTAAAAAAATTATTGTTTTGATTCTTTTGAACATGGACCACCTGTAAAATAAGCTAATCATTGAAAATCAGATTTAGTTCACTCAACCTTTATATTACAAGAAATTGGGACAAATGGCTGTGGTTCTCTATGTTTACAGGTAATGTCTAAAATTGTAATTAATGCAGGTATTTATACAGATGCCTGCGATGAATGAAAAATTTTATAATAAAATAATTTTAAAACTTAAGTATGTTAGAAAAAGTAATATTGATACATTAACTACTTTCATTTTATTGAAAAAAATACAAACTAATGATTTTGCAATTTAAACATTAACTATTGAAACAGCTGAATTTAAAAATATTTTGGCTATTAAAATCAGTAAAACTGACAAACTTGTAAGTGTTATAGCGGGATTTAAAGGTAATGTTAGTAATTAAACAACTGTTTTTGATACAAAATGTAAAACTTATATAACACTTATGAGAAAAAAACAAACTTTATGTTTAAATTTTATTCAAAAAGATAATAATACTAATTTTAAAATATATACAGACATAACTGAAAGTAGAAAAAAAAATTAAGGAAAAAATATAAGAATTATTAAATAATAAAACGTAATAAATGACAGCATGAAGAAGGTCTGCAAAATCAAATTCCGTCAAAGAATTCATTATAGACAGATCTAGGTGGTTACATTAGTTCATAAATAATACAAGTAAACGAGGCAGTTTGGATTCTAGTAGCATGGTTATTAGAACAAATAAAAACAAAGACGTATAACATTGCTGAAACAGTAAATATAATTGCTAAGAGAAATGTTATGTATGTTAAAACTAAGAAAACTAAAAGAAGGATATAGTATTTTAACAGGTATTTGTCGTATTAACAAACCATTAAAAGAAGGTAGACCTTAATATAAATGTTTTTATTATTCCCATAAATGGACTTTATAATGCAATTTGCATTAACAAGAATACTAAAACGTCTAAAGTATCTAAAATTGACCGAAATGTACTAATTATCGAAATTACTAATTATCTACCAGAAGAATTATATCATTTTAATTGCATACTAAAATTGTTTCATTTTAAAATTTTATTTTATTTTATTTAGGATACCGTCAATATTAGGCATCATAATAATAAGCATATTTAATGGCAAAACTGTTAAATCTAATATTGTCATCAATCTATCTATTGTTTTTATGCAAGCATTCGTGAGTGTTGTGTGCACACGTTACTAAAAATTTTGTTTTCAATGAGCTTACCTAAAATGATGTGAAATTGTGGTTTTGTTGGCTAAAAATAGTAACTTACCTAAAATAATGTGAATTTGTAGTTTTGTTGGCTAAAAATAGTAACAATTTAACAGTTTGTTTTTATGTACGTAAACCTAGGTGTCGTAGATCGTTGGTGCGCCAGAACTTACACTGACCTAGTACTCAACCTTGACATAACTGTGATAAATACACCTATACTTGCAAAAACTATAGTTTTGAAATCAATACTCTAAGTCTTACACCTAATTACATTAGGGTGCAACGCAATCTAAGATATATATCTTTTATTAGAAAATATCTGAAAATACAAGTATTGTAATATAGTTGATGATGTCAACACACCTATAATAAACACTTGGGTATGCCCTCGAATTCTAATTTATCAACTCATCACCTGTCACTACTGTTTGAAACGATAGAAAAACGCAAAATTTCGCTATAACTATCACGACACCTTCCTGTTCATGCTTGGCGTCTTGAATACTTCAGCCCTAAATAAGTATCTGTTTCAATGCTCCGATAGCATTAGAACAAATCAGGCAAACTAGATGTTTTTGAATAAACAACAGTCAAAACAACATGCCAGGGATTTTTTTATCAAATTTAATAAATGTCACCATTCAATGCAAAAATCAAATGTTATACCTTTTACTAAAGAATTTGGCTAAATGTCAAAGCACTATTATATTTTACAGCCTCTACTTTAAATAATTATTTTACAGTCACAAATGCAACAATTTCTACCTGATCGATACCCAAAAGAAATTTAAGAACTCTAATAGCCACAGGGAATGAGTCACATGTCCTGACAAATAGATTGCATACCACACTTGGATAGCCACTTCAGATTGTCACTTTGTGCGGACATTTCTATAAAATCTAACATATGAAAAAAATTCCAAAAAAGTAGTTGCCGTGAGCAACTGTCTAGATTGATCATATTTCTTTAAAATCAAGGTAAAAGAACACATCAGCAGCATGACTATGATAACAAATACTTGTAGTACCGTTCGAAACCCTATAACTATTCAAAGAATTGAATTTTCTTTAATACCTGTATCAAACACTCAATTACCTATCCTATCTAAATGCAATTTCACTTGAAGCAACCATTCGTCGTTAATACCATGCAACAAGCGTAGTGAAACTACCATGGCTGGCATTGGTGAAATTTCTTGCGACACTGTTAACGACGTCTGCTTGGTTACCTATAATTGCTTCGGTAGTAGCAACATAATCAGACTAATAATAAACAATAGCGGTGTAAAATGTATTAATGACCTGATAGACCAAGAAAAGACAAACAATAAAACCATTTCTTTTGTAACTTACATCAACGTGTTTGTTGCACATAACTACATCATTAAATTTCATTCTATCAGTAGCACCTTACCAATAAACAAATGTCTAAAAACAGCTTGCAATTGACAAAATAGGTCACGGAATCTACCTGCACTGCTAACGTTTTTGAATATGTTAGTTGCTATTCTTTTATGTATATTATTTGCAACATTGGTTCTCCAAGCCAGGGATACAAAAATCGCAATATTGAAAAGTTACTCTGTCGGGCTTTCTCTTTCTACTTATTTTACATGCACGATGGCAACCTATTAACTACATGTAAAGTTTGATCTACCCAAAGTTAAACTTAAATACGTAAACTTAAGTGTGCCTAAACCGCAGTACATATCGATATTCAAGGTCAAGGTCATCTATATTTCTTGAACTTTAGTAAATTCCACAAGGACCCATTGCATATCCCACATTTGCATTTTCGGCCTCTTCTAATATTAATGCTTTAATTTTACACTAGTGGTATGGCTCGCTACGCTCGCCTGTGTTCGTGTAAAGGTTCTGGGTTACAGGGTAAAGCATTTAAAAAATTATAATCATTAATAGGAATACCCTCGAAGGTCCTATTCCGTACATACCCGAGGGACCTCTTTAGCAGAGTCAAGGGAGGGTCCGTTCCTGTCAGGCTCAAGGCCTAACAGAGTTAGAAAAAGAGGCATTATACTCAAACGCGTAGGGTGCGGATACCCTCTACATGCCAGGCCAAGGGCCTGGCACGGGAATAGTAATTTTGTAACAGACGGGGAGAGTATCCGTACCCCACCCATCCGGCGCACACACCTTGCCCAGGTTGTAAAGGGAGCGTAGAAGAGAATGTATAACCATACGGGTAGGATGCGGGTACCATCCCTGTGCCACGCTTTCAGTATGGTACAGGTAGGGTACCCGCATCCTACCCGTGTTGCTACACATCTTCTACGCTTCCTTTTCAACTTGGGCAAGGTGTATGCGCCGGACGGGTAGGGCTCCGACACCCTCCTCGTCTGTTACAAGTACGACACCCATACCGTAAGGGCACGGTATACTGCTTGGGTATGGACCACAGGCCCGTTTCAACTATTTTTTTCCTGTTTTGTCTTTATATTTTAATTTTGTGTTTCAGTTTATTTCTTCAAAATAAATTTTGTTTTTTCAAAATAAATTTTATTTCTGCAAAATAAATTTTATTTCAATTCTACAAAAATTTAATAACATTATAGTGTGACTTGGGGAGGGGGTGCTTAAGGAGTCAAAATTGAAATATTTTTTTGTTGAGGGAGGAGGGTTGAATTTGATAGAGGGGACCCCCCTAGTAGCCCCTGAGGTTCGAGGTCAATGGGACGTCAGCCACTGCATAGTGTTTCCATGGTAAACCAAGGTGGATCGTTGAGGTCTCCCATATGTCGCCCCTTGAGTTTTTTGGGGTTTACCTCCTCCTCCTCCTATTTAAACATTTTGGTAAACATACATAAAGTATTGACATTTTCTACAGACATTATTGAATTTTAAAGTCTCTGTTTAAAACACAAAGACATACGATGGACTGTTTTGTAGTAGTTACACAATGCTCTTTCCCTGTATTTACAGTACTTCTTTGTAAACAATACTAAAGGCCATATTGCTATGGGACAACAGGAATAGGAATTTTTCCCTCTCTCATGCACTCATTTTAATTTTTTTGTTACTGTTTCACAGTAAAAGTTTTATTGTAATTAAATGAAAAATAAAATTGATTCGAGCTTTGGATACAAAATGTGTAATCTTTTTAAAGATTTTGTATCATATCATAACCTTCACCTGTTGTCATAGTTTTTAACATTTTAGTAAACAGAGTAGGACTATTGTATTATAAAGCTACTGTCGCAGCAACGGATTACTACTTGTTTTATTTTATTTGTATGGTTTTTTGGTATCCATGACAAATGGCGGACATACATACAACTTGGCACTTAATAGTATAGATTACGGCCTAATATTAATTAAATTATAATATCAATTATATTACTGCTGAATATTTATTGATATTTCTGTGTGTAGCATTATGTTATGTATCTATTTACCCACATTTGTTCCAAATTGCCGTTGTCATGACGTCTTTCAGCGTTCATATTTATTATGTCCTTTAAGCAACCGCAAATTATCTTTAATTATTTATAACATAATGTAGGCGAACATTTAACAAATACGTTAATTTATTTCTCCTGCCTGTTTAAATTATTGAATTTGATATTTCTTTGCATTAAAGAATCAACATAATTGATGTTTACTATTTTATAACTCACATAATCATATTTCCTAATAAATACTACTTTAATTTCTTGCCAAATAAAGTCAGCACAAAAACGCATCAAAACATTTTCATGACTTTTCTCCCACTAATCAAAAGTTTTTTAGAACAAGGCAAAATCAACCATGCTTTACTAAAACTTTATATGAGCCTATGCTTATAAGAACTTAAACCAGTACAAAACTAATTCTAAAGAAAGCTATATAATCTAAATTCCACTACGTTAAGCGCCGTAGTTCGCAGCAAAACGGGAAGATTTTGAACTGATAGTTTTATTTTGTATGCATTTGTTGTAATGCATACATTACTCTCATTTATTATTTTTAAAACATAATTTTTTTATTTAAAAAAATACATTTGATTTAGTAGCAAGCAAAAGTTTACAACTACGAAATACAAAGTCACAAACTAAGGTAACATTTAAAGTACCTTCTGCATTGCGATTAATGAAAAAACATAAACAACAAACCGGATACCTCAAACAGCACAAAAACTTACCACAATTTTAAGACCAAGCATGCTAATATAACTCTGCCTTTCAGCCCAAATCTACTTTGTTTCGCGTCCCGACACAGAGAAAACAGACCAAGTCCTGTAATCCATTTTCGCGTACGGAACTCATTGTCTGTGCACGTGTTTCCCCAACTACCATCGTACAACCTTGAAATTAATCATAATCGCAACGTCGTCACAAAAACCTTCTGCACTATTACATTCACAACTACAACAGCAACATAAGATCAAACAACTCATATTTATTAATCGTCAGCAGGCCATGCTGCTGGTGCTAAATAATTAAATTAAAACACAGGTAGTACTAGCTAAAAATCAACATCTTCAGCAAGGTGCAGAAAACCATATAGTGGGATTTTTGATTTCAAATGTTCTATGGAACAACTGATATTAAGCCTGAAATATATAGTAAGAACAATAATGCATGTATTTAAAAATACTTATTTTTACTTACAAGAATATTTAAAAGAATATCTTGAATAAAAAGTCTGATTTCACCAAACATCACCAATTATGCAGAAACCATCTCCATACCGCATTACAGTATTTTGAATTAATTTTTTGAATGAGATGTAACAGCTTTTTCGTCTTCAAAATGGTCGCAGATTAAAAATTCCATATTTCAAACATTTAGTCTAAGTACTAAAAATCCGGCGCTTTGCGCCGGATTTGTCGACCGTGGGCGGGCCCGAAGTAGATGCTGAGCTTTAACAAATTCGCAAGACAATTTATGTTACGCTTAAAGATGGTATTAGATTTATGGAAGTTCCCCTACAATCAATAAAACATATACGAATGTGCGTAGGTTGTAGTTAAATACAGCTGAAATTTTTTGCACCATTCACAAATGACGTCATTTATGGAGTTCCCTACCATCAATAAGCCATATATGGAAGTACGTGGCATGTAGTTCAGAAACGCTAGAATATTTTTGAGAATTGCATGATTTACAAATGACGTCATTTTTGGAGCCTCCCCTAGTATCAATAAGCCATATACGAATGTACGTGGCAAGCAGTTAAAAAAAGGTTGCAAAATATATTGAAGTTAAAAATGGGGGTCTCAAAAATTATGATATTTAAACGACGTCATTATGGACAATCCTTAAATATCTATAACCTATATAGATAAGTCCGTGACATGTAGTTAAACCAGAATGGAAACAAATTTAAAGTTGAGACTGGGGATACAAGAAACTATGGTATTCGTACAACGTCATTATGGACGATCCCTGAATATCTATAACATATATAGGCACGTCCGTGACATACAGTTAAAATGGGTTGGAAATAAATTCAATGTTGGGACTGGGGGTACTAGAAACTATGATATTTGAACGACGTCATTATGGACGATACCTGAATATCTGTAACATATTTAGGTAAGTCCGTTACATCTAGTTAAAATAGGTTAAAAAAAATTGAATGTTGGGACTGGGGTTTGTAAAAACTATGAAATTTGAAGGACGTCATCATGTGCTCAGCATCTAAAAATGGTTAAATAAATTAAAGGGAGGGAGGGGGGGCCTAAAATTATAATATTTTTGAAAAACGTCAATAACGGATGTGATATTTGAAGGATGTCATTATAGACGATCCCTTAATATCCATAACTAATATAGGTAGGTAAGGTCATTACATGTAGTTCAACCAGGTTAGAACAAAAATTCAAAGTTCAAAATGGGGGTATATAAAACTATAATATTTGAGGGACGTCGTTTATGGACGATCCGTACCCATCTACAACCCATTTTTACAGTTGATGATAATATCATTTAGATGGGTACGTGCATATGAAGATTCCCCGTTTGCAGTATGTTTAACATCAGTGGAAATGAGTGGGGGGGGGGGTCAGAAAATTGATCAATCGAGATGGCATCATTTGTAAACGCACCTTACCATTCAATTTCGTATGGTATTTATACACACGAAAGGCAATGCTAAGAGTGAGAAGCGTACGCCGAATGTCAAACGTACCTAGGTACGTAGGTTCAGTGGCAGGTATGTATTGTAGCGATAACTGAAAGAAAAGGCTGGCATAAATAAGTTTTGCATGCAAACAATGGCAGCTTTATCTTTTCCATTCTTCTCTTTCGGTTGCCTCAGCACTTTGGTTCGCCCGTTTTTGAGCTCTTTACTTTAAAAATTTCTGACATAGGTCCAGTAATCAATTTATTGTGAATAAGTGGTTAGCCTAATTACAACGAAAAAACAATACAGACCTGCTCAGTCGCATTTCTGGTCACATACAATTTTAAAAACAAAAATCCGTTCAAACCTGTGACCTGTAGTGTACGGCCAACGGACGGACGGACGGACGGACGGACGGACGGACATGACCATTACAATAGATGCTTAAGCTCAGCATCTAAAAACAGACTTTACACGCGATTATATTCAACAAGAACAAAGATAAGGCGAATCGTACGGACTGTTTTACTATTCTATGACTGAACAACTGGCTAACACTACTATGGCTTTAGTTAATAAGGTTACTTACGTCTAAATGAAAAACACAACAGTTGATATAAAAGAGAAATTAGCAATGCATTTTCCTGCCACTCTTGATCTGTTGCTTCAAATGTTTCAAAAACGTGATGTTATAGCCATTAAACACTATGTAATAACTGCTCAAGTTGCTTTTCAAACAGATCACGCGGAATACAAAATTTTGTTTAAATCAGTTTACGGCTCGTATACATACACTGCAGATCATACATCAAATATTTGTTTTTGATTCGAATAATTTTCCATTATCGGATACATTGCCACTTAAACTCAGCTTGAACACTTGTAAACACAGGTGTAGCGTAAAGTTGATATTCAATTTTCACTTATGTTTCGTTCCAATGATATTAAATGGAACAACTTCAAAGATTTTAGATACCTATTTTAACTTTATTTCATGCACATACGTACATGGGTTAAAGATGTTAAGGAATTGGCCATAAACGAAGACCTTTAAATATAATAGTTTTAGGTACCAGCTTTCCAAGTTTAAAATTTTGACCAACCTATTTTAATTGCATGTCATGCACGTACATATATAGGCTAAAGATGGTGACGGATCGTCCATAAATGACGGTAAACGACGTCTTTCAAATATCTTAGGTTTTAAGTAAGCGTCTTTCGTTGGTGTAACTATTTCATTAACTGATTTTGTTAACAGCTATGCTACTAGTCTACAGCCAAACCCGTTGACTAGACTGATGAAGTCATTAATAGACGATCCCGATTGTGTTTCGCGTTTTGTACCTAGTCCACACCTTTACTTAAGCTAACTGCAATGTTTTTATGTTAACCTTACTACAAAAGCATTGTTTTACAGTTATCGAACCAATTCGCTGTAAGTTCAGCATCTACTTCACACCCACGGTGTATAAATCAGGCCAGAAGCGCTGGAATTTTATATTTTCGCCTGTGGACAGCTTCTAAAGCAAGCTTTACTTTTGCAGAGAAAATATACTAATTTTTAAGTCAGCTTCTACTTAGATTTGCCGCCTGGTTACCTTTATTCCGGTTGTTGGACATTTTCCTCGCGTAAATTTCCCCTCTTTCCCCCTCGGGTATTTTCCGCCCGGAATATTATACTCCTGAATGTTTGTTAGAAGTATTTGTTAAGGATTTACAACTAAACTTTACAGTGACGTCTTAATTTAGCCATTACACTCTTTAGAAAGTTTAAGAATACATAAATTAGGTGGACGGATACATTCGTTTCTTTTAGAGAACTGATTTTGCTACTGGCAGGAAAATGTCTGTTTCCCAAAAAACACATTATTCATGGCATTTTTAGCATAAAAAGAATTAATATTTTTCGAGCAGCCGGGTATAGAGGGGGCGAAAAAATTTTGGGGACAAATTACTCGGAGGTGAACGAAGCAGCGACGAGCACGACGGGAACGACTGATAACCAAACCAAAATTATATACTTACCGCAGCCGGAGGATTCTTCATTGATTTAACTAGAGTAATGTCAGTTGGTTTTAAGGTGTCCAGTGCTTGTAAGGCTGCTTCAAGAGCAGGAATGGCCTCAGCTAAATCATTTTCACAGTCGTCTTTAATTGCTTGTGCAGCGGCTGCTGCTTCGTTTGCAAGTGCTTCGTCTGCAGCAACAACTTCTTTTGTGGCTTCAACATCAACTGTGTCTCTCTCAATTTTAATCATTAATTTTTCTGTTGCTGCAGAAGTTTCAATTAGTATTGGTTGAAGGGCGGTCAGTTCATCCTGCATAACAGAAACTTGAGAAGCAGCAAACTGAAGTTTCTCCAAGCCAATCAAATACCGTTGACGTTGTTCTTCCGTTTCCCTCCTCTTTGCTCGCAATAATGTTTTAAAAGTTAAGATCAACTCTAAGTAGGATGTTGGAGTTACATAATTCTTGCGATTAAGCTGCTCCGAAAATCTAAACAATAGGGGGAAACCCCAATGAATCGTAATCTAATGCTGTAATGTTGTGAAACAGTAAAATTGACACGGTTGCCATAGAAAATCTCACATTTCAAAAGCACTGGTTATATTTTAGGTTCACCCGATGTTGCAGAAAAATTTGTAAAGTATTAATACTTACTTATAACGGAAAAACAGCGATTCAGAAATTTTCAGTTTACAAACCAATGCACAATAATATTAAACTTGCAAATTTTTGCTGCAACCAGGGATGCCACATTTGAATATTACAATTCCGGGACATCACCGTCGCCCGACCCCCCCCCCGTCCCCCGTTACGTCACTAAAAAATTCTTAGTCCCATACCCCCGCTTCCTAAAACTCCGTCACAAAATTTCCAATCCTCATTTATGTCACTAACAAGTGAAGCCCGGCTCAGGTTTTAAAAGTTCACGTGTAAACCGATTTCTTTCATCTGTCCAGGCCAACTTGTATTGTATTGTATTGTATTTGAAGGAGATCCAGTAACATGAAGCTACTGGAATGCCGCTCAGGCCACTGATAGGCCCATTGCAGAACGATCCTTTTTTACTATGAACATGTCTTTATTTATGAAAGTTGCTATGTTTACTCGTTATAAAGTATGCGTGAGCAAGAACGAGAAACTTTCGCACTAAACTTTCAATTTAATCTCTAAGCGTATACCTATTAAGTGACTATGATTATGCCTATGAGTTGCTCAGAATTGACAATTAAATCAGACCATAGTACTGGTATTTATCAACGGCAGAAGTCGTTGGTGGAATGCAAATTCCCGAAATACCAGCACATAGTCTAACTTGCATGTAATTAAGCGAAGCTAATCGAAACTATTCACAAAAATACGAGAGATATTCTAGCGATTGCCGGTAGTGCTATTGGCTAGGGTCAACGTGCCCGAAAATACGTTGTGACAACTCCTAAATAGCTTCAGTAGAGCAGCAATGTGACAAGCACTGCCTCTCCACTGAAGCTACATATCTTCCAGCTTGTTAGTTCTGCGGTATGCAAAACAGCTTTGATATGTAGATATACGCTATCTCAAATATCGAAAGTTGTCCAAGGTGAAGATAGGAGAAAATCGACAACTAAATTCCGACACGCTAAACCCGCAACCACTAGGTGCTTCGTGAACAGGGGAATTCAAGCCAAAAAAATCCAAAATGGAAATAAAAGGCCTTCTGATAGTACTCAGGACAGAGAGAAGTACACGTCTACTCTCGTCGAGTTCAGAACGAAGAATAGGCCAACTTGATTATGCTGAATATTCTCTCAGCATAGGAGTTACTCACTGCTACCGACAAAATAAAAAGATATGATCTTAAATAGCTCTGGTGATTCACTGTTTTGAAAAAAATGTAACTATTTCTTTTCAACTGTAGGGTCGTTTGCCAAACTTGAATAGGACGTAAATCACTAAAGTCATTGTATAATTGATCGTAATCAACTTCAATGTTTAGACTAGCAAGATCCTTAAGCTTGTCATATGTGATTACAAACTTAACTTCTTTACGAGCAATAATACTCATTAACTTATACACTGAAGACTGAAGTGTCTGAAAAATCTAAATAACCGTTTATATAGTCAATTAGTTTAGAAATAAAAGTAATAACTTCCTATTGAAATTTTCCTAATTCGGATTTCTTAATATTGCCTGAGTTTTGCTTTAATAAAATTTATCGTTTCAGCGGGTTGTAAGATTATTCCTACCCGGACTTTTCCTACCCGGACTATTCCTACCCGGATTATTCCTACCCGGACTTTTCCTACCCGGGCTTTTCCTACCCACGACCTAACCTAGGACTTTTCCTACCCATGTACAAAAAAAGAAACTACACATCGCACAAAGATATACCCACAGAATACAACGTTATTACCTATATCTTTTGCTGTTCTTTCGTCCTTTATGAATTCATGTAGATTATATATTATATGTAATACTTTTGAGTGTTGTCTTACACCATCTTTTTCAGTTTTAATGTTAGGGATAGTTTACGTAAATTAACATAATTAATTAAAGACAATAGTCGCTATTATTTATAAAACCTTATTTAAATGAAGTATTTATTCTTAAATTAGTAATAATTTAATACACTCGTGTGACGCTGCCGCGTTATTACGGGACACTCATAAATAGTAATACTTGTTTTTTGTTTCATGGTCATGGGTAGGAAAAGTCCTAGGTAAAGTCGTGGGTAGGAAAAGTCCGGGTAGGAAAAGTCCGGGTAGGAAAAGTCCGGGTAGGAAAAGTCCGGGTAGGAAAAGTCCGGGTAGGAAAAGTCCGGGTAGGAAAAGTCCGGTTAGGAAAAATCCTGGTAGGAATAGTCCGGGTAGGAAAATTTCGGGTAGGAAAAGTCCGTTTACCTTTCAGCGGTTCTGAATACGTTTTTGAAGTAAGCTCATAATTTCAAATATTTCTGTGACAGTACAGTCCTCTACTTGAAGTTTTGAAAGTTTAGATTGAAAAACTACACTTTTAAAACTATTTACAAAAAATTACGCCAAAATTTAAACCTTAGCGCTCAAAATGAATGCTAAAAATCGAAAAACAGGAAGTTTAAAAGGTTTAGTTAATCCTTAGGGATTCTACCCAGATACGAAATATTATTATTATTTAGTTCCTAGCTAAATAAAATCATGGATTACTAGTCTAGCCTATTTTTACGACTCACATGTCAGTACCTCTTATGTTTACTGTAACATCTAAAAATGCTCCGTAAATTGTAATTTCGTGCAGTTTCAAGATTTTCCAGGATTGTCCCGGTCCCGGAATTGCCCTGGCCGGGACACAGGACACAAAAGTCGATTCCGGGACGTGTGGCATCCCTGGCTGCAACAAAACAGCTAAAGTAAATATTTCTACGGCAACCACCACAATTTGCTTTTTTACAACTTTACAACGGCGATTGAAATTCATCGAGTTTCCGCCTAATATATTGGTTAATTGCAATTAAAATATTATGATGCAGTTCTACTACTAAATCTTTGAATACCGGATTTAAAATACCTAAATTTCCTTCAATATCAATTATTATGCTCTAAGCTTGTAATGCTAAAGTATATAAAGGCTATGGATGTAATGGGGCGCTGAGCGCTTGATAAACAGGTAATAAAATCTGGGTCCTACATAGTTACCGAAATGGACTAGTCTGGTTTGGTCCGATTTGACCGGGTCTGGTCCGAGGAAGAAAGACCAGTGCAGTGAAGCCTATTCCACCAGCAACTTTGCACTTTGCAATTCACACTTCGCATTTGCAAATCAGAATTTTCTGTTCCACCAAAACTTCAAAATTGCAAAGTGCAAATTGCAAACGCATAGTGCAAAGTCGTAACTTTGCAATCTGAGTTTGGGTTTTCTGTTCCACCACAATGTTGTTTTTAATTTGCAATTTGCAAAACAGCTCTACTTCTCAACTTTAATTGCGAACCAAAAAAGGCTTCGCATTTTATTTTCATTGTCGAATACATATTAGATTTTTGTACAAAAACTAAGCTAAATAAACTTTGATACTTCGAAATTATAGCATAGAGGATATTTTTAATCATAAGCGATAATTTTATTACACAAATTTACCCCAGGGGGATGAACCAAATTTTTTTTGTCTTGTAATAATTAACTGGATCCGAAAATAAATAAATTATACAACGATCAAAATATTTATTAATTTTAATCCCAATTATGTAAAAATTAAATATTTGATTTTATGGTACTTCGCATTTTGGAAAAAAGTTTGCGAAATGTGTCGTCAAATTTCGCAAATCGACGATTTTATGCAAAGTTCGAAAAAAATCTTATGGAACGCTTCGCACTTTGCACTTCGCAATTATTGCGAAATGCGAAACGCAAAGTGCGAATTGCAAAGTTTTGTTGGTGTAATGACCAGACCATCGTCTGATTTGAGCTTATACAAAATCGAAAAATGGAGCAAATTAAAATGCAGTAGGACAGTTTTGTTTCTTTTTCATACGTTTTAGTGAATCCTAAGCAAGGCAGCGTATTTGCGTATCGTTGAAAAGCAGTTCGTATAGTGAAAAATGCTTGGCGGGGCGGGGCTGTGTTTAAGAAATGTTTGTGATAATTCAATGGAGTGTACGTCTGTTCATACGAGTGCAGAGACTTAGCGTACTAGTAGACAGCAATAACCTCGTGCTGTAGCATAGTTGCAATGTTCCTCAGCATATCATTCATTCCGCCCTTCTTTTCATAGCAGCTGCTATTAGTTTCATAGCCATTGCGCACTGAGCCCCTAAGGAGGTGACTTTCGTAGGTTACATAAACCTAATAACGATTGTAGGTTACTTACGTAGAAGCAACAACCCAGACTAGCTCACCTAACTTTAAAAGCTGTGCCGTGATTGGTCAAACCAATTCGCAGTTTAAGTTTTTCTCCGAGCCAATCAGCAACGCAGCCCAAGGATAAAAACATCCTTGATTTTAGGGAGGAAAAAAATGAAATGTGTGGTGACGGCAGGGTCTTTAGGTAAGTAGCACCCGCTACTTAGGTAGGTCGGTCTCGCCTAACGCGTTTTACGTAGGTAAAAAGTTAGAGTAAACCACACCTACTTAGACTTAGATGAAGCTACCCGCACTGCACATAGCTAGATATTTTATGAAGGTGACCTCCGTAAGTCGTCAGTGCGCAATGGCTATCACGCTGAGTCGTTATAGGGTGTGGGTGCCTAATTGCAGCCGGTGTCATAATCGTGGTCACTGGCTGTATACCTCGAACGAATCGACTTCCCACCTACTGATTCTGCAATTTTGAGTTCAAACGTTTTTAAATAATTTTAATCCGCAGGTCACAGTTAGGGACCGTAACTCTACATGATTTAAGTGTTGTTAGCAATCGGCGTTAGTTGAACTCCGTCATACTTTGACTGGCCCTCAAAGTAGAAAAGTGCCTTTCGCCCCGGTCGACCTTGTAATAGGGAAGAAATTATATAGCTTTTGAAGAGAAGGATCAACTACCTTGAATGCAATACAAGTCGGCAGTGACATAAGCTTTACCCCCAACACACACACTAGTTTGTAAGACACACATTGTGCGGTATATCTAATTTCCATTGGGGAACGCTCTATAGGTGATGTTCAGACTTATAGTTAGTTCACACATACCATGAAAAATATTATTCTACACTCACATGTTGTACGCAGTTAATGTTGTGCTGATGTATCTAACAGTAAAGGGCAATACAGTACAAGGATTGAATTGCTTAATTATGTAATATTTTATTTTGGATTATATTAGCGAGGATAGGAGCCGTATTGCTACAGACCAGCTGTCAAGGGTTTGAGTAGGGCTGACAAACTCATTTTTTTTACACCGCGTGCATGTGTTTTGATTCTATGAATAAGAGAGCGGATTTGCTTATGTAGTTTACAGTCAGAGACAGTCTGTTTTGACGTGGAGGGGGAAGAGCCCGATGGTCTTTGCCTTTATGTATAGGCCGGGCGACGCAACTGATTTCCCTGGGGATATTTTTCCCAAGCTAGGTGACTATTGTCAATTCAATAAACTGCCTATTGTCATAGGTACTGCTGCAAATGCACATATCATGGTATGGGGCAGCACTGACACTAATTGCAGAGGTGAGGTCTTGTTGGACTATTTGTTGTCAACTGATCTTTGGGTTGGTAATCAGGCTGGTGTCCGTTCGTTTGAAGTCGCCATCAGGAGTAAGGTAATTGACATCATACTAGACAATACATTAGCTAAGGGATGGTTTGACGGATGGGCTGTGTCAAACGAGAAATCGGCGTCTAATCACAGGTACATTTGTTTCCTTATCTGAGCTGGCTTGCCAATAGCCGTATGCTGTGGGAATATCATAAAAGTGTAGTGAAGAATACACTTTGCTTTTTTGTTGGAACAAATTCACATGGTGCCTACTAAGCAGCTGTACAGCGTCGATGATGGTCTCTTTTGATACGGCATACACGCTAAGGACATACATACGGGAGAATAGGGTGTTGTTCTGGTGGACAAATGAGCTTACAGCTCTTTGTGTGGAAGCAACAACTCTGTTTAAGAGAGAGGTTAGTCATCAACGCAACCCTGTTACCTCGCGGGAATACAAGGAAACAATGCTTATTTTTGGGCTTTTTGGTGTGCAAAACGTATATCTTGTACTGACGTTTGTCTTAGGTAGAATAAGTTTGGAGATGCTTTGAAGTCTGCGGAGCATTAAATGTTATATGACTAGGATACCTAGGTCAGTCCATAATGCTAAAGCAAATCGGTCTACGACGTAAATGGACAAAACCCTATATGGCCATCTTTGACATCACTTCCCTGGGTTTAATAATTGGCAGCGGCATATTACTAAGCATGGCTGTTACTCACTGGGCTTGCACGGCTGCTTAGAGATTGTCACTGAAAAAAAAATGCCGACTGCTGTGTGGAGCCGCAAGGGGTAGAATCTGTCACGGGTACTCCGCACACATTGATGCAGGCACACAGGCGTGCCCTATTATTACTAGTATGCTTTGGTCGATTGCAAGGGCGGCAATGTAGTTTCTTATCAAATAAGACCCAATACACATCTGTATTAAGAGTGTGGCTGTGGAATATATGCATAGGCTAAAAGCGAGAGGGATGTGAGTTAATAGCCCAAGGTTTGGGATTTAAACCATTGATACTGTAATTTTTAAGAGGTAGGGATCGTGCGTCTTTGATCTTTAGATGCCAGTAGACTAAATTTATAGAAACCTGAAGTATCAGTTTCAATCTTGGAATTGGGTCACGGGCGATTCAGGCCTGCAACGTATTCTTTTGTAAGAGCTTGGAAAGTAGGGTAGTCTGCTTTACTGAAGGCTCACGTAGTGGTGACAAAATTTAACCAGGAAATTCACTTCTTAACTTTTTTGTGAATTGACTTACAGTTACACTGTGTGAATTTGCTCCCCACTCGATTTCAGTTATTTGTGTAGTTATTTATTACAGTAAAAACTTAAAAGACGGGATACAGTGTACTTCAATATAGTGTCGTATAGACTTCCATCTAGTCGTAATTAGGTAATATAATAATTTAATTTTATGTAATAAAGAAAAATACCCATACTACATTTACGACATAATTTATGCGTTGTTTTTGTAGAATAGTATCTCAAGTCCATATGTTGACTATCAACTTTTGCTTAACTGAATTATATACCAAATAGTAGGTACCCTATACAGGTATCTGTATACATAGATAGTGCGACAGAGGAAACGACGAGAGCGAGCGAAGAAACTTCATGTGCTCTTGGCTTCGTTGTTTTGGTCTCCCGTCTTCTTTTGCGTAATATGACACAAAACACATGTGTAGAGATCTTCTTGCCACAAACATTAAAAAAACGTTTCAAGAACGAAAATCTTTGGTTGGCATAGAAGACACTCTACACATAGCAGAAGGTTCACGTGTAGTGCTAGAGCATATAAGCCCTGTGTACGGAAGGAGCCCATATAACTAGCAACATATAGCAACTATATACAGAGACTGCAGTCACATTTTGTTGTGCTAACAGCTGCACTGGATGACTTATACATTCCATTGGTATGTACCTGAGTCAACCAGAGGGCGCATGACCAGATGGTCCAAATCATTGCACACCCGGTCGACAATGTTCTGAACATCTGCCTGCGGTTGCGTTGAAGTAGCAGATAGTATTGTGGGAAAATCCTTCCCCACCCACAAATGTTTTTTTAGCTGCACACAAACGTTACACGTGCTCCTATGCCTACATTACCCTTACATATAAAAAGGAAGTCATAATGTGTCTCACTTAACAGAATCCCATTAGAATAAGCTAAAACTAGAACTCCGAGGCTGACTCATGAAATTTGAGCCCAAACAGGTGGCTGGGAGGACACGTTCTAGGAACGTTTCCAACCTCACTTTTCACTCGTACATACGTCTCCTGACGGGTAAAAAAGGGGCCTGTGCCACACTTGCCTAGTCAGTAGTTCCCGAGACGCTGAGCAGTGGAGATCTCAAGAAGATCTAGTGCAGTGCCTTTCTCAGTCTGGGTGAGTTATTCAGACTCATGGTCTTTATATAGAAAGCTGTCTGAGTACGCAGTGATTTTAATAGTCACGAACTTAAAAATACTTGTAAATACGAAGGTCTTTCTAGAGAGAAGAGTCTCTAGAATTTGGGCAGAAGGGACTATCGAGAAAGTTTTGTATTTATATTGACATCTTGGTCTTCTTGGCTTGGTTTGGGCTAAGGATACGCAGAGTTGTTATTATCTTATTAGTGTGAACTTAGCCGATTTTCTAAACATTTCGCCAAACACTTAAAAAAACTTCTAGTTTGCTAAAGACTTAGATTATTTTTTAAAAGACAAAAACCCACACTGCTGCTCTCAGAAATTCACTCTTAAACCTTACACATAGTCTAACACAATAACTCAGTCTCATGTTAGTAAGGGACTGACTCCAATAGTCCCGAGTACAGCATTACTCCATTGTTGTTTTCCGAGATAACCAGAAAAGGTATGGTCAACCTTACGTTATTTAAATAGTAATAGTTAACTTTGGATCATCAAACACTAAGTTTGGGTGAATTAATATTAAATAAATATTAGATTACATCTGGATAACATCAGAAAATCCGGCTTAAGGGGACAGATTTCAAACATTTGGTTAGCCAGCCTATGTTTTAATGTTAAAAATATCCGGATATAAGAAAACTGATATAAGTAATAATCCGGTTGTAAGGTGCAAATTTTAGACAATTTGTTGGTATATTAGGCCACCTATAAAGGCATTTTCAAAAAATGGTAAAAGTAAAGAATAAGATTCAAAAGAGTGGAGCACTAATGTACTTGACAACTACACTGCACTTATTTTATCTGAACATTTACATTATTTTAAATCTAAGTTGATCATCGTATTTATAGATTACGCGGCTTTTAAATTTATTCGTGCTTCCGTGAGTTTACAATCTCGAAAAAGAAGAAAAGGAATTCGTTCACCACAGAACAGAAGTATGAAATTTTGCAAAAGTTGAAAACCCATTAGACTTAATCAATGCTAGCCTACAAAACATAATCTTACGTGTTCGTGAGAACTAAACTATCAAAGACACGAAACAAACTGCAACAATGGACTTTTTAAAATAATCCATGCGATTTGTTCCTATTTGACAATACATATGTAAATTATTTTTAAACCACAGTTTGAGTAAAAATAAACTTTTTGAATTTGTAGATTATGTGCTATGTTTACTTACAAGGGAAATCTTTTTTACTGTTAAAAGAGAATCCGGCTATAAAAGACCGATGTTGCTGGTCCGGTGGGTTCCTTTGTAACCGGATTGTAATATTGTTTTTATTGTGTGTTAACTAATTTATTGATAAATAAAGAGACCTGGTGCGTTAAGACCAGCTCAATAAAACAAACCTGTGTTATTTGAGTAACTCATTGATTTTACCTCACTCTTTTACGGAAAGTGCCCTTACAGACCCTCTATAACAATTGTGCATAACATTACATAAATATTAGCAATATTTCTGGAAGGTTACACAATCAAATTGGTGAAGGTGCAGGGTAAAAAGTTACGCACATTCTGATCCACCAATAAACTGGTGGTAGATTGCTAAGTTAGTATTAGCGATTGACCAGAATCATGCGCTGAGTTACAACGTTTAGTACTTCGAAGCCTACAATGTGCGCAACTGACAATACGTTAGCTGTTTCTTACTTGACTAGAAAATAGCAATCAACTACGTTACATACCTTTTCCTCTTAAATAAATAAGCCTTAAAATTATTACTCAATATTCAAGAATAACACTAGTCAATAAATAACACACTAGTCAATCAAAATTTTAAATAACTATACTACTATCATGGCGGGCCAGAACGCTTTAGTACCTGGGGCCAATGCCAATAGGCTATGCAAAATATCTATAGTTTCTTAGAAATATAAAGGTACTGAGGATGGCGACCCGCTTGAATATATTTAATTCTTCAAGCAAGCAGCTTTCACTAATTACTGGGATGACGCAACCAAGATTTATCAGCTTATAAACTATCTCGTTGGCACCGCGGCTAACTGGTTTAGTACTTATGTGCATATTCGCATAAGAAAAGCTAAAGAAAATGCAGACGCTGAGGACAAGGGAGATTTTTTAGTTGCACGGCCAACATGAGCTGACTTAAAAGTAGAATTCTTTAAAGGATTTGTATGCGTTGCCAGGGACGTGTTGGACAAAATTAAGCTCCACAAAAGAGAACAGAAACCTACTGAAACAATGGAGGACTATAACTACGGTATGATTAAGCTCTGTAACTGTGTAGAACCTCGAATGTTGGAAGAACAAAGAGTTAGGAAAATTATTAAAGGGTTAATGCCTTATTATTTAGAAGAGATATTACTCTATAACCCTACTACTTGCAAAGAGGCCTTAAAACACCTTCGTCGCATACATGAGATTAAGGTACTTTCTAGCTGAAATGATGATTTCACGGCATTTGGAATTACATGAAGCACCCCACATAATCGTCAACTCGACCTTATTGCTAATACTAGCGCATTATTTCTGAAGAGTGAGAACAAAATAATGCAAATATAAAAAGATCACAATCAGAAGCTAAACGAACTTAAATCTGCTCAGACATCTTTGACCCAGGCAGTTGCTCTTATAACAAGAACTGCAAACGGATGCCACATTTGTGGAAATCACTACATAAGAGATTGCCCACAGAAGAAAGGAAGGAGCACTTTGTCTACAATTAACAACAAACAGAATATTCCTTGAAAACCCAAATTCAATAAAAACGTAATTGAACGCCTAAATTTTAATTTGTGAAACCAAAATCAGCGGGGCAAGAACAACCCGCCAAAATAAATATTGCTCCCATTATTTACGTATTACTTATCCAAAACTACTACTCTTTACTTAAAATTTACTGTACATATTTAGACCAGAAGCTACAAGCTATGATAGACTCTGGATCAGCCATTACTCTTGTAGATTCTAATGTAGTACCAACGAATAAAATTAAAAGGTTAACTAGACTTGTTATGGTAAGTGGACTAGAAAAAAAAGTCGTAATACAATCGGTTTGATAGGCATGCCTTTAGAATTTAGTAGAGGTGTTGTAATTCCAGTCAAAGCCTTTGTGCTGGAAGATATGAGATTGCTTATTATTCTAGGCAATAATAAGTTATTAAACCATAGATTCATAATTGATTACCACAAGGAATGTCTCAGAAGATCAGAGAAAGGAATACATTTTCCTAAAGACTTGGTTAGATCATTTGCAAACATGGATATTTGAACGAAAATTATGAGAAAAACGTTTACTTTACGTCACTAAGAACTAAACCTGTACGGCCCAATTCAATTAATCAGATAAAATTGGCCTCAACAGGACCTTTAACTCACGTTATCATAATACTAGAACAGGTTAGTCCAAATAATCATTAACTATCTCATCAAGTACCCAACACTTTATGTACATCTACCTAAGATAAATAGTAGTAGTAGTAGTAGTAATGATTTATTGCGTTTTGGTCAATTGCCCATACACAAATCGTATTAACACAATTAACTAACATTACAAATTTCGGTAAATTTACAGATAATTGTTAACAGATATTTTACCTATCTGGATGGGAACTTGCATTTTTCACACAGATATTAGATTGTACAAAATATAGAAGATTGTTTAGCACTCATATATTATATGATTTTAACATACTTACCAGTTGAAGTTTTGATAGTCTAACATAATCCGAGAATTTCAACAGATACTATTTAGAAGAACGGAGAATCAAGGACATTTAAATAAATAGTGTTCTATAGAGTCTAATACATCCTAATTGCAGGTTTTACATTTATTCACACAATTCAAACTCACGCTTGAATTATCAATTCTTATTCTTACATTTAACTGATAGGCCAGCCGAATTTGAGCAAAGAGTCGGATTCTATTTATGTTTCCTTCAAAATCAATGTAGTTTGGTACTGGATTAACTCCCATATATGTAATATAATCCAAATTAAAAGTAGAATATACAGCAATTGCCACGGTACTTTCAAACGACTGACCTGCTAATGCTTCAACTATATTTTTAAGCTGTAGTTTAATATTTTCACTTGACAAATTTTTCCCGCACGAATCCAAAACCAGAGTTCACAAGTTTGTTTTTAATCTGTGAAACCCAGTTATAGTTTGCATCGTTTTCCTCATATTAGTCAAGTTATTTAAGCTTTTCAGAAAGTAGCATTAGAACTCTATCTGCTTTCATCTCCAAAATGTTTTGCGGGTAATTTAATGCCTGCTTGAAAATAGTCACGTCGACCCTGCACCTTTCAGTTTCCAATCTAAAAAGGTAGTCAGAAGTATTTCTGGGAAGACTTTTTTTATAAAACGAGTTTGCACTAGTTTTAATCTGTCATTATATCTAAGACCCCATACTGAGCCTCAGTACATAAGTGTTGCCGGTGTGACTGATTCAAATAGTTTTATTCTGCTATGCCATGAGTCGCATTTGCTTTTACATAATACTTCCCAAAGGCAGGAGTAAGCTTTTAGGGACTTATTTACGAAATAGTTCGTTACCCTATGAAATAATCCTGATGAGCTAAAAGGAACACCCAAGTACATGTATTCTTTCACAATTTCAACAGCTTGTTCCTCGTACATTACCTTTGAGTTGATTTCAATATTTGTGCCTTCGGCAAATACTAGTATTTTTGTTTCAAACATATTTACTTGGATTTTATTCAAATTACTTTCTCACAAAATACTTTTTCAGGGCACATAATTTTTTTTTAAAACCTCCTTCGCTAAAGGCTGAAACATTAACATTAATATTGCAATTTTCTTATTTATACTCAACTTGTGTAGCCCTTTAGTTTAAAAATACTCATCCATATCTGCTATAAACATTAAAAATAGGATATGAGATAATAGTTCACCCTGAAGAACTCCTTCGGTTACTTCTATGTTACTAGTGTGTCTCTGTTCTGTTCTTACTAGTAATTTAGCTTTTGAGTACAGATGTCTGAGTATCCTGATTAATTGTGCACAGAGGCCCATGTTAAATAGCTTATTTCAAAGTAGGCTGTGGTTCACTGAGTCAAATGCTCTTTTGTTATCTACAAAACGTGCGTACCTTTATACCCGAGATGCGTATATGATTGTGTACAATACTTGTTAGCGATAAATTTGTTCTAGACAAGATCTTTGCTTCCTCAATCCTGCTTACGCTTCTGGTAGCACGTTACATTTATTTGCCCAATCTGTAATCCTATTTAGCAGTATTTGAGTGAACAACTTAGCAATGCAGCTTATCAATGCGATTCCTTGATAGTTTTCAGGGAGTGTAGGGTTTTCAATTTTTGTACAACGTTACAAGCTCAATACTAGACCAGCTATCTGGGCATCGTTCAGTTTTTAAAATCCTATTAAATAACAATTTTACATAGGTCTTCAACTGCTGGTTTTAGGTTTTTAAGCATTTATTTGGAATCCTATCTAAACCAGTTCTCTTATTTAGTTTTAATCGTTTAAATGATTTCTCTAACTCTGCTATGGTAACCTCACAATCAAGAAAAGGGTCCTCTACTCTAACAAATGCGACTACAATTTGTTTCCTTGGTAGCATTACTTTATTTTGGAAATCCTTCCAGATATTCGGTGCAATTTTATTTCCACTATTTCTTTTGCTTTTCCTAAAAAGTTTGACTGTATTCTAAAATTGCGAGCTTTTCTTTACATTGTGCAGATTTTTACGAATGTCCAAAAAATATTTTATATTTTCCTCTTTACAGATCTGCTTGAAACCTAATTTTGCATTTTTAAATTCCCTATACGCTATAAACTCATACTTGCTCCTTTTACACTTCATTCTGTATTTCCTGACATGTCTTTTGGCTATTTAACAGTCTTGGTTAAACCACGGTTTGATTCTATAGTTGGGTATTGCTATTCTGTTACAAACTAGTTTGTTTTTGTTAGCCACTGAAAACATACAATGTATTAAGTAGCCATTCATTTTATTGACACATACGCTTTGGCTACATACAGGAGTGACTAAATCAAGGCTATCATGGAATATATTAAAATACTATTACCCAAGGAAACCTGTTACCTGCTACCCAAGAGAAATACTTGACACTGGTTGTTAACAATTCATCTGAGGAAGTAACGATTCTAGGTAAAATGAAGATCTCTAACGCACAATAATGTACGATTGAGGAAAGAGAGGATATCCTGAACATTTTTCCTAAATCCCAACAACCGGCTTATCATATATAAAAAAACGTATTTAAAGACAGAATAGATAAAAATCTTATAATTTATCAGAAAAAGAAATTTTAAAATTATTATGGCAATACTGAACTGTATTTAGGAAAGATAACACAGTAGGATGTTTGGCTGGCGATCCATACTTACACATTGCTCGATGCTATGCTCGTACCTAACGAACCTAAAGTGTGCTATAGTTACTTTAGTGTATAAAGGTAAGAGTTCTTAACAGGATCCTTCATCTTATCGACCTATTTCTAGTCTACTTATGTTAGATAAAATTTTAGAGCAAATGATGCATGCTCGGTTGTTAAGTAAAATTGTGTTAGGAACTGCTCAGCATGGTTTTTGTAAGGATAGAGGCTGCCTTACAGCTGCAATTTAGTTTACTTAATTTTCCTTGAGTATTTTGGATGGGAAATGTGGTACTGTATTGGCAGTTTTTATTGATTTGCAGAAGGCGTTAGATATTGTTGATCACAAGAAACCTTTTTTAAAGCTCAAAAGAGATTATGGTGTGAATGGGCATTTGCTGGGGCTTCTGCCTGTATATTTGCATAACTGTACTTTAAAAATTAAAATAGATGACTTCATTTCTGACAGTTTTAATCTAACAACAGGTGTGCCCTAGGGTTTTGTACTGGATCCCTTGTTTATAATATACATTGATAAGGTTAGTGATGCTATTACTGGTGGTGTTCAGTTTATTTTATACGCTGACAATATAATAATGTATTGTAATGGTTTTACGCTAGTTGATATGCGTGATATGATGCAGTAAGTCAGTGGTTTAATTTAAATGATTTAACTGTAAATACATCTAAGACTAAATATATGTTGATTTACAAGTCTAGTGATGTTACACGTGCTGACTGTGAAATAACCAATAATTGTTATGGTCAAGAACTTGAGCGTGTTTATGAATTCTGGTACTAAGGTATAATCATTGACTGTAATTTAAATTTTAATAGTCATTTTCGGCATGTAAAGAAGAGAGTTGCTGCTGCATTTGGTGGCATATGTAGTCTAAAGCGATACCTAGATGTTTGTACTTTTACTGTTATGCTTATTGCTCGTGTTTTAGCCATTATTACCTTTTGTACTCTGATATGGGGTGCGCACTCGGATGTTGATTTGCAATCCATTCGAAACAAACTCAATAGAGCCATTGGTAATTATTTTAATGTTCGTAGCGCTGTGGTGGAAGAGTCAGATTTACTTGAATTGTGTAATATACTGTCAGTGGGTGAGAGAATACGTTATTATACATTGATATTTGCTTTGAAAATATTTAAGTATAGAAGTTCTATTCAGTACTTATAGACTTTTAGTAGCTTTAAAAAGTCAGAGCTACGAGGGCTATTGATAAGTATATGCTTGATACAGTGCGTTTTGGGTCTCAGACATTCCGAAATTCGCCTTTGTATCGTATTGTGAGCTGTTGGAATGCTTTGCAGGACTGCGTTAAGTGCTATAATGATGATGGTGTAATTGATCTATGTCACATGGGAATTTTTAAATCAAATACTAGTGCTTTTTAGATGCTGAGCGTAAGCATCTATTGTAATAGTCATGCCCATCTGTCCGTCTGCCTGTCTGTTGGCTGGACACCACAGGTCACAGTACTAATGCTATTTTCATAAAACAAGTCTTAACTCATCACAAATGTGAGCAGGCAGGTCTGTATTGTTTTTTAAATTTGAACTGACCATTTTCTTACATTTAACAGTCAACTGGACTCGTGTCAAAAATCAGAAAAGTAAGCTTATCAAAAACAATAAGATAAGTTAAACTAAGGAGAATGTTCATGTAAATACGTAATTTTGAAGTTCGGCGCCGCAAATACAAGTATATTGTATAGTACAAGTACAGACCCAACTAATTTTAGCTACGGTTTTCATTGTTTTCATTTTCAATGGTCAGTGGTCTGCTACTCAGATACGCAGGGAACAAGTTATAGATAATCAAGGATCGTCCCTTATGACGTCTTTCAAATATCATAGTTTTAGATACCCGTATTTCCAACTTTAAAATATTTTCCAACCTATTTGAACTACATGCCATGGGTATACATACCTATGTAGGTTATATATATTCAGAGAAGATATTCAGGGATTATCCATAATTACGTCCTCCAAATGTCATAGTTTCATGTACATACTAATTTAATTTTTTAAATGCTGAGCTTAGGCATCTATTGAAATGATCAAGTCTGCCACCCGTCTGTCCGTCCGTCTGTTGGCCGTACACTACAGATCACAGTTTTAAAGCCATTAACTTCAAACAAATTTAAAACGATTAAAAATGCGAGCATGCACGTCTATATTGTTTTTTCACTTTGATCGGACTAGTCATTTCTTCACAATCAACCGTTAACTGGACCCATGTCAAAACTCAGGAAATTGAGCTTGGCAAAAACGGATACACACGTGTAAACAAATGGAATCTTATGTATATACCACGTAATTTTAAAGCTCTGCGCGGCAAATACAAGTATATCTTATAGTACAGACCCAACCAATGTCACCTACAGTTTTCAATGGTCTGTGGTCTGCTACGTCAGACACGCTGGGAATCTGGGAATAGATCATAGATATTCAGTATATAGGTTATACACATTCAGGGATCGTCCATAATGATGTCCTTCAAATATCGTAGTTTAATGTTATAGATATTCCGTATATATGTACACTTATTCAGGGATCGTCCATAATGACATCTTAAAAATATCGAAGTTTAATGTTATAGATATTCAGAATATAGGTTATACGTATTAAGAGATCGTTTATAATGACGTATATCAAATATCAAAGTTTAATAATATAGATATTTTAGTTTTTAGTTTGTCCTTTCACGTCAAATCTTCTGTCAGGATATATGCTGAGCTTTAGCTCATTGAGCATCTAATAAAATGGTTTTGATCGTCCATCTGTGTGTCTGTCTGTCCCTTTTTTGTATCTTGTACGCTACAGGTCGTACTTTCAATAAAATCTTGATGAAACAACTTTTAAACGCTCACAAATGCGGTTTAGGTGTGCTCTATAGCTTTTGGGTATTGTATTGTATTTGAAGGGATCGCACACAGTATGATACTGTGTGAAATGCCGCTCAGGCCACTGATAGGCCCATTGCAGACTACCCTTATACAATAACTTTAATTTAGGACTTACGCAAAACGACCTGTTGCCATGGTATAGGACAACAAGTCTTTCATTGTAGCCAGTAGTAGTTGATCAGTTGTCAAGATGCATGCACCCAGATAAATGTTTCTGATCATAATGTATCTCGGACACTCCGCCAGAAAGTGACGTGCTGTTTCCTGCTCTAGTCCACAATGTGAACACAAAGGTGAATCAGCTAGTCTCATCCTGTGCATATGTGCCTGGAATCTTCCGTGACCAGTGAGTATTTCGACTAGCCATTTTAAATGTATGCGCGAATATCTTGTAAGCGAGTGATTTCCATACCAAGGTTTGTCTATCCATCGCTTAGATTGCGCACATGTAGTTATTTTATCCCACCTATCTGTGTGTGCTTTCCTCGCTCTAGAGCGGACAGCCATGTTAACCACAGATGTGGCGATAGGAATAGAATGCACTGCCTCTTGTGTGGGGACAATGTTTTCATACGATGCTTTGGCGAGGCGATCTGCCTCTTTATTGCCTCGATAGCCACAATGACTTGGTATCCATGAAAGTCTAACTACGTTGCCTGTGGCCAGACGGTTCAGACTTTCGTGACACGCAAGCACTAGCGTGGACACGGTGGTATCTTTTACCAGCGCATTTAAGGAGCTTAGACTGTCGCTAAAGATGTGTATTGTTTGACCTTCACAGCCCATTCCCAACAGCCAATTGGCCGTGTGTAGGATTGCAAAGATCTCACACTGAAATACAGTAGCGTACTTGCCTAGGTAAATGGATTCTGAATGCAGTGTTTCTCGGGTGTTGGATTGACACAGCTCAATGAGGACACCGCTTCCTGGGAGAGGCCCATTTCTGGATGCGTCTGTGAAGCAAACATACCCATGTGCTAGTTCCGATAGATCACTGTCCCAGGCATTTCTGGGTTGATTTTCTACTAAGTAGTAGATACTATCCTTTGGAGTAAGGATGCTACAGTCAGTGCCCATTTGGAGGGTGGGTTCATTGTTAACCCATTCATCCCAAAGGCGTGTGTGACTGCGATAGTCAAGTACTTGTGGGTTGCCATGCCACAGACCCCTAGCTCTCAATCTATGCATTGTCCGAACTGCTATTCCAGTTAGATGTATATCCAAAGGAGTCAGTCCGACCAAGCATTCGATTGCGGACGTGGGTGTGGTCTGCATTGCCCCTGTTATCAAAAGACAAGCGTGTCTTTGAACTTTTGTGAGAACTTTAACAGCTTTTTGAGTTTGAATAGCAGGATGCCAAACAGCAACAGCGTAGTCTATGACCGGACGAACCATTGCTGTGTACATCCAATTTACAACTCTGGGCTGTAGTCCCCATGATTTACCAACCATCCGCTTACATCTTGCAAGGGTGCTGGATGCTTTTTTCCCAATAGATTCACAATGTGGAATCCATGTGAGCCTCTTGTCCAAGATCACACCAAGGTATTTAACCGTGTCTGATTTTGGTAAAAGTATGCCCTGGTAGTATACAGGTCTCCCTTTACAAACTGGGGTACAAACTATCTTATAGGTTTTTTGCAATTATCAGTTAACCGGACCAACTCTCAAATTTTTCACTTTCAATTTCGGTTACGTATAAAAACCGACAAAATGTCTGTATCTCCTACCGCCAGTTAGTCGTACGCTGGACGTTGCATTTTTAAATCGATTAAACTAGAACAGCTTTTAAACACTTGATAATGCAAGGGACGAGTGTTGTATCTTTTTTAACATATAATGTTTGTATTGAGTATCGAGTTTTTGAACTTCAGAAGTTATTAACTCACTCTTTTTACAATTTTTACTGTATGATTTGAAGAACCCGCGATACAGTATTATACTGTACCGCATTGGGCTTCGGATCGCTAATATGTTTATTTATATAGATAATTGCGCACGTACTGCAGACCTGAGTGGACAGATAGATTACCCTGCGTCACCGCATGCCAATTTGTTTTTCCGGCGTAGCCGCGGACCGCTGGAAGGTTACATCGTAATAGCTGAGGGCTGTCAATTCCCTCTTCTAGCACGAATTCAACCAACTAGCTTTCCGGCCTGCCCCTGCACTGATAGAGAGAGTAAACAAGAGAAACGACTTGCAGAGGAACATGTTAGAAACAGATGGTGAGAGGATAGGTATATACAAAGAGTACGTGCCTTGGCTACAGAGCATATCCGTATTAGGGCACATATATCTCCGTCTCTTGCACAGGGCAACGGATAAACATACATACCACCAGTCCACTTATACCATCTCCCTACCCCAAACTGAATCCTCCTCGCTGCCTCCAAGCCCTGTCTCAACTTGATTACAATCCAAGTGTGGGGCAGACTCCCCCGACTCCGCAATCCAGTAGTCAGACCACTGGACCGCCAAGTCGGGGGTGTTGTATCTTTTTTAATTGAGATCGCAATGATTAGTTTTCCATAATTGAAAGTTATATGTAGCAACTCCGAAATTTTTCCTTATAGACTGTGAGGGATCGTCCGGTAATGACGTCTTTCAAAAATATCATAATCTAAAGTACCCCCTCTCTTTTAATTATTTATTTACTTTTAGATGCTGAGCACATAATGACTTCCTTCAGTGTTATAGATTTTCAGGGATCGTCCATAATGACGTCCTTCAAATATGATAGTTTTTAGAACCCCCAGTCCCAACATTAAATTTTATTCCAACCTATTTCAACTACATGTCTTGGACTTACCTATATGTGCTATAGATAATCTGGGATCGTCCATAATGACGTCCTTAAAATATCATAGTTTTGAGAACCCCAAGTCCCAACATTAAATTTTTTTCCAGCCTATTTTAAATACATGTCACGGACTTACATATATATGATATATATATTAAGGGATTGTCCATAATGACGTCCTTAAAATATCATAGTTTTCAGTGCCCACAGTCCTAACATTAAATTTTTTTCCAACCTTTTTCAACTTAATGTAACACACAGACTTATACATGTTATATGTAGATATTCAGGGATTTTCTATAATGACGTCCTTTAAATATCTTAGTTTTTAGTATCCCCAGTCCTAAATTTAAATTTTTATCAATCCTATTTTAACTATATGTCACAGACCTACCTATACGTATCGTCCATAATGACTTTATTCAAATATAGTTTTTGGAACCATTTTTTTCAACCTTAAAATTTTTTCCAATCTTTTTTATAACGGCTTGCCACGTGCATTTGTATATGGCCTATTGATGGTAGGAGAGGCTCCAAAAAAACGTCGTTTGTAAATCATGCAATTCTCAAAAATGTTTTAGCATTTATAACCACATGCTTCGTACTTCTATTTATGGCTTATTGATGGTAGGGGAGCCTCCAGAAATGACGTTATTTGTAAATGGTGCAATTTATAAAACTTTTGAAGCTATATTCAACTACACGCTATGCACATTCGTATATGTCTTATTGATTGTAGAGGAGTTTTCATAAATCTTTTATTATCTTTAAGCGTAACTTAAATTGCCTTGCGCCTTTGTTAAAGCTCAGCATCTACCTTAGGCCCGCCTCCGGTCGATCAAGCCGGCGCGAAGCGCCGGATTTTTTTCTGAAAAGTCGTATCCCAAAACCCTATTTTATTTATAAGCCTCTGTAATGATAGTGTAATTTAATATAACTTTTGGTCCTGATTCACTGTCTAACAATTTTATAATACTTCAGAAATTTACTTAAAATTTTATATTTTTCATTCAGTTTACCTTCGTGTGTCCGTTTTTGTCAAACAGTATTAAGTTATTCAAAGAATTTGACACTTAAATAAGGCTAACCTCAACCTCATATTACATAAAGCTTGTAGGAGGTGCCAAGCCCATTAAACAACATTGATACCGATATAGCGCCTATGAACGCAACATATTCGATAAAAAAGTTGAAGTATTATTGAAACAAGGCATAGTAAGGAAAAGTTATGGACCCTGGTCTTCTTCTGTAGTCTTAGTTAAGAAAATCACTCCTGAAGGAATTAATTACTGTTTTGCAGGGAACTTCAGAAAACCGTACACTTATACTGTTTCGGACAGTTTTCATTTGCTAAGAATTTCCAATTATTTGAATGCTCCAGGAGGTAATAAATATCTTACTTCCTTAGATGCAGTCAAGGGTTCTTGGCAGCTACCGTTAAATAATGATAGCATGCTGTTAACTACATTTTGCACGCACAATGGACTCTATGTTTGGACTTGAGTTGCGTTTGGCTTGAAAAATTCTAGTGCACAGTATCAAAGAGAAATAAATAAAAAGTTAGGAGACCTAGTGTTCAAGAAATGTGTAGTATATTTTGACGACGTGGTTACATATTTTAAGGATTTTCCTTCACACCGAAAATTAAAGAGCAGTTTTAAAAGTATTATTAATAGCTGGATTTAAATTAAAAATATCTAAATGCTACTTTGAAGCAGAAAAAATCAACCGTCAAGTTTTGTTGTCAACTAAGTAGGTACAACTCCATTATTAGAAAAATTGAAAGCTATTTTGCAAATCAAATCTTTAACTACTATTAGGCAAGTTTAGTCGCTCTTAGTAATTCAAAACTTTTATAAAAAATATTTTGAAAATTATGCTAACATTTTCAAACTTTTGACTAGCTTGCTGAAAAAAACCAAATACAATTGAACACCTAAAGCGCAAGAAGCTTTTGAAACTCTCAAGTAAAAGCTGATTACTGCACCTTTGCTGGTCCATTAAAATAAAAAGCTTCCAATTTAATTTCATATTGACGCAAGCAACTATAGATTTGCAGTCGGTCTTTTACAAGAACATTAAGGACAATGCAAACCAGTCTGCTATGCTTTAAGGCATTTAAATGATGCTCAGTCAAGATATTCTGTAACCGCAAAAGAATTTTTAGCTCTTATTTGGAGCCTTTTAAAATTTCGTCGATATCTGCATGTGAAACAATTCAAAGTATCACCAGCCTCTTACTCAGAATAAATTCGCTAGCAGTACAACTAACGGACGATTAGCAAAGTGGGCTCTGCAACTCATGAAATTTCTAGAAATAAAACTTATTTACAAACCTGGAGAAACCAATCAAGACAGTGACACGTTGTTAAGATTTCCTGTCGACGACGCTTCGGTGAACATAAAACAGGCATTAAAAGTTTCTATTCTTACCTCTAGGACATAGAAGGTAGAAGATCGTATCCTAGAAGGTCTGAGCCCATTTAACATGATTTACCTACAGAAAATTGATTCTAAATGCCAAGAAATTCTTTATGACTTTAAAGAACATCATAAAAACTACAAAGTAATTGACCATATTCTGTACAACACTGCAACAGGCATACCTCGATTCGTAATACCTTGTATATTGGTAAAATCGGTTTTGACCAAAATGCACAAATCAAAAGAATCTGGTGGACACGTTAGATTTCAAAAGACCTACGACCAAATTCGAAAGAGATTATATTGAAAAAAAATGAAAGCTGATATTCTTTGCAGCATTTCCTTCTCCTCTTCATAATGTTGTAGGATATATATAAATATTACAATATACCCTTATATCGGAACGTTAACGGGTTTCCTGAACGTGAATATGACAAGACTAATATTATTTTTTAAAATACCGTAGGTATAAACTTGTAGTCTGAATCCTTTATTATTTAAATTAATAACGACTTAAAATAGTTTTTATTCACTAAAATATCACCTTAACCGCTGCAGTAGAAGAGCGTGGTCGAAAAACTAGAAACCCTATTTTTTAAATACGCAAACACGTAGCTATACTATGCCAAGTTGTGTCAAGATCGATATGAAATCTTGTTAAACATAAAACAAACGTAAACGTGGTTGCTTTGCATTTATTTCACCGATGTATTTGCTTATATAAGACGAAAAAATTGAAACTATTTGCAGAAAACCTTGGTAAATTCATTGACAAAGGTGCAATGTAATAAGAATGTTCAAAAGCCGAAATGGCAACTTTACAGGGTGCACGCTAAATTTAAATCTTATTTGACAGACCCGACAACAACTAAATAAGAAATAAATTCATAAAGATAATCAAGGCGCACGATATAATAATACTTAACGGAAGACTCTACGCTAACCAGAAAGGCAACCTCACGTAAATCAGGGATAACGAAAGCAGCCTAGTCGACGTATGCCCATGTAACGACCAGATACTTAACTGTATTGTTGACTTTAGGGTAATCAAAAGTAATTAGAAATTGGAATTGCTGGTGCAGCTACAACTACGACTTTATGTTTTTTGAAAGCGGTATAAAAGTCTGAAAAATCAATGATTTCAGGCTATTTGATTAAAAAAATTTGTAGTTTTAACCCATTGTGTTAAGTAAGTTAAATTTTTAGGTTTGGTTAAAATTTAAGGGACATAACTACGACTTCAACTCACAGACTTTCTTAAAACAATGTAAAACCATACAAAATCAATGAAATTCATGTTTTCTATACTTTTTAAAGATAAAAAACGTTTTTAGTTTGGCTTTGCCAATTAAAAGGACGCAACTAAGACTACAATTACGAATATGATTATTTTTGAAGTAATCTATATTAACTACCTAATTATATAATATCTATGTGCTAGTGTGGTACCTACATCATTTACAATATATCTTTTATCATCAAAATAATCGAATCTAAATTATGATTTATTAAAAGTAACCATATCAGTAGTAAGAAGTATAAGGGGTTACCCTGGACTCACTTTTCAAGTACGTAAAAAAATTATTCAAAAACTAAAATAATTAACACTGATTCATTATGTCGTATAGAAGCAGTAGTTGTTGGTTTAACATATTTAGATTTAACTAAGTTTATACATTTTAAAAGTCTTGGTTTGGCAGGTGTAAACAATAAAAATATTTAAAAAATTGTTACAATCGTAATAAATAGCAAGATAAAATAACAAATAGGTTAAATGGTTACGTGGGATCAGAAATACTTCAAGAAGGGATGACTGCAGAATTATTTTCAGAACTTAAAAATAAATTATATATTCAAATATGTTATTTTTCTAATTGATGGCGCAATTAAGTGTGCTATTAAAAAATCCGAAGCTAAAAATTATTTTTATGTATCACATGAAGACAATTATTATGATAATGATAATAAAATGGCAGATTTTTATTGCTGTGCACATTATGACTGTCGAAGCTTTTTGAGCTATTTTATCGTGCCAAAATAACAGACATAAAGATACACCTCAAGCTCTTCCAATCTCTAGTCAGCTTGGTACTTATATACGCAGTACTAATATGGGGTCTCCGCTACTGTGACGATTTTGCGAGTTTCCAGACCGCCGTTCTTCGACGGCTCACAGGCACTACCAACGCCATTCCTGGCTTTTTCCTTCGCCTAGAAACAGAAGCACAGAACATTAGGCTACTTTTATTTACGGCGCTGCTCAAGTTTCTGCAGAAAGTATTGAATGCTAAGAAAGACAGCATCATCAAAAGCTGCTATCAAGAAACGCTAAAGCTTGAAGTCTCAGACACCCGGTTTAACTGGATTCTCCAAATCAAAAAGCTTTTTGCGGACGCATCACTTGAAGAAGACTTTGACAAACTAAACGGGGAATATCTCACAAAACACAGAAATAAAATCATCGAGAAATACCGACTTAGCTGCATTAACAATGACGTCCTTAGAATGCAGAGCAGCAACGCAATAAAATTCTATGCCCGGATTAAGACCCATGCATTAAAATCAGACTACTTTGAGATGAACATAAAATGGAACATGGCAAAGTTCGTAATAAACCTGAAAACTGGGCTTCCTAGAATAGTACTAAAGGGAAAAGCTACTAACCTAAACGGCATGAACAAGATATGAAAACAAGGAAGTACTGAATGTGATCTATGTGGCAAAGAAGTTGAAGATGCTTTCCATATAATGCTCGACTGTTAGCATTACGAACCACCCCTAACGAAGTTTCTCATGAAGCTATCCACCAGCAGACCGACAAAGGAGAACCTCATCTTAGCAATCTTCAGAAGCTACCCTGACGCAAAGGGCTGTCAGCAACTCTTTAATTTCTGGGATAAAGCTCTACGAATCCGAAAATTCTACCAAAGCTGCATCGAAGAAACATAACTTAACAACCATAACACTTATCACATACCACATTTTTTATCCATCTATCTATTATTTTATATTATTTTATTACTTATAGAAATGAAATATATGCTCTGTAAACTCAATATAACTTGGCACTATAATGACATAATTACTATAAGAAACGCAGTTTTTACTATTTATGTTTACAGCACAACCAAGAAAGCAACACAAGAAACCTTTACTAATAATATATTCAAATTACCAAGGATCATTTTGATCTTTGATCAAATTGTAAATAACCACTTTGTAAAAACCTAACAATGTTGTATAAGCTGACGCCAAATCGACAAAATGAATAAATTATTATTATTATATTATATTATTATGACTGTCACAAACCTACTAAGACAAAGACCAAAGATGTTTGTGAATATAAACTTCAAAACATATATGCAATAAAACATTATGCATTTTAAATTTGTCGCCAAATTTTAGCTTCAATTTAAATGTTTTAAAGAAGCAATTGAGCCGCACAATGTGTTATTGGTTATTTAATCTATCCTATTCATAATCAACTTCTGTAATACAATTAAAAATTTAAAATTCCAATTTTTGAATTTCCCGCTACTACATTTAACAACGCTAACAATTTAATTACTCAAAAACCTTCTAAAAATAAAATATTAAGGTATTATAAAATTTATTTTTTAAATCATAGTGCCAGGTTATTTACTGATTATCCAATAGGTGCTCCTATTTAAATTGATATTCAAACAACCTATGATCAAAAGTGGTTTTTTGTTTAATAAATGTAAACTTTTACAACCTAGTGGTCTATATCATCATGTACTACAAGCAAAATTCAACGAAAAATTAATATCTCTATTGTGTTATTCCTGTGCTAGTTTAAACCAAACAATCCGGCGCTTCGCGCCGTATTTGTCGACCGTGGGTTGGCCCGAAGTAGATGCTGAGCTTTAACAATGGCGCAAGACAATTTATGTTACGCTAAAAGATGATATAAGATTTATGGAAGCTCCCCTACAATCAATAAGACATAAACCAATGTTTGTAGCATGTACTTTAATATAGCTGAAATTTTTTTATAAATTGCACCATTCACAAATAACGTCATTATGGACAATCCCTGAATATCTATAACGCATATAAGTAACCACCTGACATGTAGTTAAAATAGGATGTAAAAAAAATTAAAGTTGGGACTGGTGATGCTAGAAACTATGGTATTTAAAGGACGTGATCCCTGAATACCTATAACACATGTAGGTCAGTCCATGACATGTAGAAGAAATTTTCACGTGGCATCATTTGCGCGTCTCCCATAACCTGCTTACCTAATAAGAATGCGATGTCATCTAAGTGCGGGTGTCTAAAAGAAATTTTCGCCTGACGTCAGTTGCGCGTCACCCCTAACCTGCTTACCTTATGTAAATGCGAAAGCAGCTGTGTGGGGCTGTCTAACAGAAATTTTCATGGGTGTCTAAAAAAAATTTTTGCCTGACGTCAGTTGCGCGTCACCCCTAACCTGCTTACCTTATGTAAATGCGATAGCAGCTGTGTGGGGCTGTATAACAGAAATTTTCACGGGTGTCTAAAAGAAATTTTTGCCTGACGTCAGTTGCGCGTCACCCCTAACCTGCTTACCTTATGTAAACGCGATAGCAGCTGTGTGGGGCTGTCTAACAGAAATTTTCACGTGGCGTCATTTGCGCGTCACCCCTATCCTGCTTACTTAATGTGAATGCGATAGCAGCTGGGTGGGGGTGTCTAGAAGAAATTTTCACGTGACGTCATTCGCGCGTCACCCCTAACCTTCGTACCTAATGTGAATGCGATAGCAGCTGGGTGTGGGTGTCTAGAAGAAATTTTCGCCTGACGTCATTTGCGCGTCACCCCTTACCTGCTTACCTAATGTGAATGCGACAGCAGCTGGGTGGGGGTGTTTAAAAGAAATATTCGCCTGACGTCATTTGCGCGTCACCCCTGCATCAGACAATCAGACTACATGCCATTGCCATTGAATACTGTAGCTGAAATTGGCTGAGTCTGTACTATAAGATATACTTGTATTCGCCCCGCAGAACTTTGAAATTAAGTAGGTATGTATGCACATTCTCTATTTGTTTACACACATGGTTCGCTTTCTTGGAAGCTCACTTTTCTGAGTTTTGACATGGGTGTAGTTAACTGTTAATTATGAAGAAATGACCAGTGCGATCAAATTGAAAAAACAATACAGACCTGCCGGCGCGCATTTCTGATCGTTTAAAAGAAGTTTGAAGTTGATCGCTTGAAAGCTGTGACCTGTAGTGTACGGCCAACAGACGGACGGACAGACGGACATGACCATTTTATTAGATGCAGCTAAAGCTCAGCATCTAAAAACCATTTGTAGCTATAATGAAGAAACAATAGTTCTAATTAATACGTAGACTAGTGTTGAATTAGATAAAGCTGTTGAAAAAAAGACTATTTTAAAAAACTATTTAGTTCTGATTATACTGAGGACAGATTAAATAATTTCATGAACCAAGATGAAAAAATTGGTAAAGTCATCAATCCTGATAATCTTATTAACAATCCGCATTAAAACAAGGTAATATCGTGTCAGAATATGCAGATTTGTATACATTAGAAGCAAATCCTAAACACACAGATATACGCTGGACTGTCTTATAGTAGTGACACAATGCTCTTTCCCTGTAGATACAGTACTTCTAGCTATGTATACAATACTAAAGATCATATTGCTATGGGAGACCCGGAATAGGAATTTTTCCCACTCTTATGCACTCATTTTAGTTTTTTTGTTACTTTTTTACAGTGAAAGTTTTATTGTAACGAAAAAAAAATTAATTTGAGCTTTGGATACAAAATGTGTAATCCTTTTAAACATTTTTGATATTAGCTTCACCTGTTTACTGTTGTCATAGTTTTTAACATTTTAGTAAACCGAGTAGGACTATAGTAGTATAGAGCTACCGTCCCAGCAACGGATTCCTACTTGTTTTATTTGTATGGTTCTTTGGTATCCGTGACAAATGGCGGACATACATACAACTTGGCAGTTAATAGTATAGATTACTTGTAGTACTTCAACACTTTTCCTACAAAGCCTATTCGTACCCAACTAATCCTTACCTGTGCTGCTGATACCAAGTCCACTCGTTTCTATAAAACTCATACTGTTCTTGTTAACCCCACTCGTACTTGCATTAATCACAACCTGCTCATTCCAGCTAGCAAATTTCGTACTTAACTTATCTTAAAATGCGATAGTTTGATGTTAACCTTACAATAAAATCATTGTTTTAGTGATCGAACGAATTCACTGTAAGCTCAGCATCTACTTTGGGACCACGGCGGACTAATTAAGCGCGAGGCGCATTCGGCGCCTCGCGCTTCTTTCTCTTTTAATTTTTGGCGCATTCTCAAGTACCAAAAAATAAATACATATGAAGTTGCCATGATTTGATAGCTGTCCATGACAGACCTTAAATTAATTCCATGAACTGTCATTGTCCCTGTCTGTCCCTAGTGAGGTAAGTTAAGGCTTCACCAAAGCCCTTGGTATGTAATGCAGTATCACGTTTCAGAAGGTCACAAGGTTGTCAGGCGTTGTACTTTGCAACACGGGCTGAGGCGTGTTTTGATTCTATTGATTTGGTCTGGTTTAAATCCATTAAACCTATAAAAAAACTAAAAGTGCAACATATTATAAATATGATGTTCTTACTTATTTGAAACCAGCCTGACAGTTACATGAAATTGCTTGCACATGAAAACACAACTGTCAATCAACTTTTTTTCCATTTCTAAACTGGTAAGAAATGTATAAGCAACGCGCTCTAAAGCATCTTCAGGCCATTCCGTAAACCAATCTATCGTGCAACAGTTAATCAACGAAGTAAACATTCTCAAGCGATTTCGAAAGGCATCTCCTACTGGTGACATAGCGAGTACTACGTGTAAATTTAGACGCACTCTCTCTATAAAATAGTTATATAATGTCAATGGTGAGGTTTCACTCTTAGTTCCTTTCTTCTTAGCTGCATCTTGCATCTTTTCAAGTATTTCCCCTTTCTCATCAGGCGAAAATATGTTTGGCACATCTCCTGTATTTAGTATCATGTTAATATCCTCCACAAAACTTTCATCTTTTATCTGATTATCGGCAAAAAGGAAAGTTGTAGATTTGCCATCATTTCCTGTGTGTTTTAACATTTTCTTTAAATCATCACGCCACTCGGGTATCCCATATGTTCTGCTAACTTCTACCTGAAATAAATTTTATAGATAAATAAAAAATGAGTTATCATGTGTACTTAATTATATACATACTACATATATCTTATTCATCATAATGTGTTGGTTCATAAATTATTATAATAATATGTACCTACTTAAGTTGATTTTATGTGAATTTTTTACACGTGTCAGGAGTTACAAATATTGTTCAGACCCCAAGAACTAACAATTTTAAATAATTTTACAGAGCTATTGCATATTGGTTGGTACCAGTAACATTTGTATATTGTATGCGGATGATTTGGTTTTTGCTTTTAGGCAGCCAACTGCATTACATTATTTTCATCAATAGTATCTCCCTGATCCAAAGAAAATTGCAGCGTTGTTTGTATAGAAACTTATAGTGTGCATGTATATTATTTATGACGGGAAAACCATTGAAAGATATATTTTCGATCTTACTTTTAAGCTAGAATATGGGGACAGTTTGGAACAATCCAATTCGCGTGACACTGAGAAAAGAAAGGTGGATATTATTATTATTATTATTATTATTCAGGGGTTTAATTCATATTTATTCTGATATTTTTATACATACAAAGTCAAGTCAAAAATCAGGGTAACAAGAATAAAAGCAGCATAATTAATTTTAAAAGAGGTTCTAATCTGTAGTTTTGGATACACCCTTATGTAATCACTATAGGAATTTAATTTAGGGATGTTAAAGTGAACAGTTATCTCTTAAACAGAAAAATGAAGGAGCCCTGGCGACATATATCAAGCGCTGAGAAGTAAAAACATACGAATTGTATGGGATATTAAAGTAAAAAATCCGGCGCTTCGCGCCGCATTGGTCGACCGTGGGTTGGCCCGAAGTAGATGCTGAGCTTTAACAAAGGCGCATGACAATAAATGTTACGCTAAAAGATGATATAAGATTTATGGAAGCTCCCCTACAATAATTAAGACATAAACCAATGCTTGTAGCACGTACTTTAATATAGCTGTAATTTTTTTATAAATTGCACTATTCACAAATAACGTCATTATGGATAATCCCTGAACATCTATAACACAAATAGGTCAGCCCGTGACATGTAAAACAAATTTTTACGTGACATCATTTGCGCGTCACCCATAACCGGCTTACCTAATAAGAATGCGATGACATCTGAGTAGGGGTGTCTAAAAGAAATTTTCGCCTGACGTCAGTTGCGCGTCACCCCTAACCTGCTTACCTTACGTGAATGCGATAGCAGCTTAATGGGGCTGTCAAGAAAAAATTTTCACGTGACGTCATTTGCTCGTAACCCCTAGCCTGCTTACCTAATGTGAATGCGATAGCAGCTAGTTGGAGCTGTCTAACGAAAATTTTCACGTGACGTCATTTAGGCGTCACCCCCAGCCTGCTTACCTAATGTGAATGCGATAGCAGCAGGATGGAGGTGTCTAAAAGAAATTTTCGCCTCACGTCAGTTGCGCGTCACCCCTAACCTGCTTACTTTATGTGAATGCGATAGCAGCTAAGTGGGGCTGTCAAAAACAAATTTTCGCCTGACGTCAGTTGCGCGTCACCCCTAACCTGCTTACTTCATGTGAATGCGATAGCAGCTAAGTGGGGCTGTCTTAAGGAAAGTTGCACGTGACGTCATTTGGGCGTCACCCCTAGCCTGCCTACCTAATGTTTGTGCGATAGCAGCTGGGTGAGGGTATTTAAAAGTAATTTTTACGTGACGTCATTTGCGCGTCACCCCTAACCTGCTTACTTTATGTGAATGCGATAGCAGATAAGTAGGGCTGTCAAAAACAAATTTTCGCCTGACGTTAGTTGCGCGTCACCCCTAACCTGCTTACCTTATGTGAATGCGATAGCAGCTAAGTGGGGCTGTCTAGAAGAAATTTTCACGTGACGTCATTTGCTTGTAACCCCTGGCCTGCTTACCTAATGTGAATGCAATAGCAGCTGGGTGGGGCTGTCTTACGGAAATTTGCACGTGACGTCATTTGGGCATCACCCCTAGCCTGCTTACCTAATTTTTATGCGATAGCAGCTGGGTTGAGGTATCTAAAAGTAATTTTCACGTGACGTCATTTGCGCGTCACCCCTAACCTGCTTACTTAATGTGAATGCGATAGCAGCTGGGTGGGGGTGTCTAGAAGAAATTTTCACGTGACGTCATTCGCGCGTCACCCCTAACCTGCGTACCTAATGTGAATGCGATAGCAGCTGGGTGGGGGTGTCTAGAAGAAATTTTCGCCTGACGTCATTTGCGCGTCACCCCTTACCTGCTCAGCTAATGTGAATGCGACAGCAGCTGGGTAGGGGTGTTCAAAAGAAATTTTCGCCTGACGTTATTTGCGCGTCTTCCTTGCATCAGACAATCAGACTACATGCTATTGAATACTGTAGCTGAAATTGGCTGGGTCTGTACTATAAGATATAATTACTTGTGTTCGCCGCGCAGAGCTTTGAAATTACGTGGTATGTACATGAATTATCCATTTGTTTACACGCATGTATTCGTTTTTCCCAAGCTCCCTTTTCTAAGTTTCGACATGGGTCCAGTTAACTGTTAATTGTGAAGAAATGGTCAGTCCAATCGAATTGAAAAAACAATACTGATCTGCCTGCTCGCATTTCTGATCGTTTAAAAGAATTTTGAAGTTAATGGCTTTAAAACTGTGACCTGTAGTGTACGGCCAACAGACGGACGGACAGACGGACATGACCAATTTATTAGATGCTTAAGCTCAGCACTAAAAAAAAGTATTTATCGAAGTAAAAACAATACATTAAAAACAGTTTCATTTTTTTAATTGGCAGCCCATTTGGTAATATCATTAGGATAATTTTGCATCTCAGGTAAGCTGCCATACTTCATATGTTTAGCTAACGTGAGGTCGTGCACATATTCAATAAGCAAATTTCAAATATTGTTTGGAATTTGTTGATGATTTAGCTCAAAGTTAGTTGAGATTCTATTAATAGCAATAATAAACAGTAACGGTGCTAGCTTAGTGCTCTAGGGAGTCCCATTAAAATTTGAGAAAATTTGAGCAGAACCTTTTCGTTTCTTACACATTGTGCTCTGTAATGTATAAAGTCCTGAATCCTTATTACATCCGCATTATTAAAATTCATTGACAGTAATTCTTGGATTTATTATTAAAGTATATAATAATAATAATAATTTATTCATTTGGTCAATTTGACCTCAGCCCGTACAACATTCATTATTTACAGATTGATTATTCGAGGTAAATTAATCCTTGGTTTAAAATATGTTTGTATAATAATGCATTAATAAAAAATGTGATTGCGTGTAGAATTATTCCTGGTTTTTTTGTACCTATACAGATAGAGCATAAAACATTAAAAGCATTGGATTAAGCAATTTTTAACCTTTTATTGTACTAAGTGCGAATTACAAAAATTACAAAAAGGGGTTGCGCTAATAATATTCTAGCTGTTTGCGGTGATAAGATAGGTGATAGGAAATAGTGTATAAATATGATAATATTCGTCAGTTGATATTCTTTAGGGAGGGAAAGAGGGGTAGTTTGTCCTCTGATAGGTAGTCAGCTCATCCTTCTTCGGTACATTTGTAGTAGAAGTTTCTAATCCTCAAGGCTTCATCCCAGAAATTGAAAAGTTGTTCAAATCCTCTTGCATCAGGATAGCAGTTAAATATTTCCTGGGTAAGACTGCTTCTAGAAGGTCCTTTCTTAGTCAGTTCTTTAGGAAACTTTGTTCTTGGTGGTATATAATGCGGGCAGTTAAGCATTACATGGAGTGTGTCTTCCGCCTCTCTCCCACACAGGTCGCAGTCTGAGTTTCCCTCTTGTTTCCAGATTTTGTTCATTTTGTTGAGGTTGGTGGTTTTTCCTCTCAAGACGATTCTTGGTAAGCCGGATTTTAGATTCAGTACAAACTTCACCATGTTCCAGGCCAAGCCCATTTCAAAGTATTCTGATCTCAGGGCATGTGTCTTGAGTTGGGCATAGTGTTTTAAAGAGCTGCAGCTCTGCATTTGTTGGACGTCCATGTTGATGCAGTTAAGTCGGTATTTTTCCAGAATCTCTGTTTCATGCTGTGCTATGTATTCCTTGCTTAGGTTCCCAAAAATTTTCCCAAGATCTGCGTCGGTAAAGATCTTTTTGACTTGTAGCATCCAGTTATATTGAGTGTCTTTGGTTTTAAACTGCTTGATCTCTTCATAACAACTAAATGCTATGCTCCCTTCTTAGGAATTCACGGTCTTCTTCAGAAATTTAAGCAGTGCTTTAAATAATTGCATCTTTATGTTCTGCGCTCCTGTCTCCAGTCGAAGGTAGTATCCTGGCGTGCTGTTGGATGTGCCTGTGAGTCGCCTGAGAAACATAGTTTGGAATGTTACTAGCTCTTCGGTATATCGTAGTCCCCACACCGGCGCGGCATACATCAAGATAGAACTGACAAGAGAGTTAAACAGTCTAATGTGGATGGTTGTCTTTTAGCTTGGCTCGAAAAAATAGCTCAAACAACTTTGATTGTGCCGCTTTTGCTTTACTAAAGAAATGGTCTTTGGCTATGTTAAAAATACCGCTCTGTGAAAAAGGCACGCCTTAATTTTGTTGCGCGTTTTTGACATCCAACATTGTAGTAGGTAAAAAATGAGAATCAGGAACTGCTTTTGTTGAAATTGATTTCCAATGAGATTTACAATTTAAAAAATAAGTTGTGTGTTTTGCGTCGTGTGTGGCAGTAGGAGAGTGGAAATGACCGTGCGAATGAATTTTGTTAATCGTTGATTGACTTTAGAGATGAAATGGTATGAAATTTCTAGTAACAAGAAGTTAAAAATAATTTAAAAAATTCAGCTATTTGTCAAGGTGGAGTTTGGGATGTGTAAAAAGTGTAACAGTTGGGGTGTTGCAGTTCCACTAGTTTTGAGGTTTAGCGTTGTGTTTGCTGTACGTTGTTCCACTTTTTCAAAGTACGTTGATTCAGGTTTTTCTTTTTTCCTCTCGTTCGCTTCCCTTCTCGTATGTAATTCTGTCAATTTCTTGTTTTTGAAAAACACTATTCTCCTAGTTTAAAATCCAGTGTTTTTTCTGATGTTCGACTTGATTCGGATTAAGAAAAATTTTCTACGTCTTGGGGTGTCAGTCACTATGTCGTATTGTTTCTAAAACCTTGTCAATTTCTAGTTTATTCTTTTGCTTTTTAGTAGCACTAAAACGGTAGTACTGTCCTGTTGGCGGTCTTACTAAGGATCTATTGAAGTATATGAAATCCATTGTTTTGAAAAGATCAAGTAGCACAGTAACTACATAGTTATTATTATTATTATTATTCTTCTTTATTGTGACTTAATCCGGGCTTTACCCATTTCACAAAAATATATATTACAAAGTGATTTATATGCTTCTTATTTTTAGGATTTTTAAACAGAAATAATACATGTTACATACAAATTGAATAGAATTGGCGTTAAGAAGGTCTGCGAATTTGCTTCGATTTAAAGACATTAAGTTATATAAACCGAGTATTTTTTCCTTTTGCTATTGTACCGTGAGCAATTTACAATAGAGTGATATACATCATCAATATCTCTTCCACAAAATTTACACATGTCCGAATCACTGAATTTTGAATACATGCCATTACTAGAAATATAGTTCACCCCAAGTCTAATTTGGGAGAATACACGTAAGTATGTAATTGGTAATCGGTAAGTTAAATACATCAAAATACATGAATCTGATTTAGTAAATTTGAAGTATGGATTATACGAGGAACCGGCGACTCTTGTCATATCTCGTTGAATTCACTGGTCGTTTAGTCTATCTATGATTGCTTGAAGATTTTCGTGCAACAAGTCTGAGGATTGACTGTCCCACACAAAGTTAAATCCAGTATCCTGAAGTATCTTTTTAACATGAGTGACCCAGTTGTAGTTACGATCATTCCCATTCAGGTTGTTAAGTACCAGGAGTCGGTTGTAGCATTGTTTTGGAATTCGATTGTCGCTAAGCGATAGTAACCTGGCCAAGAATAAGAGTGTAAGACGCGCAATTTGACATCGCAAGTCTTTTAATCCAGTTTCGACTCTAAGCATATATCCTGGAGTGTTTTTCAGAAGCAATAGAGGACGTCTTATGAACTGATTTTGAACAGTGGAAATAGTTTCAAGGTAGTTGTGAGACCAGATTAAAGCACCATATAATAGCGTGGCAACAATTATTGAGTTAAAAAGTTTTATTTGGCAAAACCAAGAATCAGTATTACTTAACGCTAGGGTGCTTAGAACCGCTCCAAGAGCCTGTATTGCTTTGCATTTCATGTTCATAGCAGCTTCTGAAAACATGCTCGAGGACGAAAACTTTATACCTAGGTATGTGTAGCAAACTACATAGTTATTAGTTACATCTATTGACTTGAGTAAAAAGTCATCCAGACTAACTAGGTAGTGAATAAGAAAGGAACCTTTTAATGGTTGAACTCATTTACACTTGTTTTGTCAATTAAACTGCTGTACAACTTATTAAACATTGTTTTCCCTTGAAGTTTGCCAAATATATTTGTTTTAGAGAGTGGCGTTAGGTTCTCTATACTTATTGAGGTAATATATTAGGGTACTAGAGTGATGTAGCCCATTTTTCAGTTGTCAAGTACAATGACTATTTGTAAAAAAGCGTTGTAGAAGAACGTAAGTTGCGGTACAAAGCAGAAGCCAAATTCAATAATTAAATTGATGGGCAGGCATTTTGGTACATTAGATTTAGTGTGTTTTGATTTATCTGGCAATTGTAGTACTTGTATGTCATTCACTGTTATTATTGACTTAGTTTCCACTTTTAAATTTGTTTAAACTAATGTGCTATACATTTTGTTCATGTTGCAGAAGTACCTAATAATTAAATGTAGTGTGGCACGTAACTCATATTGATTGGTTACTAGTTGTAGTTGGTCTTTTACAGATACTTTCTTTTTGAGACTAGTACATTTGTTAATGATCCTTGCTTTTTCCATTAATTATTTTATTTTGAAGCGAATTTGCGTAATTTTGTTTTGCTTTTTAAATCTTGTGTTTTAATGTTTTTTTAAATTGACAGATTTACTATAGTAAGGTTTTAAGTGTTGTAATTTTATGGGTAATTGTTTTAGTTGCCTATTTATCCATGACAGATCAGAGGAATAAATTTACTTATCAGTCACAACGAATGATTTACTGTAAGCATTAATTAACACACAATCAAGAATGAATGCCATTTAGTTGACATTATCACATTTAAAGAATTCCGTCCATTCCAATTCGGAGATTAATAAGACGAATTTGTATTTATTTATGTCTGTAAATTGTCGTATCCTTTTGTAACTTAGTTCAATCTGGTTATTATTATTATTATTCATGACGTTAGAACTATTATTGCTAATCATTTGAAAACGCTTGATTGGATTGTGCATGAAGAAGTGACTGATGGTGCTTTAAAAATGGTTGACATCATCTGCTGGCGAAAAGATCTACTGTCAGGGTACATTCTGGATCCCACAATTCGTATGGAGCAGTCATGTAGTCAAGCTGAAGAAGTTAATATAGAAAAGCAGGCGCATTATAATCCATGCATTCCTTACTTTACAGATATATGCATTCCTTACTTTACAGATATATGCATACATTACTTTTTAGGTACAAACTGAAGAAGTTGGAAGTGGTTGGACTTCTCGTTGGAGCTCGGGGCACTATAACTGAGTTCTTTGAATCATTTCGCAAAGAATTGCGTCTTCCATCAAAAATGATTGAAGAAATCGTAGTTGCTACAATTCGAGGCTCATGCCGAATCGCCCACAATCATTTATATAATATGAATTTATCCCATAGTTGATTTTAATTTGATCATTTAAATTAATGTTATTGTTTGATATACAAAAATTATATTTAACTTGTAAAGAATGTGTTTTGTTTTTACTGTGTCTTAATGGCAAGCGTAATAGTGCGCCAGTTGTAAATAAAATTTTACTATCTCTCTGTGTGTATTTATACAGCCGGATAAGCCCCCTTTGGGTATGGCCAACTGTAATTTCATACAACTTTATTTTCGGATGGTCAAAGCACCGTAAGCAGATATAGTAACTGCTACAGTACTCCACATTCTGTCACCTACACTTGTAGTATTTGGTATAGTTACGTGTTTCTGTAGACCACTATGCAAGACATATATTTAGGCTGGTTTACACCAGACGCATTGCCTATATTACCCTTTCGGAGGAAAAGCACAACAGAGTATCTTATAGAATCGAAACTATCTGGTTATTAGTAAACATGGATTTTAGGGTGAGTTGTATGAACACATGACCAGATATAACATCTTTTAAGGGAGCTAGTTTTAGTGAAACTGTATGTAGTGTGACCAAGTTCAAAAATATTAGGTCAACTGGAACTAAATTAGTAGTATTAGATCCGAAAAACGTTGGACATTTAATAAATTGATTCATATCAGTCGTACGTGTAAGACATTTAGCATTGTTCCAGTAGTTGAAGTCTCCAGCCATTAGTAACTTTGCTGAGACATATTCTGTTTTAACGTTTTCAAAAATGTCAATTAATGCATTGCAAAGTTCAAGTTGTACTTGCAGTGATGACTGGGGAGATAAGTCAGCACATATTAGGATGATAACTGACACATCTTTGGGCAAATAATTAGGCCCGATCACTGCACATGAAATTTCAAATTTAGTAGAGTTGTGATGAACAAAAATATTGTACTGAACTGACTGTATACTAGATTTCACTTAAATTGCTAGTCTTCCACCTTTCCTATCCAATCTGTAGTTTTGATATACATACATACATACATATTTATTTATTGTGCATTTAATCTGGCATTGCCCATGATACACAGATTTCATAATTAATTAGATTTAATTTTTAAGTTTAGGTGAAAATTTAAACACGTCATGAACAAAAGTAATTGATTGGTTTTGAAGAAGTATTGCAAAATCTTTCCTGTTGTTCACGGTAATTAGGTATGGGTGAAGTATGGTTTCCCTGTCTGAGTTAAATAAAGGACATATTACAAAAGAATGGTAAATATCATCTAAGCCGGAGCCACACAAAGTACACGTTTCCAAATCTATGAATTAATTTATAGGTCATGCCATTAGCTGATATTATATTAGAGTTTAATCTGAATTGAGAAAATAATCTTAGGTATTGAATAGGGACTTTTAACCAAAGATATTTAGCAATATTAGGGTCACTTTTCGTATGTTGGTAAAACTCATGATAAGATGATTTTTGCACTCGTTGCATATCTTGCTGAATACATTGATCATTGACTCGATCAACAATAGCATCAATATTTTGCATCACCAGGTCGGGGTCTTGAGCCAGCCAAACAAAATTAAAGCCGGTTTCGAATAGAATAGTTTTTATTCTTAAAGTCTAGTTTAAAGAAGCATTAGAAGCACGTCTGATTGCAGAGTTAGAAGTCTATTGTAGCACTGATGTGTAATGCAAGTGTTATTTTGCGCAAGAATTCTGGCCCAGAAAAGAAGAGCAAGTCTGACAACTTGACACTTAATATGTTTCATACCAGTTTCAGTTCAAACCATGTATGACGGCGTCTGTCTTGGAAGCCACAATAGTCGCCTAATAAATTGCGTTTGAACTTGTTCGATTACGTCAACATATTCAATAGCCCAGATTGCAGCAGCGTACAACAACGGAGAGATAACTATTGCCCTTAATAATTTTATCCTACTGAACCAGGAGTCAGTTTTGGACAACGAAAAAGTTTGCAGAACCGCACCAGTTGCTTGAATGGACTTAGTTTTCAGTTCAGCAGCTGCACATGTAAATAGGCCTGACAAGAAGAATTTGATTCCCAAATAGGGATAATTTTTCACTACTTTTAATCTTTTGCAGTTGAGATACCACTTATGGGATTAACAGAGTCTGCCTGCCTTTCTAAAAACTATCACATTAGTTTTCAGCATATTTATTCTAAGGTAATTTTTTACACAGTATTTGTATAAAATGTCAATTTTGCGCTGCAGCCCTTGCTTTGTCTCGGCTAAGATTGATGTATCGTCTGCAAGTAAGAGATGATTCACACTAACTACTTCTCCCATGGAAACTGTAACGGCCCATTCATTTTTCATAAAGTCATCTAGATCTCTTAGAAATATTGTAAACAGCAACGGGCTAAGGATTTCTCCTTGAAGGACACCTGCAGTCACATCTATTGGGTTTGTGTAGCCGTCCTCAACGCGAAATTTTACAGTGGGTTAGTCGTAAAGACACTTAATTATTCCTATAATTTTTCCACGTATACCCTTAGCATCTATTTTTGCCTATAGAATATTTTGATTGACACTGTAAAATGCCCTCTTGAAATCCACAAATAGCACAAAACGTTTTCCTCTGCTTCCCAGCTTAGCCTCAATAATAGGAACTAAGGAGAATTTAAATAACTTTGTCACTTAAATTCCATATTTCTGAGATCATAATCACTTGTCAAAGTTTCGATTTTTTCTATTTTTTTAGAGTTGTATATAGAATACTCGGGAGGTGATATTTAATAAGTCAAGTAAAGAATTTAGGTTTGCTTATTAATACAAAAGAGCGTTGTAATTTCCTAGTACCACTACGAATGTTTTAACCCTGAGTTCCTTATTTGACAAATTTCTAATATTTTCAAAGATAAATGTAGGATAAATGTTTAAAGCGTAAAAAACGTAGCAATTTACAACCACAACAAATCGCACAACACAATTTATTCCTAGTGTATGTACCTTTATTGTAATCTTCACATTAATAGGCACGTGCGTTTCATTTAAATAATAATTTAACATGTTTAAATAATTATGTATTAAAATTGCACTTATTTAAACTACTGTTATGAGCTTAACACGTATTTCAGAATTTTAATTTAATGCAGTAGTGTTTTTCTAATTATTTTGCCAATTAGGCCGGAAGCTGCTCAGGTAGCCCTTCGCGGCCTACGCCATTCGGCGGAAATGAATAGGACAGGATAAGATTGGTGGGATAAGCGGGCGGGTTAAGATCAGCGGGATAGATTATAATACCCATGGTTGTAGGACATCTGGTTTCCGGAAATTGGCTACTCAAGACGGAGTGTAGATTTATGGATTTATATATGTGTAGATTTATTGAATTTTCAGGCCACACACAAATCAGATTAAGAATTTTAATTACAATGTTGTTTATGTCTACAAATAGTTATACTCCCAAGACCAAAGTAATGAATGCATGAAGGCGATTGATTAAAGTTTTGGGAAAGGGCAATATTACCGCGTCCTGAATTATAAAATACATGCATGTGAGCTAATGACAGTATTCTTCGCACTGGTATTTATACCGGTATATTTAGTAGTTTACTTTTTTGTGTTAAGTAGTAAATGTGCATGTAGCTAATATCTGGATAGGAAATGTCCAAATAACATGACCAATGGGTATACGTACATTCTCCTCCAAACATTTTCCCTCAATCAGTAACACCAGGAATTGCCCCCTAATCGTCGATTCTAAATAAAATTAAAACTAACCTAAGTTAAAATTAAAATACAACCTAATAGCGTTTTGACATGAAATTAGTATAGTTGTACTGTATATAAATATGATCTTGCCTTAAAAGCTATCAGCCCAGCCGCTAGTGCTAAAAGACGAGCTGCGTCAGAAATCGTTTAATCCATTCTCCATACGCTTAAGAATTAAACAACATGTGCAACGTATTGCACACGTTCATTAGCGATGAGTTTAGCATTGCTTGACATTTTTGTGCAAAACGTTACTTAAAATAAATTATAATAGGCAGTTTTCGAATTCGAGTCATATGCCTTAACTTGATCACACAGCTCAGCCTAAGTGTAATCAGAACTACATAAGACAATCTGTTTCAAATCACTTTAGTTGCTCAAACATGCTAGAAAAATAAATTGGCTTTGCTTTTTTGAATCATAAAAGTGCTACTGAATATTTGTTTCAAACACCTAATTATAAACAATTTTAAAAGTAAATATAAGCCTAGCATGTGGTACTCCCACTTCATTACTGTAGAGTAAACACAAATTATTATTACTATTCTTCAGATTTGGATATTCCTCTTAGAAGTGCTAACATTCTGTCAGTATCTAAAATAGTGATGTATTACTCCACATTATTTGTTTTTGACACATTATAATATGGTGATATTATTTCAAATTTTTGTGAATGGTATGTGAAAAAAGAGTTTGCTCATCCAAAAAGGTCAAGCGATATGTTTTTACTTAAATACCCGTGTCAGTTTGAATCTAAATATTTCAAAAATTGATTATGTTCCGATCTAATAATCATTAAAATAATTCACCAGACTCTGTAAGGTGTGACGATGGGGTATTATGTGATAATTTTTCTGTTAGACTAAATGACCTTATTATACGGAAAAGGAAAAACCCACCGTAAAGTCAGCATTGTTCATGATGTCCTTATTGGTTAGTGTGTGTAATGGATGTGTAATCGCGTTACAACGGCATAGTTTAGTACGGCTATCTCGGTGTATCGGTAAAAACAGCGGCCCTGGCAAAAAGCCTATGTTGTACAATGCTATAGCTTACAACGGTTAAAGCTACAACGGTGAAATCGATACAACGGGCAAATCCGTGATATCGCACAGCACAACGTTTTTTGCATTATATTTATATTTATTACAACAGTGTTTGCTTCGCAATGATATTTTTCTTACGTGTTCCCTATTTGCACTAAACCATCAATACTATTTAGGACAGATTTTATGAAGGATTAAACTTGTAAATTGAACAAAACTTAAAACAACTAAACCAAACTAATTTAATTCAGCTCAGCTTTGAGTTCATACTAAGGTATTTGATTCCTAACCGGTGAAATAAACTTAAATTAAATTCATACAGCTTATTTATTTAAAAAAACCTTTTTAAATAACTTAAAGGCAAAGTTAATTACTTAGGTGTCTTTTATTAGGTAAAAGCGTATATGTGGATACTAAAGCCTAGGAACATAAATGATTTAATGCTTTAATTTGTCAGTAAATTTCAATTTCAAAAAATATTAAAACTCTTAAATCCCGGACAACAATGTTTGTAAGAGTTTTTTTATCTGTTTTCGCTAAACTGATATAAAATATTATAATTCTATAATAAATTTATAGAAGCCATTATAGCAGAAGAAAAACAATCGCCAAAACCCCATTTTCAATACAAAAAGCTTCTGTCACTCTACAACGGTTATAAACCATTGTAACGTTAAAACGGTACTTTCGTAAAACGGCTAAAATCACTGTTTCCTTTCAGAAACCGTTATAACGAGATAACATATATGCTACAGTGAATGTAGATTCCGCTTTTTATTTACTGATTTTTTTAAAATTATTTTTAGCTCAAAAAATGTCTATCAATTTAAATCAGTACCCTGTATTGTATGATTCTGTCATTCAAATAAAGCAAACTTTAAACTTCAAACTTCAGTTGGACAGGCTTACGTTTTACAAAACTAGTAATTTAAAGGCCAGGTTGTGAAAACTTTAATTCATTAAAATAGACCACCCAGACTTGAGGTAAGTACTTTAAGCTCTTTTTAAATAACATAATCATACCGTCACCTTAGCAAAGATGCAAGTCATTGTCTTTCGAAAAGCAAAACATCTCTGCAACTCTTTTTACTTTAAATGAACAAAAACCTCTAGAAATCATTACAAAGTATGTTAACCTTGCGTTCAGTTTAACACACTGCAATATTTATTGTTGTTAGAACTCACTTCAATATTTAGGCCACAAAAGCACAATTAACTCTAAATAAACTATTTGCATTTATCGTATCTCTCTGTCAGGTATGTTTCACACCGTTGTAACTAATTTACGCAGCACCAATATTTAGTCTTTGATACTGCAAACACTTTCAGACTGGTTTTTAGGGACGCCTAACACTGATTTCAAATATCATGCTATGAATTTTCCTGCACCTTTGAAGCTGAAGTACAGAAAATAAAAGCTAAGTTCTATAAATCACTACTTAGACTTCTGGAAAACTGTCAGAACAAACAATAAAACAGCTATACTACAAATTTTTTCCTTAAAGCTCATAAATCTAAAGTTAGTAATCCCGTTTCGATTGGATAACAAGTAGAGAAACTTTGTTATAGGGCACAGCTAATAATTAGATTCAGAGATCTAGAAAAAGCTTTCGTAGTAAAAAATAAAAATGCTAAGTTTCACAATTAAGGTTATGATGCATAAATAACGATTCCTAGAGGATGTTAACGTGAAGTAAAATTCAATAATACACTATAAAAGAAACTATTTGCTTTAAAGTAAAAATGTCACTATTTTAAATTTTACTAAAATATGTTTAAGTTTATTCAAAATATAAGAACATGACTACGATAGGTGGTTTAAGAGGTAAGATATCAAATCAAAAAACATCAAATGGTTTAAATATTACGAATTGCAAATTGAGCAACAAATAGGTAGAATACAGTTATTAAATTATAGGAAACTGCTTTTTTGTCCATTTCTATGGATATAAATTTTTCACTCACTTTATTAACTGCACCCTCACACAAAAAATACTAATGCCGTCAGTATGTTGAGCAGCTTCTGCAAAGCAACAACTTTAAATTATTATAACTTCTGGAAAAAGTATTGTATTACAATCATTCTTATATACATTTATAAAAACATAAAGGTTGTTATCTCACAAAAAATTGATATTTAACTATAAATTAGTTAAAAAACTGCCTGTGTTTGGATATTAGAGATGTGGCGAGCTGGTTGTCAAGGCGATTGCTCCGCACTGCTTAGCAGCACTTCTGCGAAGCACTTATTTACAGCACTTCTGCGCAGCACCGCTTTGCAGCCCTTCCGCGCAGCACGTTTTTGCGGCATCACTAAATGATAACTATCCACAAAAATAGGATCGCAAAAAAGCAGTAATTCCCAAAGAATACCTTATAAAATATAGATAATCCATTTCCTGCAGTGTACAAGTATTAAATACTTTGCAAAGCATGTTACTTCATACCAAAATATGTACATATATACGTATAAATCTTCTACTAGTTTGCAAATAGCATAAGTACAAACTTTAAATCAACAGGATCCAAAATATCTTACTGACTGTATACTTTAAAGGTCTATCAAAGGACTTACAATAATTTTTATGAGCATATTGTTATACAAAGTACTTTGTTGTGTGTATAATCTGCGGTCTAATCGACAAAATCAAAAAATATTTTTATTAAAACGACTATACCATTAAATAATATATAAATATCTCTAGGTTTGATGTATCCGACGTTTATACAACGAGACTCAACCAATAACGGTAAGTGAGTAGGTTACAAGGTACCGCATTAGTTTGCATAGCTACTAATGTGTGCTCCTTCACATATCATCCTCTCCTCCGCAGTAAACGAATCCTATTTCTTGATCCCGTACACAAAAACGCAATAACACATATAGAAAATTATTTCACTATCTTGTGACATTTTCTGCATAAACCATACCTGTATTTGATAAGCACTAGCAAAAGTTTAAAACAAAGTCTTTGCATAAGAATTTCTAACACTTTTGTCAAAATAAATTAAACTGGCAGGTACCAGGTTGATCTTTTATGGATATCAGATCACCCACAAGCACACTTTAATTTGTTTGCAGCTAAAAACGACTTTATTCTTGCTTTTAAAAGTTACCTTATACAGGACGAAAAGATTAAAGGTTTTGTTGTTTTTAATAAATGTCTTAAAGATGTAACTGAAGCTGTTTCTGACTGAACGAGTCAGCTTTTACAATATTCTTTATCAAAATAGTATAAACAAAACCAGTACCACTACAAACGTGCAAAAAGTGTTAACTATAACAAACTGTAACAGTTGACTATAAATTGTCATTACTAAGGAACGCATGCTGTGATCTGCCGCCATCTCATCCGTATTTAAGGCCTGAACTACATGTTAATATTATACAACCAGTTGTCGATTCTGCACAAGACTAAGGTAACTAAGAAAAAAATAACTTTTAAACATAAAATATACTAAATCCAATACTGACGCTCAAGGATCGATTCAAAATGAGAACTCAAATTCTGAAAAACCTGGCCATTATGCAAAAGATTTTCCACAAAAAACTGATAGTGAGCCAAGGACGCGTGTCCAGACAACATATTTAAATAGCAATCAGCATGGGCGTAGACGTGGCTACTGTCGTGGTCGAAGTCATAGTCGTAGCAACAACAACCTTAATCGAAATTAGGCACAATACGGTTACTAACTTCTGTAACAACAACCTTACTACGTACCACAGCTATATTATTCACCGCTGCTCTGTTACTAAGCACCGCAATATATTGCTCAACTTTTTTCAAGCAAAAGAAAACAGGTTAAATGCATTCAGGGAGCTCCTTGTAGCCTGGGAATCAGGTACAAGCTTGCCCTATATATCATTTTGCTCCAAAGCAGAACAAGCAATTTAAAGTTGATTGCGAGAGTCTGAACCAACAGTTTACTCATTAATGAGGATTTACTTAGCGCTTACTTATTCAAGGCTTCGTGTGCACAACATTTTAGGCTTTTCATATTTACGATTTACAATCAACATAAAACAACAGTTATACCTTCTTGATTCTGGTTAATTATTATCTGAGATGTCTCTTGATTATTTCAATGATCTCCTAAACGACAACTTCTGACTACTTTATAAAAGACTATCTTTAACTGTAGACAACAATAGCATTATTAAACCGTTTAGCATTACTTATTGAGGATTAACATACATACGCTGTCATTACACTGCATTTAAAGTTAGCAACAAACTTTAATAATACACACGCTGTCCGTTTTATCTTATTTTATCTGCTAACTTAATATTTTTTATAACTACTACTGATAACGATTTTGAATTTTCGTAGGGAAGCGCAAAGATTAGGCCTGTCTGGTTCTCAACTCACTTCGCAATGGCAAATCTGAATCTTTATTCAATCAGGCTCATCCCTTTCATAGGATGTGGTGGAATGCCTTTAAAATAAATGTCTACTAACTGATCTATCATGTCTTATTTATAATAATCCGTTTAATGGTAAATTAGCCATTGCAACTTTTACAAGCACACGATTCATACCACGTCAATATTTAGTCATATACTCGCACACTTATTAAATTGAACTATTGACTTACCAAAGTCCAAAAAATTAAAGCTAAATACATCTAAATCCATAGATCTGTGTGAACTACAGAAAAATCATGAAGATATACAAAGATATAAATAATAAATGTAGAAGACGTCTCAATGCTCAAATGGATATTTATATCTGCCTGCAAATGTCAATTTACAAAGATATTAAATTTTTCACCTAAGTATCATACAGTATATAATGAGTTTACAAGATAAATTAAATAACTATAAGATTCAAAAATTTTATAAAGTCCTTTGCTTTTAAGAAACAAAACAACATCCCCAAAGGCGTCTGTAATAACGGGCGTATTTTATCACTCGCCAGCTGGTTCAAAGATTAGTTCAGTCCTGATCCTGGCTAATGTTTAATAGGCACAAAAGATTACAATTACAACCACTGCTATCTACGACAGAAGAAACTGTCAAATATTACCTCGTCATTAAACCTGAACTATAAAGAAGGTATGTCATTAAGTCTACAGCATACCTGAACCGCACTGTTGTCACTAGCAGTCGCTAAATCCAGTACAATATGCTGGCTCCTTTATAATTTTTGATGAATCTCAGATTTTCTATTTTTAACTCATAATAATTGTTATTGTTATTTTATTTTCATCTTGTTAGAAGAGTACATTTTTATTGTTTTGTTGCTTAAGCAAAACATAATTTTTATTTTAAACGTTAATGTTTTAACAATATTATAACAATAATCACTAAAAATATGATAATAATTTGGTAGCACTGAACTGGTGCAAAAGTTCGTTTCTTTTAAATAAAACAAACATAAGTGCTTGATCGTATAATGATAATGTACAAGAATAAAGTTGAAAACATGACTGTTGTTCAATTTTACATTTGTGCAAAATTGCATTATTCACGAGCAAAACTGCCATCATCCCAAAATCGCTTACTACTTGCGTCCAGACTACGACAGCGGGACACAAGGAATAGATGCTCAATTCGGGGCAGTCCTCCATAAATTGGTACACCTGGCATTCTTAGCTACAGATCACATTTTAGAACCAATTAAATCTAAACAACTTCCAGTCGCCTACAATTGCGAGAGTGAATTGCTGAACAGTTTTTAGGCAAGAATCTAAATGTCAGTGTCGGAGTTAAACAAAAAGAGGCAAATTTACATTTCATGCTAATACTTACCTTAAGTGTAGCTTTTTTTATGAATTTTTCATAAAAGCTGCACCACCAGTACCGATGCCTACAAATTCAGACCCTGTTTTGAAGCAAGAGGCAGTAAACAAATTTTTAGACGAATTCACATTATGGGCTACTATGCACAATTTGCAAGCAGTACCAGCTAAGGCTCACCTTAAACGCGCTATCACCACACCCAAAGCACAATCGTACTTTAGTATAAACAAGGCAACATTGAGTGACGCATCAACATAAGCAGATTTAATAACAGCGTTAAAAGCAAACTGCCCTATGGCATCAGTGCCACGAGCAGCAGCAGATGAGATGTTTCGACAGCAGCAGCAAACTGGCAAGACAGCCTCGGCATTTATAATGAGAATACAGGAAGCATTTGGTGCAATTTGGGAGGAAATGCTAGCTGCTATAATGATCGAAGTAATAACAAAGAATCTGAGAATAAGTGTGCAAAAGTATTTAGCCGAACGCATGTTAGCAGCAGATATAGCAGCATTTAAAGCACAACTTGCAGACTACGATCAACGCAATTAAGTTCGATTTGCCACACCAGCATCTACACCAGCAATTAAGCAAGAGATTAACGCAGTCATAGAAAACAGCAAAACAGGGGAGTTAGAAGCTAAGATTAATATTTTAACAAAGGAGTTGAAGGCGTAGAAGACATTAGAAAACGCCAAAAGACCACAAAGATCAACTAATAGCCCTTACAGACGAAAAAACCTAACAATTGCCATAATTGCGACAGGCCACGTCATTTTTCAAAGGATTGCCGAGAGCCACCATCACAAAGAACTAAGGAGTGGCGGCGGAAGCAGAAGGAGAAACAACGTAGTCAGGGAAGAAGACGATCACGAGAAAGAAGCAGGGAGCCACGTAGGCAGCGATCGCGCGAGCGGAGTCGTGAGTCGGCTATTATTATGAAGACAATAGGGAGTCACGTAGGCCAAATGATACAAGAGGTGGCGAAAATGCGAATGACTCAAAAGAAAGTTACTACACTCCAAATTCAACAACACCAAGGAATTTAAACACATAGGTGGATCAGTAAGGCCGGACCGATCGATCACCAATATTAGGCGACCAGATACATACGTGAGAGATGACAGTGGAATACAGTTACGAAATAGATTTGAATTACTGAGTGAGCAGAATAATGTCACAACGTCCGTCATTGCCCAACCGGACGTAAGAAATAATAATAGAAATTTAAATATTAGAACTCAAGAGCATAATGTAGCAAGTTATACATCATCTGCAATTGTTAGTAGTAAAGATATTACAATGTTTATAGATACAGGGGCAAAAATTAGTTTAGTTTCATCATCCCTAGTTAAACGTGTCGGAGCTGTAATTAATCAAATAAATGGAATGACATTAAGTAATTATAGTGGAAATATAGTAAGACAATATGGAACTGCAGTTATGTTACTTGGAATAAATAGGACAATGATAAACTTTGAATTCATAATAGTGGACCAGCCACCCCAGGATATTCTAATAGGACAGGATTTTTTGGGGAAATTCGGAGTAATTATTGATTGCAAGAGAAAGACACTGTATTCAGACCGATTCGGATTAGTAGTTTTTTCAACAACAGCTGGTATGAATGCTCAGAGGCAAGTCGACGTGCCTTCTGTGACAAGTCATGCTACGCCTAGTAGAAGAAACAAGAAGGACTTCAGTCAACAAGTGACGCAGAAGTCAAAGGCCAATGGCGAGAGCTCCGCCAGAAGCACAAGTGAATACATAAGAAAGGATCAGACGTCCCAAGTATTTAAATCAGGGTTACAGGAACCAAAAAAGACGAGGGCAGGACACCAGGTACTCACCCTTCAAAGTAAGTTAAGTAAGAAAGACTTGTCTACTAAACTACAGGATTTTAGAAGACAACTACAAGAAAGAATGAGGCAACCAGAGGTCCCACCAGCAGGACCACCAAGGAGAAGAAATAAGCAGAGGCCAGACGTACTGAGACTCCACTCAACTGAAAGAATCGAAGTAGAAGAAAAAAAAGTAATGGAAATACTAGTATATATTAAGTCAAAGCAGAAAATACGATACGCAATCTTTGTTGCAATGTCACTAAGGCAACGAAAATTCAAGGAATTAATTGTTTCAGAGTTCATCATGTCAGAGACAACAAGAGGAATACGAGTCATAAATCCGTCATCCGAAAAAATAATAATTCAGCCACATGCAGTAATAGCTACAGCAGTTGTTACTGACTACGAGGATTCCGAAATTAAGGCAGTTGATTTAGTAGGAAGCATTCATTCAATACGAGCTAAAATGTCTGAATCTAATTCTGATGTTTTTATTAACAGTCTTACAGCTATAGAAATATCACGCCAATTTCCAATTTACAGCGGACAGGAGCTTTAAAAGGAAATTGAAGCAGTCGACATTAACCCAGATCAGAGCCCGGAGAACATAGAAAAATATAAGCAGCTATGCAGAGAAGAACAAGAAGTATTTAAGTTTTCAAGAACCCCACTTGGAGTTTACCCTTATGCCAAATTTAAGATCGAATTGGAGGATACAGAGCCCATCCGATTACGTCCACACCCAGTCAGTGATGCCCAGAACGAGCTTATCAACACGGAAGTCAAAAGGTTACTTCAAGATAGGATGATTGAACAAAGTAACAGCCCTTACTCAAAACCTGCATTTTTAGTGAAAAAGAAGTCACCTGACCCTACCAAAAAGGCGTGGCGCCTCGTGACAGATTTTAGGGCCCTGAATAATGTAACACGCAAATTACGCTTTCCTTTACCACACATTCAAGACATCATTCATAGGTTTAGAGACATGAAAGTATTTTTAGCTCTGGATTTGGAGTCCGGGTACAACCAGATATTATTAGACGATGACACAGTACCATTATCCGCATTTTCTACAAGTCATGGACTATAGCAGCACCTAGTGCTTCCATTTGGTATAGCATGCGCACCGAGTTTCTTTTCTCAGATGATGGTGACCATGCTGGGCAGTTTACAGTATGAGGCAGTAGTTTATTACTTAGACGACCTTATTGCTCCATCAAAATCAGTATAGGAAAATATTCAGCAGTTGAGAAAGGTTTTTCGGCGATTAAAAGATAATAACCTACGTTTAAAACCGTCAAAGTGTAGACTAGGCTACAACTGACTAGAAATACTTGGATACTTGGTGACACCAGAAGGACTTCAACCTAACCCAGCATTAGTTGACTCCATTAGAAAGATCAAACCACCAACACATGTCAAGTCACTTCAACGATTTATGGGGGCTGTCAATTTTTATAAAAACTTTATACTAGATTTAGCAAAACGAACTGCAGCACTAACAGCTTTGATGTGCAAGGACGTTCTATATCTTTGGAGCAGGAAAGCAAATAACGCCTTTGAGGAAATGAAGATAGCACTTACAACAGCACCTATACTGGCTCATTACGATCCAAAAAGAAAGACAACTCTCAAGACTGACGCCAGTCTAGAAGGACTTGGAGCAGTACTAGAACAACGTCATATCATCAAAGGTAAGGAGGTGGATCGACCTATTGGCTATATCAGTAAGAAAACTAACAGTGCAATGAAGAATTACCAGATTCCAGAATTATAAATGACGGCAATAGTGTGGGCACTTAAGAAATTCAGTCATTTCTTAAAATGAATTCCATTTGAAATACTCACTGAAAACTCAGCTTTACCTTCACTAGTAACTTCAAGGAAGAAACCACTTAGTCCAAAGTTAGCAAGAATGGCTTTGGTTCTAGCAGAGTTTGACATCGTCAACATGAAGCATCTGGCAGGGAAAATCAATATTTTACCAGATTTATTTTCCAGATCATCACCTAATGAGTATAACTCCGATGACATAGATTTTGACATGCCAATATGGACCATCAATAGAGAACAAGTATTCTCTGGTACCTAACACAAGGATCCAGCATTGAGAGAGATAATGAAAGCCTTGCATTTTAGGACTGATAGAGTCAACAAATATGACAAGTATAAATTAATTAATAAAGTTCTTTATTTCAGAAATCCAGACTTGACAGGACCGGAATTTTTAATCGTGGTTCCCAGAGATTGTAAAGATCAGATATACAAGAACTTCCATAGTTCACAGATAGAAGGTCACCTAGGGTTGGGGGAAGACTTACCAAAAAATTTGGGTAAGATTCTTTTGGCCTAGGATGAGGAAGAAAATTAACTGGTATGTCAAATCATGTCCTGAATGCCAGAAAAGTAACGTACCACGACAGAAACCAGCCGGGGTATTTCGGTTTACGGAGTTACCAACCTATCCGTTTAAACGTACAGTAATTGATTTTGCCGGGCCCATAAAGAAATCATCAGGAGGAAAAAAGTACATTTTAACAGCAGTGGACCACCTAACTAAGACGTTAATCATCAAAGCAGGTCCAAATTCAAATGCTAAATTAACAGCTTATTAACAGTTTATTGTTAATGAAATTGTAACTAAGTACGGATGTCCTAAGTATTTGCAAAGTGACAATGAGACTTCATTTTTGAACGATACGATTGGAACATTGACGACTCTACTTAGGGTAACTAATATTACATCCAGCCCTTACCACCTGCAGACAAATTCAGTAGTAGAAAAGACTCATGATGTACTCATGGAATGACTACGTACATTTATGAACGAGAATCAGAGAAATTGGGATGATGCATTACCATGGCTGACGTTTGCATTGAATAGTTTAGTACATACCACAACAGGTATAACCCCATACTTTGCTTTGTATGGTAGAGAGCTAAAGCAGCCGATTAATACACTACTACCAACCTTGAAAGTGAAACAGACTGTAAACTTCAACGACAATGCTGTCAAGGCCCAGCAGACTGCAAGAGCAGCGATGGAATACCAGAGACAAGCTTGGGCGAAACGATACAACCTTACTAGATGGGAGTGTACCTTCAAAGTCGGTGACCGGGTTCTACTTCGAAATTCACACACCAAGAAAGGAAGAAACAAACAGTTGATGCAAACTTTTGCCGGGCCATTTCAGATAGTAGAGGACATGGGACGGAATGTATATAAGTTAGAGGCTCGACGCAAAAACAAATTAATTCATGTATCTGTAAACATTGAACGCCTTAAACGTTTTTATTTTAGAGATCCAGTAGCAGACCGACAGCCTCAGTCCACACCGGCGCGTCGAGCTAGTACAGTGCAGCCAGACACGGTGCAGGAAAGAGAGCGTCAGAGTTTATCACAGGCTACTAGGGAGAAAGCTACGCCAGTGGAGCAGAGTGAGGAGTGGAAACATACCCCCCCCCCCCCCACCGCAAGGGTTTAGAAGCTGATCTTTATCCCCACCCCACACTCCAGTAATAAGTCAAGCTCCAGAGCCTAAAAGAGGCAGAGGAAGACCCAAGGGTTTCAAGAATTGGCAACGAACTTTTAAAGATCCAACAATTATTAACAAAGCTCGATATAATTTACGAAATTATGTTAGAAATGGATAAACTTAATTTATTTAAGTAGTTATAAATTTCGAAAAATAGAGATAAAATACATATTGTACGTTATATTATATAGATAGTAGTTAGTAAGTAGGTAGAAGTACATGTAGAACCATACGTGGGACAAATGTAATAGTAGTGGATTACCACTTATAGAATAATAAGTCAATTTGTTTTTCAGCCTTGTATTTCTTCCGTGCACTTGTATCAAGAAGTAGCGACAGAACTAATGCTACACCTATTCAAAACGGTTCTTTGTCCGGAAAGGGACCCTTAGGAATACCGTATGGTCGTTACCGTATACCGTTGGTCTCGAAATACCTTTGGCTACTTGTGATTTAACACTAGTCCTTAACGGGGACAATGATTCGAAAGGTAAAGCACAGTATGTCTTTCTTGGAAGTGAGACGAATTTACAAGAGCGTCCAAACCAAACTATTTAATATTGGACGTTGCCTGATATTTTTTAGGTTAACCAGGCGCAGCCGATAGTTAAGTTTTTTTTGTAAAATAAAATAAAAAATAGTAAGAAGAAATTAAAATAAAGGCCACGTATGTATAGTTTCTACACGTACTGGTTGAAATTGTTAGAATAGTAAATGTTTTTTTTAGTAGTAGAATATTTGAATTTTGTTGGGATAAAACATGTCAAGTATTTTTTACAAGCTCTTGGTCGCAAACAAGACTAGTAAATGATCGGGCATGATTACGAACAAGGAAATTTGAATATAGAAAATAGTAGATGAATTTATAAATAATAAATTTATTTAAGTAATAAGTTAGCTACATAGTATACCTAATGATACGAGATAAAATATAAGCATTACTAAGAGTGTCAATGTCAAGGTTAGGACCTTGGGATTCAATACAATAGATAGCTAGACTACTTAATTGAGAGACTAAGTCCGTACAACTGTGCTTTAATATCAAGGACTTTTTTTTGTAGTTGGAAGGAGAGTTGGTGTACGTAAAACCAGCCTGCTGGACCAACAACTCCTTCACCTAGAGAAATATATGTATTTTGGGAAATAAAATAAACTTCGGGATTAGAAGGCTAAAAATATTGTAATATTTGTATAATGTGTAATTGAGTATATAGTAAGTAGTAATTTGTAATGCCATGTAAATATAGTATTGTAGAAATAATATATACTTACCTGCAGTTGTCTTCATGCTTGAAGGCTGAAAAACGAAAACAAAAACTCCAATGGGAAGTATGTGATTATTAAAAATTAAAATTACAAATATTATTATGATTGTAATGTGAATTAATAGAATATAACATGTAGATAGTATTTTGAGCATGTATTTTTAATTTCAGTTATTTACCTTGCAATATAAATAATATGTAGGACTAAATCCGTAAGTGGAGCGTGGATAGCCAAAATCACCAGTCCGGGTCAGTCTGGGTCGGAAGGCACCGAGGGGGTCATCCTACAGCAAGTGGGGCCCATCTAGAAATAAAAAGATTTAAATTACGTAGTATTTGCAGCAGACGGCAAAAAGTTTGCTAAAAATCGTGTTATCTAGGCTTAAATAGTTATGTTGAGTAGTGTAGTTATAATAGTATATAGTATCATGTAAAGCTGAATTTTACGAATTTTTTAAGCTATTATAGAAGTTTGTACGTACCGAATTGTCCAAATTATGAAGATTTTTGTACAAATGGTAGGTAGAACTGGGAAAGGAGCAGTCCATCCAGGGATTTGTATTATTTAATTATGCGTTTTCTTAAGTATTGATAATATGTATCGTGTATAAGTGATGGGCAGATTTTATTTTGTCAAGATGGTTGACCAAGTGACACGTCTTAACAGGTTATTTACATGTAATTTTAAGTAAGTAGTATGTCTATATAGGTACGTTACATACATAGTATACGGTTAGTGTAATTAATGCGTATTATTATATAGATGATGATGTAGTATGCATTTTATTATATAAATTACTTTGTAGTATTAGGTTGTATTAATGCATTGTATTAAGCTGATGTAGAGATAAAGCTTCGTTTATTATATGCAGACGGTGTATTAGAATGTGGATGAGCTCATCGTAAACTTATTCACATTCTAAGATGCGAACGTAAGATGTTTACATATCTTACTGTGTAAACAATGCACTGAGAACTATCGAATAAACTCTTGGTCGACAGAGATACTGCCAGACCTACCCACACAGCCAGCGAGTAAACAGTACCATCGTCTAGTCGATGAAGTAGCGTTGCTTACATCATTTGTGTACCAACCCTAACACCAACTCTAATGTTTATGTAGTCCAACCTATTTTAACTATATGCCATGCACATACATATATAGGAAAACTATAAAGCAACATTCTAACTAAAATTTAGAAAATTGAAAAGTACTTAAAGCTCGTATTTCAGGCTGGGCAAAATATTGTAAAGAGAAGGGTGTAAATTGATTTTGTGCAATAATAGTAGCAGTTTTTTAGTATCAAATAATGCTGTAATTTCGTGTGGTAATAAATGTATAATAATTACCTACTAGTACTAGCAAGCTATGATGATATTATTTTATAAATTTGAATTTTTGTAGTTGATTAAGGGTTTCGGTATTGAAAAGAGCAGAAAGCTAATACTTCACACTAAAATAAATAATTGAATTGGTTTAAAGCTGTGAAGCTATTTTTTCAAACCCACGGTTTGGAAGCATAATTGTACCCTTTTCAGTCGTACCCAGACCACTTGTACCGACAAACCTCATATTCCCTGCCGTAAGTCCCGCTAAAATGATAAAACTGTGCGTGCACACATTTAATAGATTGAGAAATTCAGGTAGGAGAGATGCAATGTGAGTTAGACGTAAGGTTCGACATAACTCGAACAGATTTGATACTCGCTCGAACGGTTCGAGTTAAATATTTGCCCAACTCGAGAATTTTCGGTTCGGTTAGATTTTTAGATTTTGTAACTCCAAAAACTCGCAGCCAAATAGAGTTGAAACGGAAATTCGTTCGAGTTTTTAGAGTTTCAGTAAACTCTGTCTTTTCAATCTGTATTGTTTGTTGCCCAACAATAAAAGTACATTTGAATCAAGTGTTAATAAGTGCAGCGTGCAGCATGCACTGAATAAATTTGGGCTTTTCTAAATTGTAAACGTAATTCGTTTTGCTAACGATCTTGCTGGTAGATCAATGTTATAAATTCCAAGTTAGGAATACAAAAGTAAGTACAATATTGCTACTAATGCGTAAATGATAGTCTCGTTTGACACTGGGATGCAAAATTACTAGAACTGTTAAATAAAGTCATACAAGTAAATTTTGAGTGATATTTATCACGTTTTCAATAATTTAAAAATATTAGATATGTTGAGACGAGGCTGACAGGGCTTCAAACGATGTGTTGCTAAGCTTTTAATAACGTAAGTATACTAAATGTAAACTAAATATTGACATACTGAATTTTAAAATGTCGGATTAAACAAATAAAGTCATTGAATTTAAAATCGGCAATAAATCGTTGCTTATTTTATTATCGAGTTTTTCGGGTCGATTCGAGTTTTAAACGATTGACCCTATCGAAGATCGAGTTCGGTTCGAGTTTCGAGCGAAGCGCGGGAATTTTTAATTCAATTAACTTTAATAAACTGACTTCGATAATCCCACCTTGTCTATAATAGAATTTCAAGAAGACAACTTTTTCAACTACATTTTTTATAAACTGCCATTTGGAAATTATAATATTGACAAGGTACGATTATTAAATATACGAACTTTAAACACTTAACAAGATAATTTAGTTAAAATTCATAAGTATACCTGTATTATATCATAACCAGCCATAAATGTAGCTAGTTTTGTCAAACTTTGGCGCCCACTCCCTCCAATACCAATTAAAAGTGCGTGACCGTTTTCTTGTTTCAAAACACGAGAAATTCGAGAAATATGCTCCACTGCAAACTTAAACAGGACTAAGTACATTGGTGTTTTAGATATTATATTGTATTCCAAGAGGTAAGTCTCCATTACGCCTGTAAGGTCATCCAAATCTGTGATCTATGCGCAAACGGGAATATTTTTATAATTGACTTATGCTATTGTAAGACTAGTATAAAATATAAATAAATAAATATTCATTAAGTCGATATAATCGAAGTTCTTACAACCAGACTCAACAAGTCACTGTGGGTGAGGAAAAAGGAGGCTACCACGTTCAACTTTAGATCGTCTCGATCATTGCACCCTTTCACCTATCCCCGTCTCCTCCGCCACAGTAAAGGAGTCCCATTCCCTAGGCCCCTACAGTAAGTAGTGGTCACTAAGGAGCACCGAAGGAGATTGGGTTTCAATCAACCATCCAGTGACGTTTACCGTACAACACCGAGCCGTAAACGATTAGCAGTGGCCGAGGATCGAAGCCAGGTCTGTTACTGTAAATTTCGTTAGTCTGCAGTCCTAACCGCTCATCTAAGCATGGCTTGCTTTGTAAGACTAGTCATTAGTTACACTATGAATTTATGTCTTTTAGATATACGGCTAACAATATTTTGCTCATAGTCAGTTCCTCAAAACGCTTATTGATAGGAGTACAAGATTTTGTTACTGCAGAGACCCAAAGTTAATAAAATGCGATGTAGATGTGCTGCATAGTTTTTGGGTATGTTCTATTTAGTAACTTTTTTGCAATTAGCAGTCGAATGGACCAAAAATCAAAATTGTTTTCACTTAATTTTATACACGTACAAACATCGGCGATTTGCCTGTATTTCTGTTTGTGTCATTGCCGTTCCGTAAGTCGCAGCTTAAATAGAACGTGGAAATTTCCCAATGATATTAAAGTGAACAACTCAATGTTATTTCAGCTAGTTTTTAACGCCGTGCTATGTACACATATATATAACCCATGGGTAGTTAGGGATCGTCCACAAATAGCGTCATTTAAATATCACCGTAATGTAATAAGTAATCCCATCCTTATTCCTGACCTACTCGTAAAAGCAATACTCTTATCGTTTATATGTATGTAGTTGCATTCGAGATAGGTCATTCATTTACCTTGTCAGTGAATCTACTGTCAACAATCTCAACATGAGAACACCTTCAGTCTTATATGGTGTTTCTCTTGAGTAGCCGCAAAAGTAAATTTGTAGTGTGTGCATAGGCATATGTCTGTAATTATAATATATACATACCTGGGTGCATATATACATACATTCGTATATGTATATACGTCGTGCATAAGGCTTAATATATATAGGCATAATATATAAGGCTTTCGTGCATACAGTGAGCTTCTAACTTAATTAATTACACAACAAAGCGCACGAGAGTCTGTTTCTTTTATTTGGAAAGTTTTAAACCGTCACATCTCATATTTTAAAAATATCTTTATGGTTTGATCCTAGTGGCTTACAATAATCTTATAATTTCAAATTGAAATTTCAGCTGCTTGTTTTAAAGAAAACCTGGACTGTAGTATTATGGAAAGGAATTTTTTAGAGAAAACCCATTGACTATTGACATTATCAAGAAACGGTATATCTCACAAATTAGGTTTGGTAACAAGGAACACATCCGAATTTTTTCAGTCAAAATTTAAAACTTTCCGGGTTTTTGCATTCAAGTCCGAGTTTTTTCGATTGCATTTTCCGATATGTGCTGCACAAAACGTGGTGTTTAGACAAGTTGTAATTAATTCAGAACTGATTGTATACAGATCGTTATGTAAGTAGTCGATTTACCACGTTTTGTGCTGCACGAAACGTGGTGTTTAGACAAGTTGTAATTAATTCAGAACTGATTGTATACAGATCATTTTGTAAGTAGTCGATTTACCACGTTTTGTGCAGCACATTCCGAAAATAGAATAAACCGAGGCAGGTAAAACAGCCAAAATAGTAAGTATATGCCATTTAAACAAAGCAGCAGGGGAAAAATGCTTAACCACACGCTGACACCCTTCTTACGGATCCAAAAATAGTCCCAACTTAAAATTGCTTTTCTCTCTTCATATTTGCACGAATCTCCCACACTAAAAAATGTGCATACTACCAATGGTACACAACGCTCTATAAGGTTGTTAATATTACATTCTACAAAACGCCTTCGCCTTCAGTATGTAGACTCCCCAAATAAAAGAAGCAGACTCACGAATAATAAAATAAACTACTATATACAAAACCCTGCACTCACTTAATATTAAATAACGTAACTATATATTTTAAAAATAATTTTATTCAAAAGAACAAATTTCATACTGACCTCCATCGAGGGTAGCCTAAACGACTCAGTATACGTTACATTTTGTTATATAGTAAATTTAACATTGTAAAAATTTTAAATAGGATAAATATTGAATGTAGCCAATCAGGCATTAGAAACTATAGAATACAAATAAACAAAGGGCTGCGCCCCTTGTTTAATGGTAGCCTTAACAGTAATATGGGGCAGTAGTATATAGTATATATATGCTTTTGTATTTGTTTTTCCAGTACGATTAATTTATAGTATTCGTTATTATTTGTGCATATTTACATAATTTAGTACGCTTTTAAAATAATAGACCGATTTTATTTCTGCCTATTAACATAATCTGAAAACCTTTAGAAATACAATACTCGACCGATTTTCACGAAAACATATACAATTTTGAAGTCCGTCAGCCAATTTTAGCATATTTTAACCCCCCACCTACTGCGTCACCTTCTTAAACATAACATCAACAACGTCAATGTGTATGATAGGATGTTATTTATTTCCAGCTGACCCACCCTCTATGTGATTGGCACTATTTGCGTTCAATGTTCAATTCCTTAAAATCAGCCGTACATAATGAAGCAGTTTGAATTTCCCGCAAAAGTGTTGTCGAAATGTAAAATTTGATTTTTGGACCGGTCACTCACAGAATTTGCATACAAATGATACATAACTAAAACCGTAATGATTAGCAGAATCTAATTATGTTTGAGTTCATAGGTGATATTTTAACAGTTTCGGAATTATTTTGAAAAAATCCGGCGCTTCGCGCCGGATTTGTCCACCGTGGGCCCGAAGTAGATGCTGAGCTTTCAGACACATTGTTTTAACCACTGGAAAACTTTGTTTATTTACTAAGGCTAACATAAAATCCTTGCAGTTAGTGCCCATAAAAGCGGACTGAGTTACAACTTTTGCTAGTGAAAATCGACGCGATTTGAGTGGCGCTGGTACAAGTAAATTTTAAAACAGCACAGGTTTGAATTGGTACTTCGGTACGAGTGTGCTAGATATGAACTTTGCTGGTACCATTTGGCTGAGTAAAAGGGACTTGAAAGTTCTTGTTGAGAATTACACCAGTACAAGAGAGGTTGGTGCAGGGTTGAGTCAGCTTGGTACGCCTAGTAGTAGTAGCTTTGGCTTAGTAAGAATAGCACCAATACGAGTGGGTAACGAACGAAATTTGATGCATTCAGTAGACCCAGTACAAGTGGTACGGATAGGTTTGAAAAAATGTGTCATGTCTAGTCAAAAGGTTGAGTTAGGTATTGATGGCTTAAACATATACGTTAACCTGCTACATAATTTTAGTGTGGTCATTTACGGATCATCCCAATAAACGAGTGATATTTTTGTGACGTCAATTACGGACGATCCTAACGTTCCTTGACGCCAATTATGGACAATCTCTTGAATATAGAAACTCATTCATTCATTTATTCATTCATGTACGGTATCGCCTTTTCATCAGTTAAGATAAAGGCACCGAGTTACTGTTCAAGCATGTGAGTGTAGACTAATATTTCCTGTGGGTAGGACGACACAAGGTCTGAACACTACCTATGGAGCGTTCCCCAACGGAAATTAGCTACACTACACGACTTGTGTCTTACGAACTAAATATGTATATTACGGATTGTAGCTTATGTTACTGCTGACCTCCATTGCAGTCCAGGTAGATTACCCTCCTCTTCAGGAGCTATTCCGTTTCTTCCCTTGCGGAGGACTAGGGCGAGGCGAAAGGTATTTGCACCTGAGTGTACTTTGAGGACCAGTCAAAGTACAAACGAGTACACCCAACGCCAGATGCCCCACGTACTTACATCATGTATATGGACGCAGCATGAAAGTAATAGCAGATGCTATGGAATGAAGGGCGCAATGTATGGTCTGCTGAATGGTATTGCAACTATGCTACTGCACGAAGAAATAGCTGTTAGCCTGCGAGGCACAATTAGCACACCGTCTTCGTCTCTACACACGAATGAACGGAAACGTACACTACTTCCCCTTAGTTGCGCACAAACAGTTCTCACACACCTTCCCCCACCAAGCATTTCCACTTCACTAACTTCTGTGCAACGAGACGCAAGTACGCTACCGGCTAAGGACGAGTTATTGAGGATAGAAACAATCTCCCCTCGGCCACAAAGCCGGGTTGAATATAGAAACTCAAAGCATGCTGTTATTTGCAAAAATTAACAATCTCCTAAAATAACTGACGGTGGAAAACCGAAGGGTTTTTCAATCGGCTACCGCCGGAACGGCTCTCGCAAAACTTTCTGTTGTTCAGGTCGGTATTATTATTATTATTAAATGACAGGGGTTCGGTCCCAAAGAGACCAACGCCGCCGAGGCCTTTATAATTATGGCCTATTGCAGACTCCCCCTCGAAGAATAGCAGAAGAAACAAGATCAGATCGCAAGCCTGCCAGTAGAGCGCGAAAAAGCCACTAACTGAGCCACCGACGCCTGACCCAACATATCCAATGATATAAGACACCCCCCAAGATAGAGGTTTCTCACAAGTACAAAGGCTGGGCACACAGTCAAATAGTGAATTGGTGTATCATCCTCCTCCCCGCAGTGCACGCACGTAGGGGAGTCCAACACTCCAATCCTCCAACCGTGAGCTCCCCAAGCCCCATGCCCCGTCACTAACCCAATCAACCATCTTAATTGATCCCTAGGATAACGCACCAACGACGCATTGCCGTAAAGCGGTGCCGATATCCAGAGTTTGGCCTGTCTACAGTTGCGTAGCCCAGTCCATTGTCTTTCATGCTCACGTCTAGCCCAATGCGCAATTGCGCAGTGGACAGCGGAGAGTGGGACTGGAACGATTGGTCTCGGACCAAACTGCCTAACGCAACTCCCATCATGCGAAGCCTTTGCCAGCCTATCCGCCTCTTCATTACCCCTGAAACCCGAGTGCGCAGGAATCCATACTAACACAACCTCACAACCCCTCTCAGCGAGTCTGTTGAGGTTAGTGTAACAGTCCCACACGACACTCGAGACAGTGTAAGGCCTGGACAGTGCTCGCAAGGAACTCTGACTATCACTGAATACTCTAACCGGGAGATCCTCAGTGTCATTCTCCAGCAGCCAGTGGGCCGCCAAGGAGATACCAAGGATCTCACACTGGAATACAGAGGCGTCAGCACCAAGATACACAGACGAAGCCATAAGAGTTAATCCCTGGTTTCTATCCTCAATAACTACTCCACAGCCAGCATTATCACCATCACGTGAGCCGTCAGTGAAGCAAACCACCCCACCCCCCATAAGAGATAGATCAGAAACCCAATCCACCCGCGACCCAAGTTCAACAGTGAACCTCCGATTCTCCAGGCTCTTATACATCCAGTCAACTGGCATCTGAAGAACGGGAACAAGGGAGCCCCATCTCTCACAAATCACAGTATGGCTGGTTGAGCCCCCAAACCAAGGATTTTTTGTCCACAAATCCCTCGTTTTCAGCCTATGCATAGACCTGACAGCCACCGCCTTTAGACAAATGTCCAGAGGCGTGAGGCCAATAAGACACTCCATCGCCGCCCTAGGCGTCGATCGTAGCCCACCCGTAATCATAAGGCACGCTTGATGCTGTACCCTACCCAACAAACTTACATAAGAGTTTTTTTCCAATGCAGGAGCCCAGGCCACAACCCCATATTCCATTACTGGACGTACAAGGGCAGTATAAGTCCATCTAGCCACAGTGGGAGATAGACCCCATTTCCTTCCAACCATACGTTTGCATCTAGCCAAGGTCACCTGCGACCTGCTCTCCACTGACTTGCAGTGTGGCATCCAGGTTAAGTGCTTGTCCAGTACAACGCCCAAGTAACTAACTGTTCGCCGGATTTCCAGGCTCACACCCCTGTACCTAACAGAGGCAGGAAAGTGCCTGGTGTTCCTGGTGAACAGAATCAACTCAGTCTTCCCAGCATTAAGGTTCAAGCCCACCTCCACGCACCAGTCATTGATGATATTTAGACCATCAGTGACCCGATGAGTGAGTGTGCGAAGCACCTTGCCGCTTTGAAGCACCCCAGTGTCATCAGCATACCCTTGTGATAGAGTAGACGACGCCCTTATCCTAAGCCTAGTTAACAGACCATCCATTACCAAGTTCCACAGGAGGGGTGAGAGTACCCCACCTTGCGGACACCCTCTCTCCACCTTCCGTTCCCTAGAGCAACCACTAATCTCAGACACCACCCGTCTGTGTCTGAGACTAAAGTCGATCCACCTCTTCACCACAGAGCAAATACCAAACCTATCCAGTGCTGAAGTTATAGCGCTGAATAACACATTGTTAAAGGCCCCTTCAATGTCGGCAAAGGCACCAAGAACCATCATTCCCGACTCAAGGGCCCTCTCCACATACGCTACTATCCTATGAATAGCCGCGTCCGTGGAAAGACCCCTCAAGTACGCAAACTGATGATTAGCCCTGAGCCTGCTCTCCAGCTCAGGTGTCCTGATGTGCCCGTCCACCAGTCTTTCCAGGACCTTCAACAAAACAGGAGCTAGCTGTATGGGCCTCCACGAAGATGCCTTACAGTAGTCCCCCCTTCCCGGCTTGGGTAGAAATACTGCCCTCGCCACCCTCCAACACCGCGGTACGGTTCCCAATGCCAGGCAAGCCTGATAGAGAGCGACCAGCCGCCCAAGAATCAACGGTAAACTCCTTTGCAATAGCACAGGTTGAATACCATCCGCCCCCGCAGACTTGTATGGACTAAAACTCCAAACAGCATTCTGCACCTTCCTCTCAGTGACAATCCCTGCGCAGTCCTGCAATTCCAGGGAGCACATACCATGCTCCATGATATGTAGCTCCCCACTACCTAGCCCAGGAAAATGATGCCGAAGGAGTACATCAAGAGTCTCATCCATTGACGTCGTAGCCCGATCCGCCACAGCATCATGAATTGACCCCAGTATCCTGGTCACATTTCCCTCCAAACTTCTTAGACACTTCACAGCATCACCGTACTTACTTACCCCACCACAAAATTCAGTCCATGACCTTCGTTTTGCACATCGAACAGCAGACAAATAAACATTGCGAGCTTCCTTATACTCCATCCAAATGACAGGATTACGTCCGTGACGACCCACTCTCTTAAAGATGGTGGTTACACCCGCTCGAAGAGCTGTGAGTTCATTGGTCCACCACGGCGCCACCCTTTCCCTTCGTCTATATGTCCTCAAAGGGCATACCTCATCAAGAGAGTCCGTCATTGCCTTCCCAATGGCGGCCGCCTCAGCATCAACATCATCAACGCTGTGCAGCTGCCCATTGGGTGCCATCTGAACTTTCTCCCTCAAACAAGTAGAATATCTGCTCCATTCCACTTTTCTGATATTTTTACTACGAACAGCAACTGGCAAGCCAGCTGAGACACGGAACCGAATGTACCTATGATCAGACCCCGATTCGTCATCTGACACAGCCCAACCATCGATCCATGCCTCAGCCAGGCTATTGGCCAGTGTAATGTCTAACACCTCACTCCTGTTTGCGACTACAAACGTAGGAGCTCTACCCTGATTCACAACTGAGAGATCAGTTGTCAAAACATAGTCAAACAGTACCCTACCTCTGGAATTAGTGTCTGAGCTGCCCCATACCATGTTATGTGCATTGGCATCAATACCCATGATAAGAGGCAGCTTGTTGACATGACAATAGTCAACCAGCTTGCGCACAATATTCGCGGGAGGATCCACTGCGTCCCCCGGCATATACACAGAGGCAAAGACCATTGGGCCCTTACCCCACCATGTTAAAACAGAGACTAAGTCCCTGTCCGTAAACTCTACCAGCAATTGAGCTTTCACATTCCTGGAAAGTTCAGGTCGGTAGCCGTCAACAGACATGGGCGGGATACTTGAAATAGTAATATTTAAACAACCTCATTTGTGAACGATCTTCATATGAATACTAGTAAAATCCTATGTTGAGGATATGTCAACCTAATATCTGAAATAATGACAGTGGTGGTCCCTAAAGTAGTAAAATTTGCATGAAATAATTTCTGGACGATTTCTTTACGTACGCTTGAAAAATGCAATGTTAAGGATACATGTTAACTTCATTTTAGAACTAAAGGCCATGGGAATCTCTTAAATGGTAAAATTTGAATGACGTGATCTATGGACAATCCCTGCAGGCATTCTAGTAAAATCCTATGTTGAGAATATAATATGTCAACCTAATTTCTAAACTAATGACAGTAGGGGTCCCGAAAATGGTAAAATTTGTATGACGCTATTTATGGACAATCCCTGCAGGCATACTAGTAAAATCCTGTGTTGAGGATATATGTCAACGTAATTTTTGAAATATTGGCAGTGGAGGTCACTTAAATGGTAAAATTTGTATAACGTCATTTAGGGACGATCCCTGCAAGCATACGAGTAAAATCCTATGGTAAGGATACATGTTAACCTTATTTCTGAGCTAATGACAGTGGGGATCTCTAAAATGGTGAAATCTGTATGACGTAATTTATGGGCGATCCCTGCATGCATACTAGTAAAATCCTATGTTAAAGATATATGTCAACCTGTTTTCTGAACTAATGACAGTGGGGGTCCCTAAAATGTTAAAACTTGTTTGACGTAGTTTATGGACGATCCCTTTTCAATGGTATGTACCTAGATCTAAAGTTTTCTATAGTACGAATATATACAAAATACCAGGTATATGTGACGTGCGGCGTATGTACCTACCTACTTAGCTTCAGTGGCAATTATTGAAATTGAAATGCATGTAAAGTCTTGCCAAAGACCCGTTTTTCATGCATGCATTTTAATGCTAAAATGTTGGTCCATTATATCGTTAATTGTAAAAAACTGGTGAATCCGTTTAGTTCCAAAAACAATAGGGTTCTATTCCATCGCATTCACCATCATTTAAAATTTATTTGAAAAAATTAAATTGAAAACTGTGACCTGTGGAGCACGACAAAAAAAAGACACATCGACAGACGGACAGACGGACGGACATAGCCATTCCTATAGATGCTCAGCATCTAAAAACTGGGTTTTCCCTCGGAAAATCGGTATAAAAACTGTTGCATGGGCTAGAAGGGAAAACCTAAAAAGCCATTTTTTAAATTTTTCAAGGGCTTTAAAATGAGCCATCACTCGACCAATTCGGTCAAGTATTTCAAAAGTGTTATAAATTATGTAAATAGGTAGAAATGATGTTGGCAAATCTGCACTGATTGATTACTTCAGCACTGTTGTGACAATATCTTCAATGAGAAATGAAGATAAGGCTAAGGATTAGGATTAAGTCATGGTTTCTAACGGTTCGGTTAGTTCGGATCGGATAACGGTTATCCGATGCTCGCAGTATATACGGTTCGGTTCGGTTGAGGCATCGTTCAACCGTGAACCGTCAGTTAAAATTTCCGTCTTATTTAGTATTATATTTTTTTAATTCTCCCCCTAGCCAACCCTTACGGAAGTTTTTCCTCTAGTGTGTACTAGATTTTCAATTTAAAGTATGAAATCATTGCTGAATTCTCCGTTTTAATTTTACATTTAAAATAAAATGTAGAATGGGTACCTAAATTAAAAAACTTCATTTTTATACTTGTTTTTTTTTTTTTTTTACTTTATTTCCGACAGACAACTGCTAGTACTACTAGTTAGTAGAGCTAGGCTGGTCCAAATGAGCCGAATACATAGTGTTTCTGAAGGCGAGGGAGAGTTCAATACCTCTGCTCTATTTCAGCCTATTTTTCAAGGCAGGGCGAGTAATCCCTTTCAATTTACTCAATTTTACCACCAGAAACACTCTTTCTCTGTTCACAACCAAGGGTGACTACAGAGAGCACAGATACTAGGATCTGCGGCCCTAGTATTATTATTATTTACTTACTCTTATTGTTAGTTTATTAGCAGACTAATTTTTTCAACATTTTAACTTGTTTTGTCTCGAAAATTGAAAGGGTATAAATATGTGTCGTGTCGAACTGACCAAAATAACAAAACAATTCAAGTATTTTGGGAAGCGATACCATTATGTGGTATTAGAACTGAAGTTTTTTGTCTCAGTTCAATAAAAAACGTGATTAAAGGCTGATTTTTAAATGCCTATTATTGTGTAAGACGAGGTGGTAAAACCATACAGCGTGGGCGAAGGATCAAATCCGTTAACTTCCAATATTTGCTAGAATCAAATCCGCTAACTTCCATTTTTACTAACTAAGAGGCAAATCCGCTATGTTCCACTTTACTTTAAGTAAGCGTTTTAGCTGACCAATGCATAATAAAATGGTTATCAAAAGTGCAAAATGCTCTAATTGAATATTTTCAAACGCAAAACGTTCTAACTTCATGGATTTTAAAAATGCAAACGGTACTAACTACATGATTTTAAAAAGTGCAACATATTCTAACTACATACACGGTTTTTAAAACGTATAAATGTTCTAACTACATGGTTTTTAGTTGCAAATCAATCTAACTACATGGCTTCAAAAAATATAATTGTTTTAATTGCTTGAATTTTAAATTTTAAACTGTTCTACTTGCAAAATGTTAAACAGCGGAAATTGTAAATACAACAGAAGAAGTGCAAAAAGTTCCAATTACCTATATATCCAAAAGCAAGTAGAACATTTTGCACTTTGTAATATTTTGCAACTAGAACATTTAAAATGTTAAAAAAAATATGCAATTAAATAATTTTGCAATTTTTGAAATCATCGAGTTATAACAGTTTGCCACTTATAACCGTTTAGTTAGAACATTTTGAACTTTTTAAAACCATGTAGTTAGAGCAAATTGCATTTTGAAATCATGTAGTTAGAACATTTTGTACTTTTTAAAACCATGTAGTTAGATTAATTTGCAACTAAAATCTATTTAGTTAGAACATTTTACGTTTACTATCATGTAGTTAGAGCAATTCGCGTTTGAAATCACGTAGCTAAAACTGTTTGCGACTAACTATTTAATGGATTTTGATTGTTTTAAGTCATGATGTTAGCAATTCGCGTTGTAAAATCATGAAGTTAGTACCATTTGAAGTTTTAAAATCCATGAAGTTAGAACGTTTTGCGTCTGAGAATATTCAATTAGAGCATTTTGCACTTTTGATAACCATTTTATTATGCATTGGTCAGCTAAAACGCTTATTTAAATTAAAAGTGGAACATAGCGGATTTGCCTCTTAGTTAGTAAAAATGGAAGTTAGCGGTTTTGATTCTAGCAAATATTGGAAGTTAACGGAATTGATCCTTCGCCCACGATAGGATCAAAGCGACAGCATTGTGATCGCCGCGTAACACTGCATGTCGCATGTTAGTTACATGCAGTCAATGCTAGAAACATGCAACGTCCTATGAACGTACCTATTTAAGTTCCGAGGCTAGTATGAGCCATGAGCCTACCTTGAAATGGTGCTATTTCGTGTCATATCTGGGCATGTGCCGTGCTATGATACGAACTACAGGGTGCCCAATAAAAATAATAATAATAATGTGACGTGCACTCGCACTCAGCTCGCATGAGTGCTGGCCAAATATTGCGTGCTCAAACTCCACTCTGATGTGCGCAACCGAAATTAGGTGCACTCGAACTCCACTCAACTTAAATCCTTCCACTCGCACTCTGCTTACTGAGTGGACCGGAAAGAAGGGCATCTTTAGAGCGGAGTGCAGCACTTCACGTATTGAGTCCATTCAACTTTTAATTGTAGAACAATGTCAGTCCAATTAAAGTGTAGAAGTAAAACAGACCTGCCTGCTCGCATTTTTGGTTGTTTAAAAGTAGTTTGAAGAAAATCGGGTGGAGGGTTTGGGTTTAGACTAAATCGTGGGACCAACAAACGGAAAGACGGACGGACAGACAAGTTCATTAGATGCTTAAGCTAAACATTTGTCGACCGGGGGGCCCGAAGTAGATGCTGAGCTTAAACAAAGGCTCAAGATAATTCATGTAGCGCTAAAAGACGATATAAGATTTATGGAAGCTCCCAATTGTTGATTGGATTGTGCATGAAGAAGTGACTGATGGTGCTTCAAAAAGGGTTGACATCATCTGCTCCGACAAGATCTATTGTCAGGGTATATTCTGGATCCCACAATACGTATGGAGTAGTCATGTCGTCAAGCGGAAGAAGTTAATATAGAAAAGCAGGCGCATTATAACCCTTGCATTCCTTACTTTTTACTATAAACTGGTACTTTAAACTATAAAATGTGAAAGGCGTCATTATGGACGAGCCGTCACTATCTGTAGCCCATTTACTAACGCATGTCCGCCATCTGCAGTAATTAATAAGAATTCGAAAAATGGTGAGGAAGATAAATTCCGAATGCCTGAGCTAGAGCTAGTGTTCGAAGTGTGGACCCCTGTCATGAGAACGCATATTTTCAGGTGCCTTAAACTATGATATTTGTGGGATGTCATGATGGACGATCCCTGAATACCTTTAAACTATATAGATGTATTTGTGACATATGGTTACAATAGTTTGGAACAAAATTTAAAGTTGGCATTGGGGGTACCTAAAACTATATTTGTGGGACGTCATTATAGGCGATTCCTCAATACCTATAAACTATATAGACATATTTGTACCATGTAGTTGCAGTAGTTTGGAAAAAATTTAAAAGTTAGCAAAAACCTATGATATTTGTGGGACGTCATTATGGGCGATCCCTGAACACCTATAAATCATATTGATATATTTGTGACATGTAGTTACAATAGGCTTGAAAAAATGTAAAAGTTGGCAAAAAACTATGATATTTGTGGGACGTCATTATGGACGATCCCTGAACACCTATAAATCATATTGATATATTTGTGACATGTAGTTACAATAGGCTAGAAAAAATGTAAAAGTTGGCAAAAAACTATGATATTTGTGGGACGTCATTATGGACGATCCCTGAACACCTATTAACTATATTATAGATATATTTGTGACATGTTGTTATAATAGTTTGCAAATAATTTAAAAGTTGGCAAGGGGGTACCTAAAACTATGATGTTTGTAGGACGTCATTACGGACGACCCCTGAATACCTAATGACTATATAGATAGTTTTCAAATAATTTAAAAGTTGGCAAGGGGGTACCTAAAACTATGATGTTTGTGGGACGTCATTACGGACGACCCCTGAATACCTACTATTTATATAGATATAATGGCGACATGCAGTTAAAATTGGTGTGAAATAATTTTAAAGTTGGCAATGGGAGTACCTAAAACTGTAAACTGTGAAGGACGTCATTTATGGACAATCCGTCACCATCTATAGCCCATTTACTTAAGCATATCCTTGATCTGTAGCAATGAATAGGAATCCGTAAAATGGTGAGGAAGGAGAATTTCGAATGCCTGAGCTGGTATTCGAAGAGTGGACCTCCGTCATGTGAACGCATATTTTCCAATTTTACATTGCAGTGTCAAACCAACGACCACTATACCAGTCTGCCCTGTGAACGTACATATGTCAGCAGTGCATTTACTTGTAATGAATATTGGTGAAAATTTTCCGTGTGTATTTCTAACGGCGAAACTTGACAAGCTCTCAGCTCCATATGTACCTACTATGTATTTTTCGCCCTTTTTTTATCTTGAAACATGGATTTTATTCTTGGTCGGTTTAACTGCTAATTGCGAAGAAACTATAACTTCAACAATAACCAAAAACTATACAGCACTTCTCCCTCGCTTTTCTGGGCGATTAGAAAAGGTATAAATTCAAAATCTTCAAAAATGCGACCTGTAGCGTGCGACCAACCGACATTGTGACAGACAGACAAACTGTACCCCTTTGTACCCCTTTGTTATTGGTTATAATTTCTTTACGTTTGCAACTCCCATTTAAGATTTTAAACCTACAGAAAAAACATGAAGTATACAACTCAAATTACACCTGCAGCTTATTCTTTTATTATTAAAAGGCGATTTCAAGATAAGAACAATGTCGTTTCTTTAAAGTATTTTGACAGGGAAGACGTTGCAAAACACGTTTTTACTCGTAAAGTTTTCTGGGCAAACACACTACTTACACATATAAGAGACAAAAAAAACAAAATATTCCTAAAAGATAGCGTAAAAACACAGCTTGAACAAGCTACACATTGCTACTTGTGTGACCGCAAATTTAGTAAAAAAAAACAAACGTTTACGCACGTTTCACCGTAATCACAATCTGTGTAACTTTTAATTTGCTGCTTGCAGTAGTTGTAATCCTAGAAGTAAATACAAGCACGAAATCCTACTTATTTCTCACTACGGAGGTTCTTTTGATTATCACCTTTTAATAAATGCAATGAAAACTAATTTTTTACTTTTAAAAACGTAGGTGTTCTTGCAAAATCTCCCAAAGAATTTATTTTGATAACAATAACTGCAATAGATACTTGGCTTCCCAAATTAAATTTAGAATATCCTTCTGAAAAAACCAAAAATCCCAACGATACTGGAAAATTGGTTACTTCAAAAGTCAAAGTACGTTTCATGGATGCTAATTTATTTTTTGACACTAATTTATTTAAACTTATAGAATCACTGAATTCACACGACCCTTAGTCACTAAAAATAGTCCAATAGTGTATATATAAATTTGTACCTTTATAAAGCCAAAATTATTTAGCAAAGAAAGTTACACTTTCAAAACCATCTCAGGATGATCTCGTGTTATCACTAAAACTAGTTAATTTTCGTTTTTTGTCCCTTACTGATAATGCAAGTCTTGATAATCCTATTCTCACAAGATCGTGTTTCAAAAATCTTTACTTGATGATTTACCTATACCAGACAGCAAATAGGAGCTTGTTTAAAACATCTGTGCAAAATTTAACCTTGAGACGCTAGCTAATTACATGCGTTTTAGTTGTTTATTGGATACAGTACTGCTTGCAGAAGTTTGGCAAAATTTTATAAGATTTGGATTGAAAACCTACGAACTGGACCCAACTTATTCTTTGATTTTGCCAAGCTTCTCGTGGGACTGTTTTCTAAAGCAATCAAAAGCCGAAATAGATTGCGTTAGGAATTACAGGGTATTTGACATTGCTAAAAAAAGAATACGGGGGGGGGAGGCTAATGTATATTTACAACAAAACATGTGATTGCAAATCACGAGCGTTGTACAGGCGGGTTAGACACATCACAGCCACAAAAACTATTACTCTCACTAGACATCAATAGTTTATATTCCCACAGTATGGAAGCACTGATGCCACTGTCTGATTACGAGTACATGGAAACAAAAGATCTTATAAACATTGACTGGACTGACCCTGCACTAGGGAGTACGGAGGGCAGCTATGGGTATGTACTTGTTTGTGGCTTGTAATATCCAAAGCTGTTACATAATCGAGACGCAAACTTGTCTCTTGCCATGGAACAGAGAATAATAAAGCTTGAAGAAATACCGAGCCAGTTGAATTGAAAATACCGCCAAATGGCTTTAATAAAAACATTTATATCCCGCCCAAGAGCCATGTTAACTCTTTATGACAAACAGAATCACACAGTTCTTTCCAAGGAATTACGGTACTATTTTGCTAAAGAAATGGTTTTTTTAAAAATACATTGCGGTGTACGATTTGAGAAACATAGATATTTTAAGAAATATATAGATGCAAACTAAGAAAGGCAAAAGCAAGCAAAGACACTTTTTTGAAATCAAATTACTTAAACTGAGTTCCATTGTATTATATGGCAAGAAGTTAAAGAAATGTAACAAGTTTGTCGAAACCAATGTTTGCACTAGTACTGCACATGCTAAAAAATTACTTGCACTACCACGATGTAAAGATTTTGATAGTTTGCCTGATTCTTTGAGTATTATTACGCAATATCTTAAGAGTTATTGCGCATATGACTTGTCACTCACAGGACTGGAAATTTTAGCTAATGCAAAAGTGTACTTCTATGAAAAGTTTGATATGTTGTGTCGAATATTCGAAAATAGAGCCTATCTGGATTACTCAGATACCGACGCGTATTAGTTGGAAATATAAGACCTATTAAATACTCTGTGGAATGATATAGTTAGTGCTCGTGCAGAATTTGATTTTAATAAGATTTCAAGGAATCACGAGTTTTTTAAACAGTGCAAAAGCATATATCCAGAATTGTATCTTTTGAACGAAGACGAGAGGGGCAAAATAAGAATACAGAGCTTAGATGTATTAAAATTAATTATACTTAAGCCTGAAATGTACAGTATGTTATATTTAGATAATAGTAAACAACAGAAATGCAGAGGCGTTCCAGCAATTGTAAACAATTGCCAATGTAAACACGACAAGTATAGAGAAATGCTTAAGACTAACAAGCCGTGAAATATTATTGTAAATTCTGTACGATCCGTAGACATGTACGTAGTGAGTGTGAATAGACTAGCATTTTACACATTAGATATTTCAAGGGTATTTTTGGACCCTAACAATTGTAATTTTAGTTTTCCCCTGGGCCATATTGATTTGGTAAATAAGTAACTATAGTATTAGGCAATTGTTGTATATTTATAGTATAGTATAAATTTAACCTAGATATTTAATTTATACGCTGGTGAGGCTACACAAATATTGTTTAATACCAAGCTCTAGTTTGTAAAAACTGTATATATTTATAGTAAGTATAGCGCAGATTCAATGTTTTGTATTTGATGTATATAATTGTATTCAGTGTAATAAATTTGAAAAATTGTAATTTTGTATACAAAACGTGCGTTCAGTACCATTAAAGCTCATTTGCAATTTGCTTGGCGAGGGTACTTCATGTTATTATATTAAGCTGCGCATATGTTCATTCTGCTGTTCCACACTGCATTAAAAGTAGCTCACAGTAGCAAAGACATACATCATTGACAACGCCAGCCATGTAATGCCTGCTTCCTACTCATGTGTGCATTCAATGGCAATAAATACATAGTATATCGTACAATCATCACTACTATCACGTACCTACCTACATGCCTACCTACCAGTTTCCCCTCTTATCATTCATATTCCCCTTCGTCCCTACGTTCCCGCTTTCCTCAGCCCAAGTTCCCGGCCGGTCCTATTCAGTTCCCCCTTCCCCTTCTAGTTATCCTTGTCTTCTAAGACGTTCATCTCTCTCTTTTTTTACCTCTCCCTCAACGTTTTCAATCACAATCATTTCCACCCTAAATGAAGTAGTACTATCTAATAGTTTTTGGGAAGCTTACTTTTCTTATTTTTGACATGGCTCTAGTTAAATGCTAATTGTGAAGAAATGGACAGTCCAATCAAATTGAAAAAACAATACAGACCTGCCTGCGCGGTTTTGTGATCGTTTAAAAGAATTTTGAAGGTCATAGCTTGAAAGCTGTGACATGTAGTGTACGCCCAACATGCAGACAGACAGACGGACATGACCATTACAATAGATGCTTAAGCTCAGCACCTAAAAATCCGGCGCTTCGCGCGGGATTTGGCGACCGTGGGCTTAAAGTAGATGCTGAGCTTAAAGCGAAATAGTTGTGGTCACTGGTAAACAATGTTATGTAGTAAGACTAACATAAAACCATCGCAGCTAGTGCCTGCAAAAGCAGATTAGGTACGAGGTTTGCTGATAGAAATGGACAGGATACGAGCAGTGCTGGTACGATTGAGTTTAATAAGAATACCAAAAGTACAAGGGGTAAAAGTAGAAGTTATAGTGGTACAAGTAATGCTGGTATGAACAGGCTTGGCAACAACAGAAACGGTTTGAACTGGAGGGATACGAGCAGTACTGATGCGAATGGGCTTGGCACGAGTTATGGCAATTACCAGTAGATAAAGATAAAGTACAAGTATGCTTGGCAGAATTAGCGCCAGTAAAAGTGGGATAGGTACGGGTGGTACGGGTTTCCCTGGCACCATTGGGCAGGGGACAAGTGATTTGTAAAGATGTATTGTTTTAAGCAATTCAAACAATTATTATTTGCAAAATGTTTAAGCTATAGCATGGGGGAACATGGGTCATAAAAGAATAGAAATTTAGTTGACATTGATGCTACTATTAAAACAATAATGATGTTATTGACGCTATTTATAGACTAACCTAAATAAATAGTTAAAATTCGCGTAACGCCATTAGCACACCTTAGTATTTAGAGAGTAATGATTTGGCAGCGTCATTTATGGATCATCCTAATAAAAACGTAATATTTAGTGACGTTATTTATGAACCCTGCTTATAAGAGTGATATGGACTATCCCAATAAAATATTAAAAATTTAGGCTACGTCATTTATGGGTTCTGTGATTATAAGAGGGATGCTTTTGACGGCGTTATTCATGACCTATCCCAATCAAACCATAATTTAATTATTTTAACTGTATGGCTACGCTGGATTTTTGAAACCATACTTTTTCTCCGAGTCCCCCTCCCAGGTATCGTGTATTTGCCTAGGTGTTTGGTATGTCATTACGCGTGTAATGAAAAAAGTTTTGCTGTTTAGGCGTTTTTCACTTACCTTCCCCCCTCCCCTCCTCTCTTACCCACATATCTATCATAATCATATAAATCATAACATGTAAGTGCAGCCGGAGTAGTACTTATGCCTTTTTTATCGTGTATATTATATATAGGTATTTGGTTATAAGTTATATTTGTAATGTTGCTTTGGTTTTTTTTGGAATTTTCAATTTCACTCACTTCAAGCTAACTCACCCAACTGCTCGCTCCCCCTTGCACCTGAATGTTTAAAGTCACTAGCTAACGCAGTTTTACTTTGCTGGCATAGTACTATTAGTGTTACATGGATTACCTTGTAAAGCAGTGCCGCACGGATTTAAAGTTTCGTTAGAACTGTATGCAAATGCGTATACCTATACAAAGCACGGAATTGGGGCCGTTTGCAAATAGTGTCACCCACGTTTAGGGTGGGTCACTTTGATAGATGACACGAAATTTTAACGATATAGCCATTTACGCAACGCTGAAAAGGTTGACAAGTTAGGTGGGTGGGACAAAAATTGTGGTAAATTTTGCTGGCGCCCTTTGAGAACGGCCCCTTTATCCGTTTTTAGATGCCCATTCTTTCCATTCACTTCAGTGCTTTTTGACATTGGTCCATTCAACCATTAATTGTGAAGAAAAGGTCAGTTCAAGTAAATTCAAAAAACAATACAGACCTGCCTGCTCGCTTTTGTGGTTGTTAAAAAAAGTTTCAAGAAAATCGAGTAGACCGTTTGACCCGTAGCGACGGACCAACAGACGGACAGACAGACAGACGGACATGACCATTGCAATAGATGCTTAAGCTCAGCATCTAAAAATCCGGCGCTTCGCGCCGGATTTGGCGACCGTGGGCCCGAAGTAGATGCTGAGCTTCAGCGAACATTGGCTTCAACAAATGAGCAAGATAACCTCAGTGTCGCTGAAATATAATCTATGAAGTAAATGTATTTCATTGAAACGGTGGTGGTTGCTCAAAAATTTAAATTTTGCAACATTTTTTTCATGAACTATGTAATTAAAATAACGTAAGTTTGTTAGTGCGAGTGCGGCTTGTAGCGTGCTTACTACGGAATGACAGACAAACAGTCAAACACATTTCAGTACATGCGAAAGGTCTGCACAAAGGTGGTTATAAATAGTTGATAATTTGGTTGACATCAGTAATGGACTATCCCTGACTCTAATTTTAGCACTGGGAGGGCAGAGGGGATGGCAATAAACTCTCCAGAAAAACAAATGATAATTAGGTGATAATTTTGTTGACATCTTTTATGAACCATGGGGATGTATAAAATAGTTATTTGAACTACGTTGTTTATGCATAATCCCATGGGTCGTATGCACTTAAACTCATGTAGATGTAATACGTATCAAGTTGTACATCTATGTTCGATATTTAAAATTATTTGTAAATTTACATTATGTATTTGACACTTTTGAAACCATGTCCTTTTGACATATTGTCATAACAATAGGTCTGCTTGTAGAATAGTAACATTCCATTTTAAAGACCATCCATTATGTAATGATTGCACTAATTGATGGGGTTCTGTAAAATAGAGTTATTTAAATGACGTCATCTACATACATAAATATAAAAAATCAATATTGAAAAAATATTAAGGTAATGCCATTTGCATACCTTGGTATGACGTTATTTATTAACCCTGCTAATAAAAGAGTAATATGAACCATCCCAATAAAATAGTAAAAATCCAGTATACGTCATTCACGGGTTCTGCCATTACAAGAGTGAGGATTTTGGCGGCGTCATTGATGGGCCATCCCAATAAAACAGTTACAGAATCTTTTTTACTGTGTGGCTAATCTGGATTTTTTAACTACACTTTTTCTCCCCATTCCTCTCCTCACTATCGTTTACGTAGGTATTGGTATGTCGTTACACGCGTAATGCAAATATTTTTGCTATTGAGGTATTTTTCACTTACCCTTTCCCCCCTTTGTCTCACATATCTATCATAATCATACTGTAGGTGCAGCCGTAGTATTTATTATGCCCCTTTTATGGTGTATACAGGTATTTAGTTATAGGTTATATTTGTAATGTTATTTTGGTTGCTTTTGTAAATCAATTTCATTTACTTTAAGCAAACCCACCCAACTTACTAACGCAGTTACAATTGGCTGACATGGTACTATTAGTGCTACATAGATTACCTTGTACGGTGGTGCCGCGCAATTTAAATTTTCGTTGGAACTGCATGTGAATGCGTATTCCTTTACAAGGCAAGCATTTGGGATCGTACGCAAATAGCGCCACCCACGTTCAGGGTGGGTGACTGTGAAAAAGGTGACACGACATGTTAACGATATAGCAATGTACGCAACTCTGAAACGGTTGACAAGTTAGGTGGGTGGGCAAAAAAATTTGAAAAATTTCGCTGGCGACAATTGTGAACGGTCCTTCACTGGTTTTTCTTTCCCTTTATTAAATTTTTTTTGTGACATGGGTCCATTCAACCGTTAATTGTGAAGAAAAGGTCAGTTGAAGTGAAATAAAAAAACAATACAGACCTGCCTGCTCGCTTTTGTGGTTGTTTAAGAAAAGTTTCATGACAATCGAGTAGACGGTTTGACCTGTAGCGACGGACCAACAGACAGACAGACAGACGGACATGACCATTTTAATAGATGCTTAAGCTCAGCATCTAAAAACGAAAGGCATTCAATTTTTGTCCACACTTATCTAATACCCGTTCCGCATTGCTCACGTACGGAGGTAACTTTTGTAAAAAACCTAGCTAGGTACAGTGCGGAGAGCTTCTTTGAAGCCTTAGTAGGCGTGGTTTACCCTAACTTTTTACCTCCGTAAAACGCGTTTGGCGAGACCTAACTACCTGCGTAGGTAGGTGGTTTGGGCAGTGCGGGTGCTACCTAACTAAAGGTGCTGCACTCACCACACTTCATTTTTCCCTCCCTTAAACAAGGATGCCTTTGAATCTTCCATTCATTGGCTCGAAACAAAACTTAAACCACGAATTGGTTTGAACAATCAGGACAGAGCTTTTTAGGCATGGTAATGGTGAGCTAGTCCGGGTTGTCATTTATACGGAAGCTACCTACAAGCGTTAATAGTGCGGTGAGGTGTCCCTAACTATGTAACCTACAAAAGTTACCTCCGTGTGTGATTAATGCGGTATAACTATAGCAATTTTCTTTAAGACAGCCCTGGCTGTCTCTTTTTTGTGCTGGAGCTCAAAGTTCTAAAAGTAAATAAAATCCCACAACCCAAATATGTGAGAAGAGAACACAATTATATTTACAGACACATGTCCTTTGTGAAATACAGAGCTAGTTCATATACGTTCACCTATTGCTTAAATATAAAACAATTATTCTGAAAATAAAGTAACCTCGTCGTAAATTCTAACGTCTGTGTGCGGGTCCATAAAATCTCCAAACATCAGGCTTCTAATATGAACTTCCATCAGCTGTTCGTCGTCAACGCATAGATGCCCTAATAAGCTCTTTACTTCTGTTTTGAAATTATCATGCACTGCTTTGGCGACCAGTTCAAAAAACATTAATCTAAACACACACAGATGAAGTTCAATTTATAAATTTGCTTATAACACTGACTGCACTAGCTAATAATAGTTATTATTTACAAATGAGGCCCTTTTGAAGCCTGTTGTTTGGTTTACCTATCCAGGTCATCATTTAGTCGATCACTGAACACTCGATAAACTTCATGAACCCAAAGTCGCATTAGTTTATGACCGTCTTGTAAATATGTGGAAGGAACAAGAAGCAATCCTCGGATTACCCGCGAAAAGTCCCGCAAATTAAAAACGTAGTGAGATTTCGTTGGTGTTGGTAAAAATGAAGTAATTGCTTCTTTGTAAACGTTAGTAGTGGCTTGAACTAAACTGCGAGCCCACCGCACAACATCACTATTAAAATCCTTTGAAAAATGCCAATCAACAATTGATCCAAATATCTTCCTCATTGTAATATCGTCAAATGAATCTATTGACAAAATATTAAGGTGTCTGATGAATCGCGGTGTGACATTGTTATCTCCTCCTCCAGGAGCTCCCATCGCGGTTATTAGCAGCTGTAAGTAAAAATTTTCATCATATACTTAATGTAATAATAATAATTTATTCATTGTGTCGACTTGGCGTCAGCCCATACAACATTACTTACTCAATGTAAAAAGTCTACATACACTATCATTGTTAATTTAAGACTATTGGTTTGAAATACGTTTACTGACAAGTTGAAATCACAGGATTGGCAAAAGCTTTTGACTCACGCCCACCTCATGAGGAATACCTGCAAAGGAGCATGAATTCAGCGACACCCTCATGCTCACGCCATCTAAAAACTTCTCGCTCGCGGTCACCCTCAGGAAAGTCGTTTTTGAATAGAAAGCACTCACCGTCTCCCTCGGCCTCCCGAGGTTTACTTTCTACAATGTGCACGTGGTGGTTGTAGGGGTACACCCTTGTCGTGTGGATCGTCTTCAGTGTGGCACAGTGTTGCACCAGCGCGGTGTGGATTTTGTGTAGGAAGCTTTGACAGCATTATTAGTGTGCTTTATTTTTGAGATAGACTGTAGTAGGCAGACTGTAGCTTACGCTCATGTGTTTTGCGTCTTTACTAATTAGACAATAATTTACATGGTGATGCCCCATTACATTACTGATAGTAGTTGGGAGACGAGATTAAACTCTGATCCTTTTTTTAAGCTAGGTGCCGTAAATTGCTTTTTTTTCTTTTGCCAAATATTTACTTTCTTCCGGTTAGCATTAAATCAGGCCATTACAGGCAAATCCGGTGGCGTTCTCATATGCCACTGGAGAACCCGTTAGCCGAAATTAAACATTGTTACAATGGGACGTCCGCAATAGGCCTTATTGGCCTTGGCGGTGTCTGTGTGGTTCAGTATTATGAACTACATGGTGCCCAATAAAAATAATAATAATAATAATAATAAAATCTCTAAAATTTTTTTGTACATACAGTATTAAAAGAAAAGTATAATAATAGCTTGTCCTTTATTGTACGTTGGCTGTGCAAAAAGATACAGATATTCAAAGTTAAAAAAAATAAACCTGATCACGCTACTACTACCAGAAATTAGCTACATTTTCAAGAAAAGAAAAATTGCGCATTTTTGCGTGAAAGTAGTTAAATCTATTTTAAAAGTTTATTTTTGTCACTCCCAGGGTCGGAAGACAAATAGCGTCACCTCAATTAACCAATTTCTAGAAACCACCCACCCACCCTGTCACCCTTTTATGCATTGCGTAAATTACAATCATTAACAAGCGGTGTCATACGTTTTTAAAGTGAGCTACCCTCAATTTGGGTGACGCCACTTGTAACTGACCCTTTGCTAGTAAATTCCATATGTACATGATTTTGCCTGAACAACCAAATGAAAAATCCGGCGCTTCGCGCCGGATTTGGCGACCGTGGGCCCGAAGTAGATGCTTAGCTTACAGCAAATTGGCTTGGTCACTGGTAAACAGTGTTTTTGTGGTAAGGCTAACATGAAGCTTTCTCAGTAAGCGCCAGTAACAGTAGGCTAAATACAAGTTTTTGCTGGTGAAAAAATCTGGATAGTAATATTGAAAAGACCTTATTTAAGAAAGATGCCTCACCATATTTAGGACTCATTCGTATGTCCGTGATATGTAGTAATAAAGTAGGATCCGTAAAATAGTGATAATTAAAAGACGTACGCAATAATGTTCTGGTTTAGTTGATTTAATTTAGGTCATTTTAACACTTGTATGTTTCAAATTATTAGAATATGATTTAGTTAAACATGAATCTATTTGTTGTTCCCTTTGTAATTATAAATGTATACACTTTTTATTCAATTAGTCTAACATGTAATTTAACGTTTATTGCATTGTTTTTATTTTTTGTTGTATACCAAGTAATATATTTAAAAAAATACTAATTGTTGCGATTGTCGCTTTTCTACTTTATTTGGTTTTTTTATCAGAATAGATGTTTTCAGGATTTTGTCCTTGTTTATTATAATTAAACTATCTACTACTTTGTTTGCATTTCTAATGTTAAAGCCCAACTTTGTTTAGAATATGACAGCAAGTGCGGCCTAACAAACGGATTAAACTTACTTATATTTTTCACACTTTAAATTTTCAGCAGATAAGAATTTTAAATACTGACAAATTCAAACAAACAAAACTTTTGCCCATACAATTTTACAAAGTGTCGTAGTTTGATCTTTAGAGGGTTTTATAAGTTTTGTTTGCTCCCAGCAGTTATGTTTTCCACTTTGTTTTCAAAAAAAACACTTCACTTTAGTTCATATAATAAAAAAAAGAACTTTTGTTAACTGAGTTTATATCTTTCATAATTGTACAGCTAGTTAAGTTCTTTAATGATGTCAAAACCAGATTTTCTTCTGATAAATCGTGAATTTAACACTTTTTGTAACCCGTAGTGTCAACCCGTTTAGTTTTTGAATTTAACTTGAGCAGATATTTTCCCATGCAGTAATACTATAATCTATAACTGACAATATAAAGGTTTCACAAAAAATAATGAGAAAATTACAGGTATAGAACTATTTGTATAATGCAATTAATTTTGTTCTAGTATTACCTTTATCACTTGCTTGAATAAATTGGTCATTAAACAAAACTTTTAAGTCTGAAATAATTCCTAAGTAGGTAAAAGACTTGTTTATTTTGTGTTACATTTATGAATATATCTGAAGTTTTTTTTACTTAGGAGCACAGGGAGCAACAAAGCATGTATTTAGTTTTGCTGTAGCTAACTGAAATTTAATTATTCTTACACCATGTTGATGAATTGACCAGGTCCAGATTCAGTGCATCTTCTATGTCATCTATTGACTTTGAGCTATAATATAATATTACATCATCGGCACACATAATACACTCGCACTTTACAAGGCTTTGCGGTAAATCAGTAAGTTACACAGAGAACAATAACGGAAATGGACAGGTGTTTATAATCTTAAACCAATTCGAGATCAGCTTGCTTTAATGAATGTATTTCTTGATTTAAATATCTTACAAGTTTAATTTTTTAATTTAATCTAGATGACTAGTATATGTAACTTCAGTAGCTATTTGTTTTTAACCACTTCAGGTTTACCTCTATCTTTCTTGATATTGTATTTATTCTAATATATCTAGTTGAAGAGTTTGTATGTGCAAAATCTAGAAGTTTATATGTTTTTTCATATATTTGTTTTTTTATTGTTTTTGACCCGCCATGACTTTATTATTCTAAACTCAAGATATAATTGTAGTTTAATTGCACTTTTTGTTTACATGTATTTCACTTTTTATCTAAATTTAATATCTTCTAGTATATATACATTGTTTTAAAAAATTTCATTTGCTCTCTTGTTTTTGTCTTTATACCTTATATACGTTAAATTATAATTCATTGCTGCTTTGTCAATTCTATCTGCTGGGTAATCTGCTTTTGCAATGTTTTCTAAATTGCCTTGTATTAATTACTTACTTTCTAGATAATGAACTTTACCTCTCTGTTTTACAATAGTATCGACGAGATCTTTGCTTTCTTAGTCTTTTTGTTTTTGGTAATTAAAAAATGTTTTAGTTAGTACACATTTGGCATTATGAATTTATTGTTTCATTGATTTTTAGTAAATACTTTAATTTCTCATGAACTTGTTTTAACCTAACATCTTATTAACATTAGGTTACTCATTTAATAACATTTTTTATTGATATTTTATTTTTTAAGCCTAGTGATTTTAGACGTTGTGACCGCATTCACAAGTCCTACGTACATTTTCATTTTTTAAACATATTTTACATTGGTCTTGTAGACCCTTTTTAAGTGTGTGTAATACATTTTTATGGTGGTTTCTCTTATGTGCAATATTAACATTTCTTAGCTACACAGTACGTTACATAAGGCAAAAATTATCAAGTAAAATATAATATTTGTGTATATCTGAATTTATTAGTATTTATACGTGTTTTGCATTGTCTTTTTTAATTTTGTTGCCATAAGTTCGTTAAATTGCTTGCTAAATTTTTCTACTTTTAAAATATTGACAAAACCAATAAACATAGTAAAAACATTGATTTGTACGTTTTTGCAATTTTCTAAACATGTTTTGTGACTTGGCAAATTGGTTAGCGTAGTAAATACAGCTTGTCAATTTTTAATCAGTAGTAACAAATTTTAAACTAACGTATAATTATGGCTGACAATATCGCTTTCCCACGTGTTTGTAGCTATATTCAATAATATATTTGAGTGACTTGAAATTCCGGTGCATAGTGACCGATATACTACTGAGTTTAATCTTCCTGCCTTTATATAAGCGCACATGTTGCTCCTTTTATTCCTCTTGGTAATAAGCCGTTTCATTAAATTCCATCCTACATGTTTGTTTTCTTTAAATGACACTTTTGGGGTCGTCTTACAAAAATTTACAAAGTACGATGAATTAGTCCGCTTGAATACTATTAACAAACGAGGAGGATTCCTCCATTTTTTGAGCGAATTTTTAAAAATTCCCTCTAAAAAGTGTTGTATGGGCCAAAAGTAAAAAATCCGGCGCTTCGCGCCGGATTTGTCAACCGGGGGCGGGCCCGAAGTAGATGCTGAGCTACAACAAAGGCACAAGATAATTTATATTACGCTAACAGATGATATAAGATTTATGGAAGCTCCTCTACAATCAATAAGACATATACCAATGTTCGTAGCATGTTATATAATATAGCTGAATTTTTTTTATAAATTGCACCAATCACAAATAACGTCATTATAGACAATCCCTGAATATCTGTTACGCTTATAGGTAGGTAGGTCACATGTAGTTAAAATAGGATGAAAACAAATTTAACGTTGGGACTTGGGATACTAGAAACTATAGAATTTGAAGGACGTTATAAGGGACGATCTCTGAACATGTATAACACATATAGGTCAGCCCGTGACATGTAGAAGAAATTTTCACGTGACATCATTTGCGCGTCACCCTCAACATGCTTATCTAATAAGAATGCGATTCCATCTGGGTGGGGGTGTCTAGAAGAAATTTTTGCCTGAGGTAAGTTGCGCATCACCTCTAACCTGATTACCTTATGTAAATGCAATAGCAGCTGAGTCGGGCTGTCTCAAAGAAATTTTCACGTCCGTTGCGTGTCACCCCTAGCCTGCTTACCTAATGTTAATGCGATAGCAGCTGGGTGGAACTGTCTAACATAAATTTTCACGTGACATCATTTGCGCGTCACCCCTAGCCTGCTTACCTAATGTTTCTGCAATAGCAGCTGGTTGGGGCTGTCTAACATAAATTTCCACGTGACGTCATTTGCGCGTCACCTCTAGCCTGCTCACTTAATGGTAATGCGATAGCAGCTAGGTGGGGGTTTTCCACATAAATTTTCACGTGACGTCATTTGCGTGTCACCCCTAGCCTGCTTACCTAATGTTTATAAAATAGCAGCTGAGTGGGGATGTCTGAAAGAGATATTAATCTGACGTCATTTGCGCGTCAACCCTAACTTGCTTGCCTAATGTGAATGCAAAAGCAACTGGATGGAGCTGTCTAACATAAATTTTCACGTGACGTCATTTGCGCGTCACCCCTAACCTGCTCACCTAATGTGAATGCGATAACAGCTGGGTGGGGGTGTCTAGAAGAAATTTTCACGTTAAGTCATTTTTGCGTCACCCCTAGCATGCTCACCTAATGTGAATGCAATAGCAGCTGAGTGGGGATGTCTGAAAAAGATATTAATCTGACGTCATTTGCTTGTCAACCCTAACTTGCTTGCCTAATGTGAATTCAAAAGCAACTGGGTGGAGCTGTCTAACATAAATTTTCACGTGACGTCATTTGCGCGTCACCCCTAACCTGCTTACCTAATGTGAATGCGATAACAGCTGGGGGGGGGGGGTGTCTAGAAGAAATTTTCACGTTAAGTCATTTTTGCGTCACCCCTAGCATGCTCACCTAATGTGAATGCAATAGCAGCTGAGTGGGGATGTCTGAAAGAGATATTAATCTGACGTCATTTGCGCGTCAACCCTAACTTGCTTGCCTAATGTGAATGCAAAAGCAGCTGGGTGGAGCTGTCTAACATAAATTTTTACGTGACGTCATTTGCGCGTCACCTCTAGCCTGCTTACCTAATGTGAATGCAATAAAAGCTGGGTAGGGGTTTCTAGAAGAAATTTTTATGTGACGTCATTTTCGATTTACCTCTAGCCTGCTGACCAAATGTGAATGCAATAGCAGCTGGGTTGGGGTGTTTAAAAGAAATTTTTGCCTGACGTCATTTGCGCGTCACCCCTAACCTGCTTACCTATTGTAAATGTGATAGCAGCTGGGTGGGGTTGTTTACACGAAATTTTTTCGTGAGGTCATTTGCGCGTCACCCCTAGCCTGCTAACCAAATGTGAATGCAATAGCAGCTGGGTAGTGGTGTTTAAAAGAAATGTTTGCCTGACGTCATTTGCGCGTCACCCCTCACCTGCTTACCTAATGTAAATGCGATAGCAGCTGAAGGGGGGGGCAGTCTAAAAGAAATTTTCAGGTCACGTCATTTGCGAGTTACCCCCAGCCTGCTTACCTAATGTTAATGCGATAACAGCTGGGTGGGGGTGTCTAGAAGAAATTTTCACGTGACGTGATTTGCGCGTCACCCCTAGCCTGCTTACCTAATGTGAATGCAATAGCAGCTGGGTGGGGGTGTCTCAAAGAAATTTTCACGTGAACCTGGCTGGAAATGGTGCTATGTATTTCGTTTCATAGCTGGGCATATGTCTTGCGCTCAGCTATGTTTATCGCTTCTCCCGTTTTATGGTTCTTACTTCTAAATTTATTGACCTTTTTCAGTTCAACATTTAATTGCTAAGCAATGGTAAGTTCGATTACAGTGGAAAAACAATACAGACCTGCCGGCTCGCTTTTGTGATTGTTTTTAAAAAGTTCTAAGACAATAGTGTAAACGGTTTGACCTGTAGCGTGGGGCCAACAGACAGACGGACAGACGGACATGACCATTTCATTAGATGCTTGCTCAGCATAGAAAAATGCGTCAAAATCGGCGAAGTATTTCAACAATGTTCTAAATTATGTAAATAGGTAGAAATTATTCAGATACTAAATATTAGGAAACATACAGTCCGTTTTCTATCAACAATCTGGTACTAAATTTAAAAGATTGTGACCTCAGCGTACATGATTCTTTAATTATAAACTAAAAGTGTAAACTTTGAGTATTTGTTTCAAAAAAAATTTATCATTAAAACTGCAAAAGAACCTATTATGACAACATTTTGATGTAAAACAATAATATGTTTTTCAAAATGTTCAAAACCAACCGGGCAAAAACATTGTGCAACTGTAAAAGTACATTTTAAAACACATCTCAACACTTCCACGTTACTTCTACGCTGGCAAATGAACTACAAGATAATAACTAATTTGAACTGCCATCAAAATATAAATATTATCTAAGAAAACATTAGACACATTTTTATCTAAGTGAAATTAACTTAGTATAAAGGTGGTAGGATTAAACAGATTCACCTTTTAATACCTGTGATGTGCTGACACGGGCCTATGGCCAATTAACTCAGTGGTTAGTACAGATGAGTGGTGCTGGTGGAAATATAAGTATATATCCAAGTACGAGTACATGCACTACGCATACTGAATGAAACAAATGATATACTGTGAAATATGAGACTTAAAAAATCTAATATGACAGTATACAAAGCTCTAAAATAACACTAGGCGTCCCAGGCGATAACTTAGGCTTGAAGAGAATCGTGCATAGATACAACTTTCCGTAGCAGCGATTTTTAATGAAATCTTCTATCAAATCAATTCTTTCCTTTGATTTCAAATTCTCATAACAATTGATAATTCCTACCTATCTACATAATAGACCGGAATTTTTTTGATACATAAATGATTGTTTGAAGATTGTGTAATGATTACATAGTTGATCATGGTCACATAAAGATTACTAAAATATAAATCAACTCGAAGAATTGAGAAATATATGTATAAACTAAAAAACGACCTGTTTACTTTCGAGATGAATATGATCATCATGTAATTTGATATAAACAAATAAATGTGAACTACATTCTTACATTAAAATAAAAAATACATATCACGCACTAAAAAAATACTTTCTTAACTAGGTTGCATGCATCATCATTCCTTATTAATGCTGCTTGGAATATTAATAAATATAATAATTACTCATGCTTATGAATGTCAAGTCTTGGATGACTGAGATTCTCCTTATAACATTTTGACTAAAATTATAAATTATACCTATGACTAATGGTAGTACACAGTTATAACATACTTTAGGAGTGTGCATATGTGCTCATATATGTATGTTTTAATTAGTCCTAAAAATAGAAATAGATCCTAAAAACAAAAAACAAAAAACATAATTTCTTAAAATTTTCAAGTTTCAATTATTTGAAACCCTTAAATGTTAATGTTCGAATTCATTAAGTTGAATTCCATATAAAATATTAAACGTCTTCAGGAAAACAAATTAACAGGGGAAAAATGTACAACAACCCTCTAATTTTTTTCCACGTCAGGACAGCGTAATCATATGTTGACCTTCTGGTCATAGCATGACAACGTGTGGACGTCATTGACCACGTGACTTACTTTTCTAGTCCCACTAACCTATGCCCCAATGAGATTGGGGCTGTCGAGGTCGTTTTAAGGTTTATTAAACATATTACAGCATGTTGTCCTCTACTTTTGTATACGTTGTCATTTGTGCACAGAATATTAGGATTTGGGTAAGATATTAATGTCAATTCTTTGTTTGTTTTCACGCATACTGTACGAACAATTAGGTAAGGTAATTCGTTAATTTCAGAATATCCTGTTGTAGCACTGATGATTTCGGAAGGTAATGTCTTTACATAAGTATTACTGAAACGAATGAGTTGCCTGATGATGTAAAATTTTTAGATGAATCAGGTTATTTTATATCACTATTTAATTCGCGTTTAATAGGCTCAAGGATTCCTGTTGTGTATTTGGTTTATCAACCCCTAAAAGTGGTTGTGCTACTAGAAATGATAAGTTGGTAATTATATAGTTTTGGATAATGCATATAAGTTTGAGGTTAGCTTTATTAAGGAGTCAGGCACTTCAACAAACAGCTGTTTTTCAGGAACGGACTCACACAAATATATTTATTTAATTAGGAAATACCATATAAACATTACAGAGAAGACAATTAATCAAGTTTCGAACCAGTTGTACACCATAGGAATATATTCATAACATACAATTTTCATAGATGCTGGTACATAAGATACATATGCTGTTTTCTTGTTTTAAAATAGAGCTCAAACAATTAAAGCTTAAAAATTTCAGCATGATTAACCTCATTTTTCTCATCACATTCAACATCAAGAGGTAATTCCATTAATTAATACATCCGATGTAACAGATAGCAGTTAACAACCCGAGGGATTGCGATTAACAATGGTATTATGTAATCTTCACATTTAGTTGTTACACTTAACAAAATGTTAAGAAGAAGAAGATAACATTTCCAATCTAATATAGAGTGTTTTGCTGTGGATTAATAAACTCTTCTGGTTTTTACTAAGATGGCTATGTATTGAATTATGGAATAATTAACCTCCTGATTTTCTCCCACACTGCGTTCTAAATTTAACCTAATCAAGTAGTTTATTATAACTAGACTTCGTTATTCTAGTGAATTCCTTAAATTTTAAAATCCCAACTTTTAAATTTACTTGTGTAATTATAACATTGTCCGTAAATTAGGAGCTGTAAATTTGCACTGATGTACTTGACACTTTCATAAAAAACACTCACACTCTAATTTTTGTATTTTACAGTAATTCTATGTTCGTTAAAAGCTGCAAAATGCATCACATACTTGAAATAGATATTGTCAATAAAAAATGAAGTTTGACCATCTCCTTTTGGTGCTAAAATGAATTATGACCATCTGCATTCTCTCCAATGACCATCCCTACAAAAAACACCCAACATTTTTAATGAAATAAATGATGGACAGGTAAGAAAAATAAATCTCATTAGGTTTCATGTAAAAGAGTTGACAATGCGGACTAATGTGCTAAAAAAGAAATATGACAAAAAAAACAACAATAAGCATATGCTCCAAAATATCATGCTATAGTAGAAACATTGCTAACATTTCATAAATTGGGGAAGAAGTACAAAATAAAATTAGATCTATTAAAATCCAATTTAGTAGTGACAATCAGGCTAATAAATTTATTCAAGCATACCGCGAAAAACGGAAAAATGACCGACTTACATTGACAACGTCCACATTGCTAATGTCACATCCTATTTTTCGTGACGTGATGGGGTGACTGAGAAGCAGAATAAAGTGTTTCTATCTTTACTCAGTGATTGCTGTAGCTCAACTCATTGCTCTTGCTATCTGCAGAGCGAATATTTATTTGAGTTTTACACATATGTAATTCACACTAAATTCTAATTATTGTAAAGTTGGAAAGGCTACTTAGTTAATCAAGACGGTAGTGTAAACCACGATTGTTGTCAGTTACTCTCACCTTGCCAAAACCAGTCATGCGTCCATTTGTGGTTAGGCACAGTGAGGCACGACTTGGTAAGTGCATAAATGCAAAATACGCTATCTACGATATTAGTTGAACAATAATAATGAGTTCTACATATAATATAAACATGACACTAAGGATCTTACCAACATGCAACGACAGCAACTAAAGGAATTAGTAAATTCAAGCAGGGCTGCACGAGCCGCTATAACAACCAATAAGACTCAATAACTCCACAAAACTGCGCTTTTTTTAATATTATATACACAAACTCCAGCTCTTTTCCTAACTAAAGGAGCTGTGTGATGTTATTAATCATAGTGACCCTATTCTAATATGTGTTACGGAAACTTATTTAAATGAAAGTTACGATGACTGACAAATTTTAATACCTAACTACACAATTTTTATACAAGACCGAAGGAAAGGAAAGGAAGGAGTTATTGTATATTGCAGATCTGACATTTGCTGCACTGAAGAACGTATAATATCAGAAATCGAACATCTGAGTGTGACAATTAAAGTGCAAAAGACTAAAATGCTAGTGCTCTGTGTTTATGAGCCCCTGCAAGTAGACAAATCCCATTCTAACGAGACAGAAGTCCATCTACATCAACTTATTCAGGAATACTCTAATTAACACAAATGCATTATATTAGGTGATTTTAACCACCCAGAATTAAAATGGAGCTCAAATGTCGTCTCTGCAAGTGACGAAAGCGCAGCTAGTGCATTTTTGGATATTTTGGATGAAAAGTTTTTGGATCAGCATATTGACTCATAACTAGAACAAGAGGCATTCAACAGAACACCCTAGACTTATGCCTCACTGAGGCAAACGTAAAATGTGACGCCACATGCTTGATCCCGTTAGGAAGAAGTGACCACAACGTTATTACGTGTGAACTAATATTTAGCCCTGATAAACCTGATGACAGAAATAGACTTAATCTGAGTACAGGGGACTACAATGCAATTCGGAAGGAGCTAGGCAGTGTTGACTGGGAGAAGGAACTTAATTCAGTGAACGATGTTAACATTAAATTGCGGATATTTAAGTGCAAATTACTTAAAAGTGTTGATCGTAACATTCCTTTTGTGGCTAATAAATCTGGCACGACAGTGCTAGCAAATATTTTTAGTATCATGAATGACAAAAACAAAGCGTATACTCGTTATCTCAAGTCATCTCAAGATGAAAAACACAAATGTTGGATAGCCTACAAAAAAGCTCGCAATCGCGATATCCAGGCGAGGAGAAATAGAAGATTGACGTATAAAAGGAAGCATTGTGAGAACGATAAGAAAAATCAAAAGGTTTTTTATAAATATTGTAGAACTAAGAAAACTAGGATCGAAATTCCAATGCTGAAAAAAGAAATACAGAAGTCACAACAACATTTTTAGAAGTAGCGGATGCGCTAGCCGACGAGTTTCAATTAGTGTTTGTGCGCGAAGAAACTGAAAGTGCAACGACAAACGTTAACGCGTGCGTCTCCAAAAATTTTCAAAATGTGGGTAAAATCCAAGTGACTTAAATGGAAGTGTACAATTAACTTAGATCATTAAATCCTCACAAAGCCTCCGGACCTGACAAAATACACCTAAAGGTGGTAAAGGAATGTGCAAGTATCCTTTGTATTCCACTGACTTTAATATTTTAAGCCTCTTTTGACCAAGCAAAACTTCCAGAAGACTGGAAATGCGCTAACGTTACATGTATCAACAAAGGAGGGACAAAGGGGGATCTATTAAAATATCGGCTAGTTAGCATAACTTCAGTGTGCTGTAAAGTAGCGGAGCAGTTTATTCGGCAGCAATTGTTTGCAAACTGCAACTTTGCAAAGCATCAACACGGCTTTCTGCCTAAAACATCGTGCTTCACTGACCTTTTGAAGTTCATCAATGACGTCACTGCACTAACGGATGAAGGTCATATTGTGGATTGTATATATGTTGACTTTTCAAAGGCCTTTGACAAACTGCCACATCGACGACTTGTCCAGAAGCTTCGCAATCGATGCAAACTAGACGGCTATCTCATAAACTGGATTGAAAACATTTTAAAAGGACGATCATACCAAGTAGTTGTTGACGGAAGTTTCATGTACAAGATCAGTAATTAGTGGCTGTTCTCAGAGATCAGTACTAGGCCCTTTTTTTTTTACTTTACGTGTATGAAATGGGGGAAATCATTCAGAGCTCAATAAAACAGTACGCGGATGACTCTAAAATCTATAGAGCAAGGAAGACAGACACCGACTTTCACCAGCTACAACGTGATCTGAACAACCTTGGAACGTGGTGCAATGACAATTATATGGAAATTAATACCTTAAAAACCCATGTTGTCCACTTTGGAAAATTCAAGACCGAGCACGTGATATACTTCTGTAACAACCAGTTGCTTAAAAGCTCTACCTGCGAGAGGGACCTTGGGGTGTACATTAATAATGAGTTTCGATTAACAGAACATTGTCTAATTTCAGCTAAGAAGGCTAAATCTATTTGTTTACAAATCAAGCGTACATTTAAGTACATGGATCTTAACGTATTACGCAGAGTAATCGTAACTTTTATTCGACCCATCTTGAAGTATGGAAATGCAATTACAGACCCAATTTTGAAACGAGATAGTGAAGTGATAGAAAAAGTGCAGAAATTAGCTACTCGTCTTCTACCGTGTCTTAGAAATCTATCATATGAAGAGCGATTACATAAGCTAGGAATTCTTTCACCAAAAGACAGACGAAAACGTGGAGATCTTATAGAGACTTTCAAGATAATTAACGGAAAGTATGATATTGACCCTACTACTTTTTTGACATTGATAATGAAAGCCGACATGCTCCATTTTTAAAAATTGAAAAATCATCAACAAGTTGAAGACATCACTTTTTTACTCAGAGAGTTGTGAGCGAGTGGAACAAACTCCCTAGTGAAGTTAAAAATGCTAAATTGAATACTTGTGGTGTGAATATTTTTAAAAATAAACTTGACGAATTCAAGGGATGGAATTTCAGGAAACTTGCGTCTGATTCAAACTACTCAGAGTAATAACAGTTTGTACTGTAGTGACAACCGGGAAAACAAAAGACTTTAGTCTTAAATCCATTGGATTCTACCCGGGATATTATTATTATTAATATTATTATTCTGATTTAAAATCGGTTTTGACCATCTCCATTTTTCATAAAATACAGCTAATGAGTTATGTTAATGATTAGTTGAGGGTTTAGTAATTCGAAACTAAGTACATAAGGGGTCACCTATAAATGACGTCATCAAAATATTCCCATTTTAAGTTAATATGACCCTCCTGTCATCAGATTACCCGTTGGGTTAATGGCTATCTTTAGCATGCGATACCATGAATATTCAAGTAGGCTGCTCGGCCATACCGGTAACGTAATTTATGGACGACCCTTTAATTTTTTAAAACTTTCAACAATGATTTATTGATGAATTAATTTATTCCTACCTATTTACATAATTTAGCAACCTTTGGCAATTCTCAACTGAATTAGACATGCCTTATGTCATTTTGAAGCTCTTTTTAAATAAAAAATATAAAATTCTTTGAAAATCGAAAATTATTTGATTTACCATTTCTTTTGATCATAATTAACTTTAAATGTCCAATTTTAAATTAAAGCTTTCATAATTCGCGCGCCAATCGCAATACATACTGTTCTTCTCCTCATTCTCGTCATTTTGATATATCACTTCTTTATATTTGAAGAGAGTAACCGGTTGAAATTTGACATTTTAGGTTTGGCGGGAAATTCAAATTTTCAATATTCCCATATTTCTACATGTCTACATTATTTATCTCATTTTTGCATTCCTCAATGACATTTGACATGCAATATATGATTTTGAAGCTCTTAAAAACAAAAAATTCATTTAAAATTGCAATTTATTACATTTAATTTCTTTAATTATAATTAACTTTCAAATAGCAATTTAGTAATACCGATTTTAGCATTAAAGAGTAATACCCCATATTATTATAGAGTATTACCCCATCCTGCCAGGATGGTTGAGAGGCTAGGGGACTGTGCAGTCTGGAGTTTGACGACTTCCAGGCTCAGAGGCCCAGAGTTCGATCACCACCTCTGGTAGGCTAGTCCTGATCGGCTCTGTAGTTGTACGGGTTGGGCTGTAAATACATTGCACAAAGTATTTACACTCTCTGGAGCTACCCATAGGTAGACAGAGAAAGAGTGTGGAATGAAGAACTGTCGGACGGGACTCCATGGAAGCTCGTTTCGATAGTTTGAATTTCCCACTATCCTTCCTTGATCCATACCTTAACCTAATACCATCGCGTAAACAATAGTCTTTCCTATGTAGTTCTCGTATCCCTTTCTAATCCCTAGTATCATTGAGCCGCGTCCGACGGCTGCCTGGCTGTTGTTGATGCGTGCCTTTGGTGCTAAATGCTAGTGCTCTGGATCTTGCTCGTTGCTCGCGACTGAAAGTGCTCTGGCCCCACTCTTTCCTATCTTACAACTTTCCTTCCCCTTCATGGTGTGCTGTACTATCTCTGAGGCTCTTATCCGTTCAAGCAGTCTGCCCTTGTGTTGACTCTAAAAGAACACTAAAAGATGCTAGTCTCATGTATGTACTATATAGGCACTCCCTAGTCAACCAATTCGTATTCGTATTCGTATTCGTACCCCATATTACTGTTAATAAATTAGTTCGTCATTCATGAGATCAGGAATTAGTTCATCAATAAACCACTAGTACAACTTTTAAAAAATTATAGGGTCATCCATAAATGACGTCCTATGTATGGCCAAGCAGCCCTCTTGGATATTGATGGTATTGCATGCTAAAGATACCCATTTACCCAACAGTTAATCTGATGACAGGAGGGTCATAGGGACTTAAAATGGGGATATTTTGATGACGTCATTTATGGGTGACCCCTTATGTACTTAGTTTTGAATGACTAAACCCTTACCTAATCATTACCATATCTCATTAGCCATATGTCATGAAAAATGGAGATGGTCAATATTCATTTTAGAGCAGAATGGAGATGGTCATAATTCATTTTAGCCTCAAAATAAGATGGTCAAGCTTCATTCTTCATCGACGATATATTGGTTTGTTTTCAAAGCGTGCTAAATTATGCTTATGGGAGGTAACTACATGAAATTCTGTTATATATGATAAGGCAAAAAGTTACTTACTAAATCAACTAGATGTATTGCTGTAGAATCTCGTTTATCAAACCAGTAACCGTGGTTAACCCATTGTCGCATCAGTTCTATTGCCGGCTGTGCTCCATATATATCTGGTTGAGGCATACTTAAATCATCTATAAACATGGCACACTTTTTTCCGACTTGAGGTCCATATACACCCTTCTTCCGCTTGTCCAATTTAGACATAATCATATCTTGAGTTTGGTTTGCAGTTGTTCGGGCAGAAAAATAAATTACGTTAGGGATAAAACTTTCTTTTCCTGAAGTCATTAAAAAATTTTTAGTAATGGCGGATTTCCCCGTTCCAGTAGGACCCATAATCATTGCAGGAACATCATTTGCAGTATACATTTTAAGAAAATAGGTCTGACGAGACGTTTCCTCTGTAGGTATAATCAAGTCATTTGCCTGTATTCCAAATAAAATAAAAAAACATGCTTAGGGTTTTGTATTATAAAGCTAAACCATTTGATTTTCATGTTAAACTTTAGCTTATTAAGAACCTATGGTAATGATTTTGATGTACGTCGGTCTGTATGTGTGCCTGTCTGTCTGTTTATCTGTAGGTCCTTCGCTACAGGTTACATTTCTTCATCGATTTCATTCAAAACTTTAACAAAAAACCACTCCAAAATGTGAGGGAAATGTGCTGCTGAGTTTTTGGGGATAATCGAACAGACCAGTTTTCTGCAATTAGCAGCTACATGGACCAAATCTCAGAAAATTCATGTAGCACGAGCTTTTCGTTAGTACTTATTTGTTGATTTGTTTAATTATGCACTTCCAAGGGAAGTTTCCTAAGTGAAAAATCTAAAATAAGGCAAACGTCAATCACAATTCGTACTACGTAGTGAGGTTGCTAATATATAATTATATCAGTGAAAATTTCGATTTTGCGCCAAACACTGAAGCTGAAATTTTCAAAATGCGTCGAAACAAAAACTCCGGCGTTAGATGCTGAGCTTACAGCGCAATTGGCTTTAATTAAACAGTAGAACCCTATACTGTGGCAACGCTCAAATTACGACAGCGCCTAACTCACCTTCCACCTCTCCTACTTGAATTTCTCAATTTATTAAATCTGTGGTCACACGCCAAGTTTTATCATTTTGGCGGGACGGATAACAGGTGGTAAGAGTTTTGCCGGTACAAGAGGTTTCAGTATGACGGGCGAGGGTACAACTATGCTTTCAAACCGTTGGTTTGGAAAAAGAGGTGCGAATGATCCTTGCACAATAATGCTTGTTACGCGTGGCTGGATACCAGTGGTACGGGCAAGAATAGTAAGAATACGTTTGGTACGCATACGAGTCGTACCGGAACGGCTTGAATGGGATGAGGTCTATGAGGATGAGGAGATGCTCTTACAGATACTGAAAAAAGCCACAACAGAGGAAGGAAGCTATATAAACGTGCAAACATGATTAAATGCTTCTTTAGCAAGTGCAATATGAGTGTCAAAAGATACCTTTTTATCACGTATCTCTCTTCAATCTATTGCTCTAGTCTGCTGATACTGTCAAGATCTGCTCAACAGCAACTCAGAGGAGCGTTTAATAACTCATTTCGCATTGATATGGGGCATCCGAGGCTCAGCAGTGCTACAGACATGTTCGTAAACAACAGAGTAAAAACCTGGCAGCTGTCAGACGATTCTCTGCTTTCTTACTACAGAATCGGCTTTCTCACAGCAATAACCAAATTTTGAAAAGCATCTTTAACTCGAGCTATCATTTTGATTCCAAGTTGCAGATGGAATGGAAAAATCTGCAGTCCTTAGATTACCATTTCTTGATAATTATCATTCTATTACATAGATCACACCAAAAGTTGGTGGTGTTTACGACATTTGATATAACATAATAATTGCTAATGTATAACTTGCAAAAGCAGCCTATGTATTCGTCTTGCGTCTGTATTTTTTATTTGGGCCACGGCCTGTCGTAAATAAATAAATCAATAATAATAATAATCATAATAATAATATGTGCAAGCACAAATGGTCACGCAAAATAGTGGAATAGGTACGAGCATATTTAGAAAGAACCGAAATTACAAATGGAGGCTAGTAACATCCTACGTTCACGACATCAATTTTAATTTATTCAGGTGCATCAAAATAATAATATTTTGGTTCTTTTCAGTATAAACACCCTACAACTAGTACAAAGTTCAAATTAATAAACATATTACTCTTACAATATTATCCTACAATCACATAAAGTATATCTCTGCTATTCTTTTTAGATGCTGAGCAAGCATCTAATGAAATGGTCATGTCCGTCTGTCCGTCTGTCCGTCCGTCTGTTGGCCCCACGCTACAGGTCAAACCGTTTACACTATTGTCTTAGAACTTTTTTAAAACAATCACAAAAGCAAGCCGGCAGGTCTGTATTGTTTTTTCACTGTAATCGAACTTACCATTGCTTAGCAATTAAATGTTGAACTGACAAAGGTCAAGAAATTTAGATGTAGGCACCATAAAAACGGGAGTAGCGATAAACATAGCTGAGCGCAAGACATATACCTAGCTATCAAACGAAATACATAGCACCATTTCCAGCCAGGTTCACGTAAAAATTTCTTTTAAACACCCCCACCCAGCTGCTATTGCATTCACATTTGGTAAGCAGCCCAGCGGTGACGCGCAAATCACGTCACGTGAAAATTTCCTCTAGACACCCCCCTTCCTCCAGCTGCTATCGCAATAACATTAGGTAAGCAGGTTAGGGATGACGCGCAAATGACGTCAGGCAAAAATTTCTTTTAAACACCCCTAACCAGCTGCTATTGCATTCACATTTGGTTAGCAGGCTAGAGGTGACGCGCAAATGACGTCACATATAAATTTCTTCTAGAAACCCCCACCCAGCTGTTATCGCATTCACATTAGGTAAGCAGGCTAAAGGTGACGCGCAAATGACGTCACGTGAAAATTTATGTTATACAGCTCCACCCAGCTGCTTTTGCATTTACATTAGGCAAGCAGGTTAGGGGTGACGCGCAAATGACGTCAGATTAATATCTCTTTCAGACACCCCTACTCAGCTGCTATTGCATTCACATTAGGTAAGCAGGCTAGGGGTGACGCAAAAATGACTTAACGTGAAAATTTCTTCTAGACACCCCCACCCAGCTGTTATCGCATTCACATTAGGTAAGCAGGTTAGGGGTGACGCGCAAATGACGTCACGTAAACATTTATGTTACACAGCCCCACCAAGCTGCTACCGCAGTAACATTAGGTGAGCAGGCTAGAGGTGACGCGCAAATGACGTCACGTGAAAATTTGAGTTAGACAGCCCCACCCAGCTGCTATTTTATAAACATTAGGTAAGCAGGTTAGGGGTGACGCGCAAATGACGTCACGTGAAAATTTATGTTAGACACCCCCACCCAGCTGCTATCGCATTACCATTAAGTGAGCAGGCTAGAGGTGACGCGCAAATGACGTCACGTGGAAATTTATTTTAGACAGCCCCACCTAGCTGCTATTGCATAAACATTAGGTAAGCAGGCTAGGGGTGACGCGCAAATGACGTGACGTGAAAATTTATGTTAGACAGTCCCACCCAGCTGCTATCGCATTAACATTAGGTAAGCAGGCTAGGGGTGACGCGCGACGGACGTGAAAATTTCTTTGAGACAGCCCGACTCAGCTGCTATTGCATTTACATAAGGTAATCAGGTTAGAGGTGACGCGCAACTTACGTCAGGCAAAAATTTCTTCTAGGCACCCCAACCCAGATGGAATCGCATTCTTATTAGATAAGCATGTTGAGGGTGACGCGCAAATGATGTCACGTGAAAATTTCTTCTACATGTCACGGACTGACCTATATGTGTTATACATGTTCAGAGATCGTCCCTAATAACGTCCTTCAAATTCTATAGTTTCTAGTATCCCAAGTCCCAACGTTAAATTTGTTTTCATCCTATTTTAACTACATGTGACCTACTTACCTATAAGCGTAACAGATATTCAGGGATTGTCTATACTGACGTTATTTGTGATTGGTGCAATTTATAAAAAAAATTCAGCTATAATAAATTACATGCTACGAACATTGGTATATGTCTTATTGATTGTAGATTTGCTTCCATAAATCTCATATCATTTGTTAGCGTAATATAAATTATCTTGTGCCTTTGTTGTAGCTCAGCATCTACTTCGGGCCCGCCCCCGGTCGACAAATCCGGCGTGAAGCGCCGGATTTTTAATGATAAGCACTGCTTAACTAACTAAAATTATCCAATTTAGCACACTGTTAAATATCACAAGGCAGAGAGTTTCACAGACTAAAAATGGTGTGTGCGAACCACTTTTGAGCGCACAATTTGACACAAAAAATAAAATCGAAGTTTAAGGGTTTCCTTAATGTAACTCTAGTCCAACTTAACCTTAATTCTACCAAGCTATCAAAAATTACACTTACATCACTGTTTAAAATAAATTGCTAAAATACAATTTAACTGGAACATAGAACTCCTTTCCACAAAGGTCAACCATTTAAGTTGTTTATAAACGTCAAATTTTTACGCCGATGGCGAGTCATCGTTTATTCCAAAACCGAGTGATAGCATTCAGCCCCTTTTGGCATCACTCGCAGAGACAATTCAAAAGTAAGAGCAAAAACATTCAGCTGCTCTGAGCTCTGGCCCAGCCTCAACCAGGTCCCAACTCTCATCTGGTCCCAAGCCTAAACCCGGTCTCAGCTCTCAACTGGTCTCAAGTTTCTCTATACCGGTGTCAAGTCTATTGAATCCGGTCTCAGCTTTCTCAAAACCTCATCCCAACCGCATTAAACCCGGTTTTATTAATTTATTCAGCCAACTTTAAGTACCCTGGAATCGACTTACACCACCAAGTAACCTTTTAGACACGTCTTTATAGCGAATTAAGAATGAGCCATCCCTTCCTCTCATTACACAGAGGAACGTCAAGTTTAAGTTGGCGTTAAGGCGTACTGGGACTTACGATCCTACCAAAGTGTGCATACCCCCCTTTTACAGTTTTTGAAATGGTTGCACTAAAAAACGAGAGGTACTCAACATGATGATATTTAAATGACGCCATTTATGGATGACTCGTCACCATATATAACCTTTATACTTTTATGTATGTGGGGTGTATCTGGGCTCGTGGTGCACGGAGAATTTTGAGATACGAGGAATCGATGAGCGAAAATCAAATGCAAGTACTTATTTTTGCATGAGAGATTTCTCTATTCCGTTTATGCTCCATTTAACTTCTACTACTTCTCCTACTGTCTTTTCGTATTTCGTATACGCTGACAGGAAAGGAACAGCATGTGGAAAATATTTAAAGAAATGACTGGCGCCAGCTCTAAATCTAATCTTATTGAAAGGCTGAATGTAAATGGGGAAGTGATAGACTCTGTAGATAATATTTTTTCTGCTCTTAATAATGCTATAAATCTAGAGCATGAAGACGAAAGCAACTATCTAAATACGATAATTGCCGAGTCAAGCTCTATTATAAATAACAATAATAAATAATAAATTTGAGGTTGCCCTGATTAAACCGCAGTTCTTACAGGGTGCCCGACCTTAAATTCACCTCTTGTACTGTGCCATCACACAGGTTTTTGTCATTCCAACATTAGTCGGGCCTACTTCTATGGCGAAATTCATTTTACATTGACTTTCAGAGCCGCCGAGCCCTTCACTGCCTTGTGGACAAGGAAAACTCAGTGGAAAAACTTGCCACGCCGCTGGTCTTGATCACCAAGACCTGAAGCGAGCAATTGCTTAAACAGCAGATTTATAGACACCAGTGCAGTAAGCACTGAGCTACACGTGCTCGCTAATAACAATAATAAAATTATACCTATACTATCTGCCGATTCAGTTATATTATGCGAGTCAAAACCAAAGGTGAATCAAACGAATTATTCATTTCACCTAAAATTATCAACCGTTGCATTAGGCCTCTAGCCCCTGTCATATGTACAGTTTTTAGATGCTGAGCTTAAGCATCTATTAAAATGGTCATATCCGTCTGTCTGTCTGTCTGTCTGTCTGTCTGTTGGTCCGTCACTACAGGTCAAACCGTCTACTCAATTGTCATGAAACTTTTCTTAAACAACCACAAAAGCGAGCAGGCAGGTCTGTATTGTTTTTTTATTCCACTTCAACTGACCTTTTCTTCATAATTAACATTTAAATGGACCTACGTCATAAAACAAATTTGATAAAGGAAAAGAAAAACCAGTGAAAGGCCGTTCACAATTGTCGCCAGCGAAATTTTTTAAATTTTTTTGCCCACCCACCTAACTTGTCAACCTTTTCAGAGATGCGTACATGCCTATAACTATCGTTAACATTTCGTGTCACTTTTTTCACAGCCACCCACCCTGAACGTGGGTGGCGCTATTTGCGTACGATCCAAAATGCGTGCCTTGTAAAGGAATACGCATTCACATGCTAAGATGCAGTTCCAACGAAAATTTAAATTGCGCGGCACCACCGTACAAGGTAATCTATGTAGCACTAATAGTACCATGTCAGCCAATCGTAACTGCGATAGCAACTTTAGCAAGTGGGGTGGGTTTGCTTGAAGTAAGTGAAATTGATTTACAAAAGTTACAAAAACAACATTACAAATATAACCTCTAACTAAATACCTGTATACACGATAAAAGGGGCATAATAAATACTACGGCTGCACCTACAGTATGATTATGATAGATATGTGAGACAAAGGGGGAAAGGGAAACTGAAAAATACCTAAATAGCAAAAATATTTTATATTATATTTATTTTACGCGTAGGCTCCACATACACATGTAGCGACATACCAATACCTACGTACACGATAGTGAGGAGGAGAATACGGAGAAAAAGTGTAGTTAAAAAATCCAGAGTAGCCACACAGTAAAAAAGATTGTATAATTGTTTTATTGGGATGGCCCATCAATGACGTCGCCAAAATCCTCACTCTTTTAATGGCAGAACCCGTCAATGACGTTGACTAGATTTTTTCTATTTTATTAGAATGGTTCATATTACTCTTTTATTAGCAGGGTTAATAAATAACGTCATACCAAGGTATGCAAATGGCATTAACCAAAAATTTTTTCAATATTGATTTTTAGATGCTGAGCTTTAGCTGCATCTATTGTAATGGTCATGTCCGTCTGTGTGTCTGTCTGTCTGTCCGTCCGTCTGTTCTTTATGCTCTACAGGTCACAGTTTTAAAGTGATGCTTGTCAAACCAATTTTAAATAGTCACAAAAGCGAGGGAAAAGTGCCCTATTGTTTTTGAGAGAGATCGAACTAACCAGTTTTTCACAATTAACAGTTGACTGGACCAACTTTTTTAGCCGTCTAAAAGCATTGGAGAAAAAATGGGGTGATTTGCCTTTGCACCAGTCAAATGCAGCAGCTAAATGAACCAGACATGCACCAGTCGAAATTTCAATTTGCCGCTTTGCACCTGCCAAATGCACCAGCTAAATGGTTTCGTTACAGGCGCCAGTCAATGCACCAGCAACATGCACCAGTCATCGGCACAAGCTACCCGCAGAAGTTTCCAGCAGAAGTTACCCGCACCCACAAAGTATCCCTAAGGGGGGGAGGTGTGCTTGGGGTCACCCACAAAGACGTCCCAACAATCTCAACTATTTTTGCTAAAACCATAATAAAAATTTAAATACTTTCACCCCCCACCCACAAAGTATCCCCTAAGGGGAAGGGGGTGTACTTGGGGTCACCCACAAATGACGTCCCTAAAATCTTATTTTTTTTGCTAAAACCATTAAAAATTTTAAATACTTGAACCCCCCCCCCCTCAAAGTATCCCCTTAGGAGGGGGGGGGGGTGAATTAGGGGTCATTCACAAATGACGTCCCAAAAATCTTTATTTTCTTCTTAAAACCATTAAAAAACTTTAAATACTTGCACCCCCTACCCACAAAGTATCCTCTAAGGGAAGGGGGTGTACTTGGGGTCACCCACAAATTACGTCCCAAAAATATTAATTTTCTTGCTAAAACCATTAAAAACTTTAAATGCTTGCACCCCCCACCCACTAAGTATCCCCTTAGGGCAGTGGGGTGTACTGGAGGTTACCCACAAATGACGTCCCAAAAATCTCAACTATTTTTGCTAAAACCATTAAAAAACTTTAAATACTTGCACCCCCCACCCACTAAGTATCCCCTTAAGGAGAAGGGGTGTACTTAGGGTCACCTACAAATGACGTCCCAAAAATCTTGATTTCTTTGCTAAAACTATTAAAAAACTTTAAATACTTGCACTCCCAATTCCACAAATTATCTCTTAAAGGGAGGAGGGAGGTGTTAAGAATTAAAACAAGTCAGAATCTTAAAAATATAAATATTTCTTATTCTTAATGCTTTACCAACCGCAAACTAATGCTCCCCCACTCAAAAAATTATCCCTGTTAGGTTCAGGGGGGGGGGTGGGTAATTCAGGGTCAATCGTAAAATACGTCCTAAAAATTTGAAGCCTCGAAGCCAAGGTTGGAATGGAGCACGCGACACCTAGAGTCCTGTAAACAGCAATGGGTCAGTAATGGCCTGAGCTAAGAAATGTCTGATACGAATCTGTGAGCGTGTCAGATATGGAACTTATAAGATACATAGAGTCCCGTAAGCGAGTTAGCTTTGTTCCCCGTCGTTCCAACAGAAAGTCCTGCTACGTTTCGTGTCTTTCGTATCGGTACTATTTGGCAGGGTACAAGAGACTTGAAAGACCTTGCTGAATATTGCGCCAGTACGAGAAAGAATGGTGCAGGCTTTAGTTAGCTGGGTAAACCTAATGCCAATGTGAGTGAGGATAGTAAGAGAAGCACCTTTAGCAGTAGGTTGGGAACGGGATGTGATGCAACTGGTGGACAGGGACGAGTGGTACGGCTAGGTTTGTAAAAGTTGTATCATGTCTAGTCAGTAGGTACAGTTGGGTATTTATGGCTTAAAAATATACTTTTACCTGATATATAATTAAAGTGACGTCATTTACAGATAACAATTATAAGCGGGTGATATTTTAAGGACGTCTTCTAAAAAAATGATATTTTTTGACCTCATTTACAGACGATTCGACTAAACGAGTGATATTTTTAATCCTAATAAAAGTGTAATACTTTTTTGACGTCATTTACAGACGATACCAATAAACGAGTAATATTTTTTGTGATGCCATTTACGGACGATACCAATAAATGAGTGATATTTTCTTTGGCGTCATTCACAGACAATCACAATAAACTAGTGATACTTTTTGAGACGTAATTTTCAGTCTATTCTAATAAGCGAGTTATATTTTTGTAACGCCATTTACGGACGATCCCAATAAACAAGTAATATTTTTATGACGTCATTTACGGTCGATCCTAATATAAGAGTCATATTTTTGTGACGTCAGTTACAGACGATCCGAATAAACAATATTTTTTGTTACGTCGTTTACAGTTGATCCCAATAAACAAGTCATATTTTTGTCATTTACAGGCAATCCTAATACACGAGTAATATTTTTTTGACATCATATACGGACGATTTAAATAAACAAGTGATATTTTTGTGACGTCATTTACGGAACATTATAAAAAACGGAAATTATTTTGTGACGTCATTTATGGATCCAGCTCTGTGGCTGAGGGGAGATTGTCTCTATCCTCGATAAACTCAGTGGTTTCTTTTTGATCCGCTGAGCGAATCCTTAGCCGGTAGCGTACATGCGTCTAGTTGCACAGAATTTAGTGTAGTGGAAATGCTTGGTGGGGGGAGGTGTGTGAGAACTGTTTGTGCGCAACTAAAGGGAAGTAGTGTACGTTTCCGTTCATTCGTGTGTAGAGACGAAGACGGCGTGCTAATTGTGCCTCGCAGGCTAACAGCTATTTCTTCGTGCAGTAGCATAGTTGCAATACCATTCAGCAGACCATACATTGCGCCCTTCATTCCATAGCATCTGCTATTACTTTCACGCTGCGTCCATATACGTGATGTAAGTGCGTGGGGCATTCGGCGTTGGGTGTACTCGTTTGTACTTTGACTGGTCCTCAAAAGTACACTCAGGTGCAAATACCTTTCGCCCTAGTCCTCCGCAAGGGAAGAAACTGAAAAGCTCCTAAAGAGGAGGATAATCTATCGACTGCAATGGAGGTCGGCGGTACTTAAGCCACAATCCTTAATATACATATTTAGTTCGTAAGACACCAGCTGTGTAATTGTAACTGACTTCCTTTGGGAACGCTCCATAGGTAGTGTTCAGACTTTGTGTCGTTCTTACCGAGGGGAAATGTTGGTTTACATTCACATGCAAGTACAGTAAATACGGTGCTCATATCCAACTGGGATTTAGGAGCTGTAACCGGACATAATAATAATAATAATAGAATATATATATATTCAGGGATCATCCATAATAACGTCCTTCACATTTAACTGTTTTAAGTCCTCTCATTTCCAAGTTTAAATTTTGTTTCCTACCTTTTCTAACTACATGTCATAAATATACCTATATAGTATAAAGATATTCAGGGATCGTCTATAATGACGTCCTTTGCATTTTATAGTTTTGAGTCACCCCATTTCTAACTTTAAATCTTTTATCAACCTATCTTTACTACGTGTCATAAATATACCTATATATTATATAGATATTAGGGATAGTATATATTGACGTCCTTAACATTTTATAGTTTTTAATGCCCCTGTTTCAAAGTTTGAATTTTTTCCCAACCACCTTTAACTAAATGTCACAAATATAGTATATATAGTGAACAGATATTCAGAGATTTGATTTGATTTGATTTAGCATTATTAAGTGTCAAATTTTACAATACATAGTACTGATTTCAAACAATGGACACTTACCACACTAAACTAAACATACATTTAGAAAAATTTGAGTTTAAATTATAAGCACACAAATGAATTAAGAATACATATGAAACGAGGGTCAAACCGGTGACCTTTATCTGAACCGGGTTCAACCCCCCAATTTCTGCACACTCCTACCCCAAAAGTCCCTAAAGAAAATTATTAATATTTTAATTTTCAATACTAACATATGTTTTATTTTTATATTTTGCGATACCTAACCTACTATTTACATTTTATTTACATTATACATGATGGAGCAGATGGTAGAGTTTAGTTTGGGGGCGACCACCAAGTTACATTTAGGGGTAACTACTCCCATGGGGAATGGCAGGGATGAACAACGAAGTGCAGTATGAATGCCTACCTATGTTATGAGATATGAACATTTGCAATGTTTACTTCAAATCTTGAAGATTATTATTTTGCATGACATAAACTAAAATTATTAGTTGTTATAGAATTATTTGTAAGATTTATTTTCAGCGGATGAGTGGCTCAGAGGTAAGACCAATTGAAGCGCAACCACCCCATGGTCCACACCCCATGAGCTCAAGAGGACTGGGCAGAAAGGAGATGTGATAGTTTGCATTGAGAGTTCCAGTCAAAAGTGCAAACCATCTCCCTTCCCCTCTTCGGCCCAGCTTGTCCTGTTCATCCTCAATTTTAAATGCGAAGATCTGATATGCAAATTTTATTTATTTAAAGTTCCTAATCGTGAAAGTGAAATATTAATTTTAAGTATCAGAATGGTAAGAAGGGCAGACAGCGACGGGGTCTCAGGCGTTCCGAAATGAAGCTGAGAATTGACCTGAGACTGAGGAGATGGTCGAGGAAACCGCCGACATCTGAGAGAAGATGATGTGATCGGGGCCCGCTTCCATCCCGACTCCCTATGCTGTCGTCTCATTCTTTTTGTTTTGCCAATTTGAATTTATTATTTTTCCTAATGAGATACTGACCTGGATATTGTGCACGAAATAATTTTAGTTTAATTTGTAAGAAGAAAAGTCTAAATAATTTAGCCAATGATTTCTAATTGGGGCAGTGGTTCGGGGAAGAACGCTACTCTCAGTCACGATGACCGAATGACAACGCCGGTGGTGAAGCAACCAAGATCCTTGAGCAACATAATAAGCAACACCACCGACGAGGTCAGAGAATCGCTTCCCCCTAAGCCCTTATATTGTACAAAATATTTTATGAAATTTTTATGAATTAATTAATTAGAATAATATGCAGAGATACATTGTGTGAATTCGAAAGAACCACTGAGACTATCATTTGGTCTACCAAAGCAAAATGAATATGAACCTGCAGAATGCATACACCACTTATTTAATTAGAAATGAAAATCGTATGTCTAAACATTACATTAATTAGGGGTTAACTTACACGAATAAAAATATGAGAATTAAATCGAATAGTTGCCCATGAAATTATGGTACACGACATCGGAGATCAGTGAAGTTCAATTTTAGATTTACGGATAAATATTTATTTAAGAATTAAATTGAAGAGATACTGATTTGAAAAAGGTAAATTGAAATGGAAAATGATACAGTGAAAATGATTCGAAAGTTTTCCTCTGCCAGAAGGGCAGGGACTAAAAGATTACTGTTACTTTTAATTATTATTTTTGTTTTGTTTTTCATGTTATAATTCTGTCCACAAAATTTACAATCCATTATAATTTACAAATTCCTTACGGATACCGAGGATACGGATTACAGCCAATGGTTCCAAAGGTAGAATCCAGGTGAGTACAATTTTGGTTCACAAATATTAATATATATAATTTCTTTTACAAGTTTTGTTTTGATTTATCGAAGACCTCGAATTATTATTTTGATTTAATTGAAACAAATATTGAAGACGGGAAGCACGATAATGGACACAAGAAAAATGATAAAACAAATTAATATCAAACTAATGTGACACTGAAAACTGAAACTTTTCCTTTTATATTTAACAGGTGACTTCTTACACCAGCAGGATTCACATAGGATCACTTGGCTCCTATGATCCCCCTGCAAAACTTTTAATCTTTTCGGAGTCTCCATTGCCGTCTTTCTCGAATTCTAGAATTATATTCCGGAGATGAAAATAGTATCTGTTAATGCGAAGAATATGTTTTCGTGACTGCTGAGGGCAGTGCTCCTTCTCCTCCTCCTGAGATGCGTGGCGTGGCTTCCCAATGGAATGTAATGCTCTACATGTAGCTCCTACGTTCTGTTGTTGGTTCCGCACGTTGCTCCTAGTGGAGATGAGAAGGATGCGCTGAGGTGAATGGCTTGGAGCTATCCTGTCTGTTCCTGTCTTCTTCTTCTGGCTGGAGATGGCTTCGGCTACTCTCCAAGTAAAGGAAGAATTGAGGACGAAGGCGCAGTGGCATTTTCATTCCCCTTTCACATATTAGATTATACCATCTCCGTTGATTCCGTTGATACCAAAAAATGTAGTAGCTTATCAGGGATAATCCCTATTGACGTCATTCAATATCAAAGTTTTAAGGACTCCTTTTTTCAAAGTTAAAATTGTTTCCAGCCTATTTTATCAGCATGTCATGGACATACTTACATGGAAAATAGATATTTAAGGATCGTCCCTAATGAAGTCATTTAAATATCATAGTTTTTAGTACCCCCATTTTCAACATTAAAATTTTTGCACCTTTTTTTTAACTGCTTGCAACGTACATTTGTATATGGCTCACTGATTGTAGGGGAGACTCCATAAATGACGTTCTCATGTAAATGGTGCAATTCTCAAAAAGATTCCAGCTATACTTAGGTACATGCTACGCACATTTGTATATGGCTTATTGATGCTAGGGGAGCTTTCATAAATCTTATATAATCTTTTAGCGTTACATAAATTATCTTGCGCCTTTGTTGAAGCTCACCATCCACTTCGGGCCGCCCTGGTTGACAAATTCGACGCATCGCGCCGGATTTTTTTTATTTCGAAACATTTATTTAATTATTGCTCGCCGTAACTAATAATTGCGAAAAAAATATAACTTCAATAATAACCAAAAACTATACAGCACTTCTCCCTCGCTTTTCTGAGCGATTACAAGTTGTTTATAAATTTAAAGCTTCAAAAATGCGACCTGTAACGTGCGACCAACAGCCATGCGGACAGACAGACAGACCGACAACAGACAAACAGCCAACACCAGACAAATAGATGCTTTTCGCCCATTTTTTTCACGGCAGCATTAGCAGCAATATGGGGCAGAAATATATAGTATATCGTGTTTTTCGTTATTTTAATTTTTTCCCTTCGACAAGTTAGGTATAGTATTATTGATTTGTGCCCATTTGCACAATTTGGAACCCTTTTTAGATGCTGAGCAAGCATCTATTGGTATGGTGTTTGCTGTCTGTCTGTCTGTCCGCATGGCTGTTGGTCGCACGCTACAGGTCGCATTTTTAAGCGATTAAATTAAAACAAATTTAAATCGCCCAGAAAAGCGAGGGAAAAGTGCTGTTTAGTTTTTCGTTATTAGAAGTTAAACTGACCAAGAATTTAATCAATGTTTCAAGATAAAAAAATCCGGCGCTTCGCGCCGGATTTGTCGACCGGGGGGGCCCGAAGTAGATGCTGAGCTTCAACAAAGGCTCAAGATAATTCATGTAGCGCTAAAAGACGATATAAGATTTATGGAAGCTCCCCTAGCATGAATAAGCCATATACAAATGTAAATTGTTGATTGGATTGTGCATGAAAAAGTGACTGATGGTGCTTCAAAAAGGGTTGACATCATCTGCTGGCAAAAAGATCTATTGTCAGGGTATATTCTGGATCCCACAATACGTATGGAGTAGTCATGTCGTCAATCGGAAGAAGTTAATATAGAAAAGCAGGCGCATTATAACCCTTGCATTCCTTACTTTTTACTATAAACTGGTACTTTAAACAATAAAATGTGAAAGGCGTCACTATCTGTAGCATTTACTAACGCATGTCCGCCATCTGCAGTAATTAATAAGAATTCGAAAAATGGTGAGGAAGATGAATTCCGAATGCCTGAGCTAGTGTTCGAGGTGTGGACCCCCCGTCATGAGAACGCATATTTTTAGGTGGCGTAAACTATGATATTTGTTGGATGTCATGATGGACGATCCCTGAATACCTTTAAACTATATAGATGTATTTGTGACATATGGTTACAATAGTTTGGAACAAAATTTAAAGTTGGTATTGGGGGTACCTAAAACTATATTTGTGGGACGTCATTATAGGCGATCCCTCAATACCTATAAACTATATAGATATATTTGTGACATGTAGTTACAATAGTTTGCAAATAATTTAAAAGTTGGCAAAAAACTATGATATTTGTGGCACTTCATTATGGGCGATCCCTGAACACCTATAAATCATATTGATATGTTCGTGACATGTAGTTACAATAGGCTGGAAAAAATGTAAAAGTTAGCAAAAAACTATGATATTTGTGGGACGTCATTATGGGCGATCCCTGAACACCTATAAATCATATTGATATATTTGTGACATGTAGTTACAATAGGCTGGAAAAAATTTAAAAGTTGGCAAAAAACTATGATATTTGTGGGACGTCATTATGGGCGATCCCTGAACACCTATAAACCATATTATAGATATATTTGTGACATGTAGTTATAATAGTTTGCAAATAATTTAAAAGTTGGCAAGGGGGTTCCTAAAACTATGATGTTTGTGGGACGTCATTACGGACGACCCCTGAATACCTATTAACTATATAGATATAATGGCGACATGCACTTAAAATTGGTGTGAAATAATTTTAAAGTTGGCAATGGGAGTACCTAAAACTATGATGTTTGTGGGACGTCATTACGGACGACCCCTGAATACCTACTAACTATATAGATATAATGGCGACATGCAGTTAAAATTGGTGTGAAATAATTTTAAAGTTGGCAATGGGAGTACCTAAACCTGTAAACTGTGAAGGACGTCATTTATGGACGATCCGTCACCATCTATAGCCCATTTACTTAAGCATATCCTTGATCTGTAGCAATGAATAGGAATCCGTAAAATGGTGAGGAAGGAGAATTTCGAATGCCTGAGCTGATATTCGAAGAGTGGACCTCCGTCATGGGAACGCATATTTTCCAATTTTACATTGCAGTGTCAAACCAACGACCACTATACCAGTCTGCCCTGTGAACGTACATATGTCAGCAGTACATTTACTTGTAATGGATATTGGTGAAAATTTTCCGTGTATTTCTAACGGCAAAACTTGACAAGCTATCAGCTCCATATGTACCTTCCATGTATTATCAGCTCCTTTTTTTTATCTTGAAACATGATTTAATTCTTGGTCGGTTTAACTGCTAATTGCGAAGAAACTATAACTTAAATAATAACCAAAAACTATACAGCACTTCTCCCTCGCTTTTTTGGGCGATTAAAAAAGGTTTCAATTTAAAATCTTCAAAAATGCGACCTGTAGCGTGCGACCAACAGCCATGCGGACAGACAGACATACAGACACCAGACACCAGACCAATAGATGCTTGCTCAGCATCTATAAATCCGGGTACCTAAGACTTTAATATTTAAGGGACATCATTATGGACGATCCCTGAGTATTTATAACCAATACAGGTAAGCTCATTAAGTGTAGGTAAAACAGGTTAGAAAAAAATTTAGAGTTAGAACTGGGGTACAGAAAACTACATCGTAGGACATCGTTTATGGACGATCCCTCACTATCACACACAGACCGACAAACAAACAGACAGCTAACACCTTTAGAATAGATGCTTGCTCAGTATCTAAAAAAATAATGCTGGTAATAGGGGTATTTAAAATTACGATATTTGAAAAACATCATTATGTACGATCCTTGAATATCTGTAACCAATACAGGTTAAGTTCATCTCATGTATTTAAAGCTATTAAAGCAGGTTGGAAAACAAATTTTTTTTTGAATAGGGGTAATTAAAACTATAATGTTTGAAGGACGTCATTATGAACGATTCCTGAACATCTATAACCAATATAGGTATGTTCAATACATGTATGTTGAAATAGCCTAGGATATATTTTATCGTTGGGAAATAGGGTACTTAAAAATATAACATTTGAAGGACGTCATTATGGATGATCCCTAAAAATTTATAACTAGTATAGGTATGTTGATTACATGTTTGTTAAAATAGCCTGGAAAAAAATTAATGTTGAAAACGGGGGTACTTAAAACTAATATTTGAAAGACGGCATTATGGACGAACCCAAGCAGGCGTGCTTAGGTAAGCGGTTAGGATTGCAGACTAAAAAAATTCACAGTCTCAAACCTGGCTTTGATCCTCAGATACTGCTAACTGTTTACGACTCGGTGTTGTACGGTAACATTCACTAAATGGTTAATTGAAATTCAATCTCCTTCGGTGCTCCTTAGTAACCACTACCTTCTGTAGGGGCGTATGGAATTGGACTCCCTTACTGTGGAGAAGGGGACGGGGATAGGTTAAAGGATACAAAAACCGAGACGATCTAACGTGGTAGCTTCTTATTACCTTACCCGCAGTGACTAGTTGAGTCTGGTTGTACGAACTTGAGTTAAATAGACCTAATAAATATAACAATATATATTTATATGGACGATCCCTGAATATCAATAACCAATAAAGATATGCTTATTATATGTATGCTAAAATAGCCTGGAAAAAATTGTAACGTTATAAAATGGGGTACTTAAAACTATAATATTTGAAGGACGTCATGATGAATGATCCTTGAATGTCTATAAATAGAATAAGGGAGGTCATTTCATGTATGTTTAAATAGGTTTGAAAAAGTCCTGATGTTATAAATAGGGGTACCTAAAGCTTTGATATTTAAAAGACGTCATTATCGACGATCCCTTAACATCTATATCCAATCTGGGTGATGCTAAAGAATTAGCAGACTTCCTGACCACAAACCTTGTGACCTGTAGTAATAAATAGGAATCGGTATAATGGTGAGAAAAGAGAATCCTGACTAGTGAGTGCCTGAGCTGGTGTTCGAAGCGTGGACCTCAGAAATGAGCATAAATATTGTCTAATACCACATTGTATTCCTAAACCCACGACCACTATACCAGGCTGCACTTTGAACGTACATATTGAATAAGTACCTTTACTACTAATGTAAAGTGAAAAATTTCCATGTGTATTTTATTCGGCGAAACTTGACAAGATCTCAGGTAGGTATGTACATGACATGTGAAGTTGCCCTTTTTTTTAACCCGACACAGGGATTTCGATTCTTGGTTCACTCAGCTGCTTATTGCGGACAAACTATAATTGCGATTATTACACAAAACTATAGGGCACCTCTTGCTCGCCTTCCTGACAGTTTAAAACTAGTTTAAAAGAAAAAGCTTGAAAACTGACCTGTAGAGCAGGACCAACGAGCGGACGGACAGACCGACAGACGGACAAAACCATTTTGATAGATACTTGCTCAGCATCTAAAAAGGGCTGAGAATACATGGAGGTACATACGGAGCTGAAAGCTTACTAATTTTTGCCATTGAAAATACATATAGAAAAATTTTACCAATATCAATTACAGATAAATGTACTGCTGACATATGTACGTTCACAGGGCAGACTGGTCGTGGGTATGGGACTGCAATGTAAAATTGGAAAATATGCGTTCTCATGACAGGGGTCCACTCTTCGAACACCAGCTCAGGCATTATGAATTCACCTTCCTCACCATTTTACGGATTCCTATATTAAATGGGTTATATATGGTGACGGGTCGTCTAAAAATGACGTTCTTCACATTTTATAAATTTTGTTTGTATTGAGTATAGAGTTTTCAACTTTCCAAGTTATTTCACTCACTCTTTATACAATTTTATTGTATGATTTGAAGATCCCACGATATAGTATTATACTGTTCCGCATGGGCTTCGCATCGCTAATGTGTATTTATATCGATAGTTGCTCACTTACTGCAGACCTGATTGGACAGATAGATTACGCTGCGTCACCGCATGCCAATTTGTTTCCGGCGTAGCCGCGAACCGCTAGAAGGTTACATCGTAATAGCTGAGGGCTGTCAATTCCCTCCTCTAGCACGAATTCAACCAACCAGCTTCCCGGCCTGCCCCTGCACTGATAGAGAGAGTAAACAAGAGAAACGACTTGCAGAGGAACAAGTTAGAAACAGATGGAGAGAGGATAGGTTTTGTCATGTTTCCATGGCTTCGCTGTGTCATTTATCCTCTACCTTTATTATTATATTATTAGTATTATATTATTATAGATATTACTATTACCAGCCATGGCGGTGGTTGAAATCGGAAGTAATTCCGATTCCATAACTTATTCGATGTTTGGTTGTTGAATTGGATTGACGTGTATTAAATGTGCTGGAAATAAATATTGGAATTCGATTACTATACACTGTTACTATTATTACTACTATTATTATTATACCCAAGTCAAGGGGTTCTTCACAAGGTGCGGGATAAGATATTTCCCGCACCACACCTACTATTTTCTTGGGTGGAGCTACGGTTGATCCAGTGTGGCCTCTGGCTCCGTCAACAGCAGTCACTGTCGCGGACTTGCTTCAGGAGCGACTTGACCATACGAGGCAAGTGGACCAGCTGACCGACGACATCCGGTTTCTTGTCGAGCAGGAAAAGAAGCGTATTCCACTTACTCCCTCTGAAGCTGAAGCAAATGCTCGCCTAACAGTACAAGGCGGTGGCAAGTTATTTTTCCCTGGAGGTTTTTCTTGCCACAATGCTGAGGGATAAGAATGTCGCGCCGACATTTTACCGGGAAGAGGCGAAAATACCCTCAAGTTGCCTAATTCCCTTCACTAATTCTAGAGTGACCTCGAGTCGAGGTCAAGGAAGAGGGGGTCATGTCATGTTTCCATGGCTTTGCTGTGTCATTTATCCTCTACCTTTATTATTATATTATTAGTATTATATTATTATGGATATTACTGACTACCAGCCATGGCGGTGGTTGGAATCGGAAGTAATTCCGATTCCATAACTTATTCGATGTTTGGTTGTTAAATTGGATTGACGTGTATTGAATGTGCTGGAAATAAATATTGGAATTCGATTACTATACACTGTTACTATTATTACTACTATTATTATTATACCCAAGTCAAGGGATTCTTCACAGTATATACAAAGAGTACGTAGCTTGGCTACAGAGCATGTCCGTATTAAGGCACATATATCTCCGTCTCTTGCACAGGGCAACAGATAAACATACATACCACCAGTCCACTTATACCATCTCTGTTAAGGTTTTGAACTTTAACTTTGTATAAAATACTCAGGAAAAGTTAGGTAACCAGTAGACCTGTCGGATTGTGCTGATAACGCCCACGTAAGGTGTGGGGGCCCAATTAACTCAGTGGTATGAACGAGGTTTGAAGAAACTAGTGAATACGCTTCGCTGGGGCAAACTGTACTTGGCGGACACCGCAGATAATGGGGATGCAAAAAGGATAATGAAAAGGACTCTGGACTCTTTTAGTAGACGTTCTCCTTACTCAGACTCAGATTCACGATTAAATTTATTCACTCTAATTCTCACTGAATTAAACTCGGTTGACAAAGATAATTGATAATTTTGTATAATTTATGAATTGGTGTTTTGTCTCAGACAAAGACTACCGCATTCTTACAATTGTCAAATATATATATTTTAAGTAAAACATCTCATGTGATTTTTACAACATCCTTAAACTAATGGTTCTACCCAGACACATTAATTTAATATCTTTTGGTACTTTACGAATTGTCCTAATGATTAATCTAATTAGAGAATTTCGTGATTTCCACATTTGTTTAATTCTTATAAAGAATAATCAAAGGAATAAAGAGTTTTGTCGCAGTAATTAAATAAGAATAATACCGCTACTGTTTACGTCTATTGACATTGATAATGTAAATAGAAACTTCAACTTGAATGCTTGTCTCATAATGCAGACACAGCGGTCAGACGTAAACATTAGTCATCATACATACTCCGCATGTATTATGTTGATGCATCACTCAGCTGAGCACGCTTCAGCACATTCTTGTTTACTTAATGCGACGCGAGCTAGACTCATAAAATTATATTATTATATTATTACTCATGCATCTCTCATTCCCAGACGAATGATATATAAAATATAATTCTTTCTTAATCCTACGAAGTTACACACGTTACACGTACAATACTTCAACATATATAAGAATACATGTTACTACCTGTGACTACCTGTATGACTAAATATGTGTGAATATTGTATGTCGTAATACCCTCCTAATTAACTTTTAATACAACTACAAGGAGTATAAAAAGGTAATTCCCATTCTATTCCATCTTAAAATTACATTTTATACATTAAAAAAATAAATAAAGAAAATAAACTTTCAAAATTTAATAATCCTCGTCATCAGACATTTCCACATTCTTAAATACAGGAAATTTTGCGAGAGGTGTGGACGTTGATGTTGATGTTGGTGTGGATGTTGGTGGTCCCTGGATCTGTATGAGTACAGGTGCATTCGCCGTCGTTTCATCCCTTTTAAAACGGTCCATCTCTGCCAGGAACGTATCTCTCGTGAGTATAGAGTTGTCATCCAGTGCTCCGCTCCTATCCAAGTGCATAGTGCTGTGGCATCGGGTTGTAAAATTCTCGTAAATACTCTCCGTCCTTCTGCTTTTCGGCGGGGGTATTGGTCTCTCTCCGTAAAGATTCTGCAGCTCCATATCTGCAACGTCTAGATTCTGCCTACTATGTACTCCCAGTACATGAGTCCAATTGTCGTTTCTCCAACCTCGCTTCCAAAATGCGGCTGTGAGTTTCCACTTGAAATAAAACACGGTCATAGCCATACATATTGAAATAAATACAATAAGTATCAGGTACATATACCACGGAATCGAGGTGTCAATTTTCCATGACGATATGTCTATACTGTTGTCTTCTTCAGTAAACGTCTCGTTTAACTTGCTAAGGTTCATCTCCAAGTTCAGTTGGTAGTTAAGTTGATCCACCAGCATGGGGTCCTCACGTTGACTAAATATAAGTTTCAGTACTTCACCCTTATACGTTTCATTGTTTATTGTAAACGTGGTGGTAATCGGTAGTAGGAAGATTCCATCTGGGCAAGGGGTGGTTCTCTTGCTTCCCACAGTTATCTGCATACGTGGACAATAGATATGAAAATATCCATTATAAGCCTTCACTTGAACTGCCTCCACGTCATCGTTATCTGCACTATCCTGACAGTGCTAGAGAGTAAAATGTTGATTTGCTCCTCTAAACGAATTCTTGGGCTTGCATCTCAGTCTGTTTGTTGCTGCGACTCGGTCCATGAAGTTCCAGTCCAGTCCAGTATCGTAGACGCAGTCCTCTGCTTTTGATAAAAGTGCGTTCTTCGGTCCAGTGTATTCTAAGTCACACGTCCGGTTTCCGGTCTTCATTATCAGCCTTAAAGGATCTGCCTCGACCAATGTCAAATTAGGGTTCACGAGTGGTACAATGAATTTTACTAACAAGTTGTCCATTTGTGCATCACTTTGACAGGATCGAAATTCAGCCAAATTCAGCGGGCAAAGTTCTACACAGGGTAACGTAAAATTCAAGAAATCGAATAGTTCTTCATCCATGTGTCCTCTGCTCCATAGCCGTTTTGTGTGTCGGATAATCTCTCCACTCATCGTAAGTCTTGACACTAGGTATGTGATGTCAAACTCTAGTGATTGGATCTCATCAGGTAAGGAATAAGTAGCACTCGCTATTTTGTTCACCTGGTCCGTAATCTTGTCCATGTGGTCCTGGAAGAGTTGAAAATTCTTCGTCTTCTTCCGTATTTTCTTGTCCAGGTTGTTGAAATGTTGGGCCAGCTCTTGGGTGTGCTGCCTGTTCATCTCCGCTTGATGTTCCGCCTGGTACGACATCCCAAGTCCAGCGCTCGTAAATACTGCCAATGCTGTCATCACGACGTTAGTAAATACGGATCTCTTCTTCCTGGATAGTGTCATTGATGTTGGACAAATTTTCTGCATCGGATAAAGGAAAGTCCTCTTATATTCATCCTGACATTTATCATTCAATCTATTCCCAGAACTAGCAATTGAAACATTCGGGTATCTTAATAAATGACATGGTGATATAAGGCGTATTTTCACATTGTAGGAATTGTATCCTGACAACGCCGGGTGTTCCGATCTTCTCCAGATCACCGGTCCTCCTTCATCAGTCTTCTGTGCTCCGCCCTTCGATTATCAGCATCAAAAAATAAATCAAACAGAAAAATAGTGGAAGTGTGTTGGTCGTCCTCCCGGAGTTAAATAGAGTCCTCTCTTCTTCCCTCCTTAAAGTAGGCAGTGCGGTGTGCTTCCTCCTCAAATTAGGAAAAATCTCCGCATCCCTCCTCACATTCGGAACTTCCAGTCCATTCTTCTTGGTCCTCCAGTTGATATTGGGAATTCGTCCAATCTTTCCATTGTGCTTCTTGGTGGTGGTGGTTACATCCCTTCTGTTGTGCTCTCCAGAGCCAGCTTCAGAAAGTGCTCTAGGGTATTTTCCACGTACATTCGTAAGTGCTCGTCTGCTCTGCTCGTGTGTAGTCGATATAACAGACAACATCTTTTGCTTCTTAGCGCTACCTTCCTCCTGGGCGGTATATGTACGTCCATGCGATGTACACTTTCTTCGTCCTACTCCCTATTCACTTCGTGCAGCTCCAGAGTGTAGTAAAGGAATTCTTTTTTCTTTCATCTTCCATCCCTCCTGTGTGGTGTAAACTCCAGCCAGAGAAGATGATGAGTTTTTTGTTGTGACTTCTATTAGGTCATCAAGATTGAATATCGCTCCACATCCTTCATCTTGGTTTATCTCTTCCTCAAGAGTAAAAAAATTAGCAATTTCCATTATGTACAGATTGTATTGGTGCTCGGCTTCCTCCATTGCCTTGATATTTTCGGCCAGCTTCTGTTCTTCCTCCTAGATCATGGCCTCCAGTTTGTGGATTCTTGTGCAGAAGTCTGCGTGTTTAGGAACTGCCGGTGTGATTACCTCAATTCTCTGGGTCTCCAAATTAGTCTGGTTTTGATTGAAGATTTCCATCCATTCGTTTTTAGGTTTCTTGAAGTCCAGCTTCTTTTCCCAAGGTGTGCCTTTCCTTAAAGTAGTGCTGCTGCTACAGTACCAATAGTTATCATAGTTAGTACTTCCATGGGAACATAAATCGAAACTTAACAGGTGGTGTAGATGTGTCTCGTCCGTCTGCTTCGGTTTCCTTCGCCATTGAAGTTGTCCGTGTTCGGGTCGACGGTAGAATTCTAGATCTGGGTATTTCGCCTCCATCCTCTGCATTTCTTTATCTACTGGTGGAGTGGCCTTCGCTGGATGTGACGGATCCAAGTGTTGGTTCGCCTTGATCTTGTTGTAAATGTCCAGGGCGTTTCCTCCATCGAGTTGGACGTTGACCATGTACACCTGGTATTCGGTTTCCTTCTTAAGTTCTTCCTTTTCTTCAGGTACTGGTGGTGTAGAAGTTTCTATACCATTTTCGTCTTCCGATTGGCTATTTTCTACCGGGCGAGCCAAGAAGGCTTTGTAGATGAATGGTTTTGACTCTGGTTTTTCTCAGAGACTATTCAGTTGTTGTCGTTGCTGATCAGATTTGAACAGTGGAGGCAGGTTCACCTAAGTTAAATATGCACCGTTTTCCAGGCCATATTCTTCCGTGTAAAGGTATAGTTCATGTAAGAAGTGGTCACGTACTTTCCAGTCCATACCTTTCGTGAGGATATCACAGGCTTGGCTGTATTTATTATCCTCAGGGTCATCTGCGTCATCCTCGGATTCATACGGAGTTGACACGTATTCGTCGGTTTTCATGCGCTCCCAATCTCTCAAGGGTCTTTGCAAAGCCGTTGGCATGGTCATCCAGGTCTTCTGGGATCCGGTGATGATGCCATATTTCTTCATATTTTCTTGAAGAATTGTAGAGTACTGTTGTCTCGGGTGGAAATCCAATTGGCTTAAAAGGAATTTCCTTGCTTTCCATTCCATGTCCACATCTACCTTGTCCAGTAGTTTCTTCTTGTGGAATTCCATCCTGGCTGCCAACTTCAAGGAGTCTTTAACCATGGTTGTCGTGTTGCTTGGTTGATTTTCCGTTCTTGAGCTTGAATTCTCCCTTTTTCTCTCCGGATCCTTGCATCTCGGAAATCCTTTCTCAGCATCTCAGGGAATTCTTCTGGTAACGACGAACAATCTTCCCCAGAGTCTGAATCGGAGGTAGATTCATTTCTTCGAGCCTCTACCCTTGCGCGTATAGCCTCCAAGCGAATTTGTCGTTTCCGATGTCTTTCTGGGTCAAACTAGAGGGCGTGTTCCTTTATTGCTTGTTCTACTTTTTGTTTTTGGAGTTCCTTTTTCCGGGCTTCCTGCCATATGTCGGCATGTGCCTTCCGCTCCTGTCGGTTCCTTATCCTGAGTTCCTCAGTATAATTCTCAGTATCCATGCTATCCGGGAGATGTCCGAAAACTCCTAGGAAGTCCTTCATGTCTGGTTCTTCGTGGACTATTAAATCCTCTTGTGACATGAAAACTTTAGCCATTTTGTCCTCCAGATCTTTTGCTTTGAGTTTCCAATATTCGGAGAGGGCCTCTGGGACTATGAGACCTCCTTGTTGGTCACGGGTGGGTTCTGGTAGTGTTTTTATTATATCCATCCTCTCGTCTAGTGTAAAATGCTTGGTGTTTGAGTCTGCTGAAGTTCCTTGTGTTAAAATTTCATTTTCTTCTTCAGGGACCGTCTTCAGTCTAGCCTGCTGGGGAGATTTTTCCTCCTGAACATCTGAGTTAGTCCTAGTGTTTTCTTCTTCCGGGTTGACTGTGATAGTGGCCGGTGAGGATGCGGCTTCTTTGATGCTCTCAAGTATTGCTGCCTGATTATTTCTGACCGTCTCATCACCTGTAATACATGCTACATAATTTGATAGATCTTCAAATTCAGTACCCGTATCCGAGGAGTCAGATTCTCTCGGAGTTGTAACTTCTCTCCTGGCTTCAGGGGTTTATATGGAGGATGATGTTGATACTAGTAAAGTATAGGGGTTGATGGTAGCTGCTGCTTGACAAGCTCTTTCTGCTCTCATGGCCAGTACTGTGTTCCATTCTGCCCTTGTAATCCTCTGCCTCACCATGCCTGGTGGTAAAATCGGTCGAATCGGCTGCTCCACAGGTTCCTCCTCTTCTTCAGAGTCCGAGTCGGAGTCCGAGTCCGATATCCATCCAATCGGTACTTGTTCTTCCTCTACCTCATTTGGTCTGAGGAGGTAGGCTGTCGGTTGTTCCTCTTCTTCATCTGATAGTGGGTCAGAGTCGTAACCCGATTGCTCATCTTCTCCCTCCTCAATTTGTGAGTTGAACTCCCAGTCGGATGACGAGTCTGTTGAGGGTGAGTCAATCCTTGCCATGTTGGCGTAATTAGTTTCTCGAGTGGTGCGGTTGTGTGGGTCTTCGCTCTCGTCACTCTGGTTCGTCCGGTGGGCGGTGCCTAGGTGCACACTAGTCTTCCATCGGGCATCTGTGGGCGTAGCGAATTGTGCTACTGCGTCCTCAAGGCTGTAATCTAGAGCAGCCAGGTTTGCCAAGGGGGCGGTCCTCCGACTTCCATCCTGTCTCTCCTCGCGGTCCTCCTGTTGGGGGCGAGTGCGGTGGGGCGAGTCCCTTTTTCTCTCGTCACGGCTCCTTGGGGCGTTGTCTCGGCGGTCGTCCCAGTCCCGAGTGTCTCTTCCAATGTTGGAGCTTTCACGCCTTGATCGTGAATTACGGCTGCTACCTCTACCGCGTCCTCTTTGACTTGAGTTGAACCGGGATCTGTGGCGTGTCCTATCTGGAGGCGAGATGCCCTCCAGATAATAGTAGCAATCACGTTTCATGTGACCCCAAATTTTACAATGATCACACGTACCTTCAAATTTCTTCGCCTTATTGGAGGGTCTTGGCACCTCCGGCGGTGGGGAGTTCTTGTAACTCCGACGATGACGTACTACTTCTTCCTCTTCATCGTCATTCCGATCGAATCGTCTGCGTTCATTTCTTTGGCGGCGTTGACGGGATCTTCCTCGTCCACTTCCTCCAGTCTGTCCTTGCGAGTCCTCTCGAGCTAAAAATACCTGTGCGGTTTGTAGGGCGTTCTTTCGATGGCTTTCTCTCGGTCTTCATCAGTCGCCTTAAGTAACTCCAACAAAGTAGTCGGTGTCTTCACCGGGGCTACTCTCCATGTCTGCAAGAAACCGATGTATTCCTCGAATTCGGCTAACTTCTCGATGGTGAGTCCCAGAATTGTGCTTTCACCCATGGCTTCTCCCGCCCGGGCAAGGTGGTTGTTAACGGACATCAAGTTGACCATATACTTGTATCCCTCTCCCGCTTTCATCTTTAGCGCGAAGAATCTACCTTGTAGTACATGCACATCTTTTTCTTTCTTGGTGGCGTACATTTTCTTCAGCTCATCGAAGAGATCCTTGGCCTTCTGAAACGATCGAACCGCTGGGCAATGTCCGGATGCAATCCCCCTAGTATGGTAAGGCGGGTGCAGGAGTTCGCAGCGTCCCAGTTTTGAATTGCTAACAGCTCCTCCGCTGTGATAGCTGGTGGGTTGGCGGGCTCGGGCCGAGTCCACGTCTCATCTAGTATTACTCCCAGATGCTGCATCTGGAGGGACATCTTCATTTCTTCCGCCCAGGCCGTATAGTCTGTAGACCTCTCCAGGGGTGGAAAGTCTATGACGGGGCGATTGTATACCATGGCGTTCGACATCTCAGCTTCCTTCTGCTGGTGGAGGGCAATGGTGCTTTCTGCTGTAGTTAGTCGAGCTACTAACTCTTCGTTCTCTAGCTGGAGACGAACGGTGTCGGGACGCAGAGCTATTTGGTTCCTCAATGCGTCTATGCTTTCTCGATACTTAGCTTATTTTTTAGTGTAATGAGCTTTAAGTACTTCTACCTGTTCGTCCTGGTGTACTTGAGCGGCACGGATCAGTTCAGCTTCTCTGTCTGCCTGCTTATCCCTCACAGCTTCCTTTCCCTCCTTCAGTGGTAGGTCTTGGGATCTGGTGGAGACACCTTTGTTGAGACTTTCCTGCCTCGACTGGCCAGTGAAAATCTGTAGGATGGGCGAACGTTGGTCTTCCTTCTTGGTCTTGGAAACAGGCTTCTTCGGAACCTCTGGTTTCTCGTCAAAAGGGGCTTCGGTCTTCGGTGACAGTTCTGACATGGAAATTTCTTCTTCAGTATCAGTATCACTTGGGTTGTTACACGGTTCTATCTATCACTCCCTATTTAGTTACTAGTAGTGAGATATCTGTACTTTATTTTCGGTGCTACGAAACTTCTACGCGCTGGAAACGTCTTCTACTGCGAAGTTTCTTCACTTATGCTTTGTGGCTAACTACTACTCGCTGGAATTCCCTCAACGACGTAGGATGCCTAAAGTCTTTAAATTGAAAATCACGAAACAAAAGGAGCTGAAATTCCCTTAACTACTACTCTTGCCTGATTCTCACTTCACCCAATTATTTCAAGTGTAAAAAATTGATGGGAATGCTCAAGTCTCTGGTATTGCTTCAGTAGTGGAGTCTGGTGAATCGTAATCGGTCTCTTATATTTGCTTATCTGGTGTCTTAGGGGGGAAATTACCAATCTATGGTAATTTTGAAATCTGATATGTAACAAAATATCAATTTCCGGTACTAGTTGTTGCCTGCGTACATATACTGCTAAAAAACAATTTACTTTTAACGAAAAAGTTAAACTTAAACTAAAAACAGTAAATACTTTTATAAACTACGTTTCTTTACGTTCAAAATTTTAAAAAAATTTACTTTAAAAACCTCGTTAGAGCAAGTGCTGACAACGTGTTAAGGTTTTGAACTTTAACTTTGTATAAAATACTCGGGAAAAGTTAGGTAACCAGTAGACCTGTCGGATTGTGCTGATAACGCCCACGTAAGGTGTGGGGGCCCAATTAACTCAGTGGTATGAACGAGGTTTGAAGAAACTAGTGAATACGCTTCGCTGGGGCAAACTGTACTTGGCGGACACCGCAGATAATGGGGATGCAAATAGGATAATGAAAAGGACTCTGGACTCTTTCAGTAGACGTTCTCCTTACTCAGACTCAGATTCACGATTAAATTTATTCACTCTAATTCTCACTGAATTAAACTCGGTTGACAAAGATAATTGATAATTTTGTATAATTTATGAATTGGTGTTTTGTCTGAGACAAAGGCTACCGCATTCTTACAATTGTCAAATTTATATATTTTAAGTAAAACATCTCATATGATTTTTACAACATCCTTAAACTAATGGTTCTACCCAGACACATTAATTTAATATCTTTTGGTACTTTACGAATTGTCCTAATGATTAATCTAATTAGAGAATTTCGTGATTTCCACATTTGTTTAATTCTTATAAAGAATCAAAGGAATAAAGAGTTTTGTCGCAGTAATTAAATAAGAATAATACCGCTACTGTTTACGTCTATTGACATTGATAATGTAAATAGAAACTTCAACTTGAATGCTTGTCTCATAATGCAGACACAGCGGTCAGACGTAAACATTAGTCATCATACATACTCCGCATGTATTATGTTGATGCATCACTCAGCTGAGCACGCTTCAGCACATTCTTGTTTACTTAATGCGACGCGAGCTAGACTCATAAAATTATATTATTATATTATTACTCATGCATCTCTCATTCCCAGACGAATGATATATAAAATATAATTCTTTCTTAATCCTACGAAGTTACACACGTTACACGTACAATACTTTAACATTTATAAGAATACATGTTACTACTTGTGACTACCTGTATGACTAAATATGTGTGAATATTGTATGTCGTAATAATCTCCCTACCCCAAACTGAATCCTCCTCGCTGCCTCCAAGCCCTGTCTCAACTTGATTACAATCCAAGTGTGGGGCAGACTCCCCCGACTCCGCAATCCAGTAGTCAGACCACTGGACCGCCAAGCCGGGATCACATTTTATAAATTTAGGTACCCCCATGTATAACTTTACAACTTTTTTTAATATGTTTTAAAATTTTAACAGATCGTCCATCATGACGTCATTCACATTTAACGTTTTGAGTACCCCCGCCCCGTTTCCAGCTTTAAAATTTCTTCTAACCTATTTTGGAAATATGTCATAAATTTACGTATATATTATATAGATATTAAGAATTCGTCTATAATAACGTCCTTCACATTTTATAGTTTTAAGTACACCTATTTCTAACTTAATTTTTTTTCCAACCTATTTTAAGTACATGTCATAATTATACCTATATAGTATATAGATATTCAGGGATCGTCCATAATTACGTCCGTGTTATTTAACTGATTTAAGTGCCCTCATTTCCAAGTTTAAATTTTTTTCCAACCCACTTTAACTATATGTCATAATTGTACTCATATTGTATATCAAATTCAGGGATCGTCCATAATGAGGTCCTTCACATTTAACTGTTTTAAGTACTCCCATTTCCAAGTTGAATTTTTTTCTCAACCTACTTTAGCTTTATGTCATTATTATTATTATACCTATATATTATATAGATATTCAGGGATTGTCTATATTGACGTCCTTTACAATATTGAATTTAATAATTATATATATATATGTTTTATATATATATATATATATATATATATATATATAAAACAAGCCTATTGCATTAACAAATAAAATACGACAGCGCCTAACTCTCTTTCTACCTCTACCTCTCAAATTTCTTATTTTATTTAAATCTATGATCGCACACACAAATTCACTATGTTTGCGGGTCGAATGGGAGAGTGTTGCTGTTACAGTTGTCTACATATGAGTAGCCAGGGTACGATTAGGTTCGAAAACTATGGGCTGGGAAAGATTCGTGCTCGTACAAATGTTTGGAGTACAAAGATGTGTGTATATATGTATGTATGTATACATGTATGCATGTGGGTACCATAAAACTTCCATTATAAGCCTGCCTCTAATTGAAGTCCACCTCTAATACAGGCCGGGTCAAATATTATAGCAACAGAAATAAAAGCCCGCCTCCAATAGAAGCCCGGGGCTCTATTGGAAGGAAATATATGACTTATCAACGCCTAATGTTCTAATAAAAAGACAAATAAATATTCATTAGGTCGATATAACCGATGTTCTTACAACCAGACTCAACCAGTCACTGTGGGTGAGGAAATAGGAGGCTACCGCGTTAGATCGTCTCGGTATTTGTACCCTTTCACCTATGCCCGTCCCCTCCTCCACAGTAAAGGAGTCCCATTCCCTAGGCCCCTACAGTAAGTAGTGGTCATTAAGGAGCACCGAAGGAGATTGGGTTTCAATGAACCATCCAGTGACGTTTACCATGCAGCACCGAGCCGTAAACGATTAGCAGTGGCCGAGGATCGAAGCCAGGTCTGAGACTGTAAATTTCGTTACAGTCTGCAGTCCTAACCGCTCACCCAAGCACGCCTGATTAATGTTTTAACAAAGCCCTGGGCCTATATTAGAAGATAACGTACGATTAAACCAAGAGTTTTAAAATTAATACAATTTTATTCAAAATTCGTTGAGAATAGGGCTAGTTATGGAATAAGCATATTACCCCTGGATTTTTGAACAATATTGGTTTTTAACTCAGGGTTATTATTCATTATCATTGCCTTCCACTTAATAGTTACTAAAAGTATAAAAGCCAGCCTCCAATTGAGTGCCGCCTCTAATAAAAGCTAGGTGCCTAGAATTATTTAAGAAAATTGTTGCCCGGGCTTGTATTGCAAGTTTTACAGTATTTATGTTTGTATTTATGTATGTATTTACGTAAGTACGTATGTTTGTATACGTTTGTATGTAGACATGAATGTATGTATGTATGTATGTATGTATGTATGTATGTTTGTATTATTGTATGCATGTATGTATGTATACATGTATGCATGCATGTATGTTTGTTTGTATGTATGTGTGTATGTATGTATGTATGTATGTACGTATGTATGTATGTATGTACGTATGTATGTATGTATGTACGTATGTATGTAGACAGGAATGTATGTGTGTATATATGTATGGATGTATATATGTACGCATGCATGTACGTATGTATGTACGTAGGTGTGCATGTGTGTATGTATGTATGGCGTATTGATGTATGCATGTATATTTGTACGTAGGTTTGTATGTAATGTATGCATGTATGTACGTATTCATATTCGCATGTATGTAGGAATGCATGTATGTATATTTGTATCTTCGGTTCGTATGTATATGTGTGCAAAGTTGGTCCATTAAACTGACAATTGTGGAGAAACTATATTTGTGAACACAGCCAAAAACTAATTATACAGCACTTTGCAAGCGTTTAAAAGTTGTTGGTATTTAAAGTCACAATCCCAACTTCAAACTTTTCCTCAAAAGAATTTACGGGATTATTTTGTGATAACTGCATGTTGGGATCGTCCATGTATAATGGCTCGGGTGTGATATCGTTTAGTCAGAACTGTGTTTCCCTCAAAAGAAGTCACGGGAGTATTTTGTGATAAATGAATATAGGGATCGTCGATGTATATTGGCCCTGTGGGATATCGTTTGGTCGGAACTGTGTTTTCCGGGGGGGGGGGGAGGCTTCTATAATAATAATATATCTATAACGTGGGATGTCTTGTTTTTAGATGCTGAGCTTAAGCATCTATAGGAATAGCTATGTCCGTCCGTCTGTCTGTCTGTCGATGTGTCTTTTTCTGTCGTGCTTCACAGGTCACAGTTTTCAACTTAACTTTTTTAAATAAATTTTAAATGATTGTGAATGCGATGGAGTAGAACCCTACTGTTTTTGGAATTAAATCGATTTACAAATTTTTCACAATTAACGATATAATAAACCAACTTTTGAGCAATAAAATGAATGCAAGAAAAACGGGTGTCTGGCACGACTTTACATGCATTTCAATACTTGCAATACAGGTACATGCGCCGCACGTTCTATATACCTGACATTCAGTAGATATTCGTACCATAGAAAACTTTCGATATACATACCATAGAAACCCCAATGTCAGGAAGCGTTCAAAACCGGTGTCTTTGGTAAATTTTCTAACCTGTGCGTAAAGTTTTCGTCTTTAATGCTAGTTACAGTAACATCGATTTAAAAAAAAATGGAATATACCCAAAAATTTACATTACAAGAATAGGAATTAGCTATATATATCCCTGCGTCATACAAACTTTACCATTTTAGGGACCCCTACTGTCATTAGTTCACAAATTAGGTTGACATATATCCTCGACATAGGATTTTACAAGTATGCATGCAGGGATCGACCAAAAATTACGTCAAACAAATTTTACCACTTTAGAGACCCCCAATGTCTAATGATTTAATCTGAATTTTAAGTCCAGCACAAGTATGGGAGAACCCAGAGCAGGAGCCCTTCCTCGAACTCCCCCCAGGGGACAATCAAAAATTACAGACACATTCCAACCCTCGACAAGAACTCACGAACCACCGGCAAAGGCACCTAAAAGAACTCTGGACATTGCAGACGAAGCTGAAAATCAACATATGAACGAAGTGCCGTCTGATGAAGATTTCAAGCGACTTATGATAAATTTCATGAACGCTCAAAACTCTAAAATGGACACAGTGTTAAGCGAAGTGACTGACATGAAAGCAAACCACTATTATCTAAGTGAGGAAGTAGTCAAAAACACTTCTGAAATAAAAAGACTAAGAGAGGAAAATGAACACCTTAAAAAATCACTGAGGCTACAAAACTTAGTTTTCTCTGGTGTTGTGGAAAAACAAGGTGGAACAGACAGTGACTTACGAGCAGTATTCTATGAACTTTTTAGTGACAAACTTAAGATCACCCCTACAATTGACACTATCTACAGAGTAGGAAAGCAAGGAGCTGATTCTTCTAAAATAAGGAGCGTAAAGATCCAATTTCGTCTTATGACAGACCGAAACAATATACATGCTAATAAAAAAAAGCTTGGTGAAAAAATCTATGTCAATGAAGACCTACCTTCCATGATAAGCAAAAATCGACAACTAATCTGGCTGAAAGCAAAAGAAGCTAAGAATAGCGGCTTAGAATACGTAATTAAGGGGGATCAGATAGAAGTAGACGGTCACAAGTTTAAAGCAGCAGACGGGAAACTCATCAAAATAAATAAATGACTAACGACATATCGCCAAACTTCTCATACTAATCTGATCAGGAACATTTTCTTCTGGAACATCAACGGAATACCTAATAATACTGCTTTAAAATGTCGACAAATTAAAGAATTAGGTCCTTCAATACTTTATCTGAGTGAGACCTGGCATAGCGATTCATATGTTGTAAATAATTTATTTTCCAATTATTCAGTAACTATTTTACATGGAGTAAGAAAATACCAAGCAGGGAGAGCAAGCTGCGGATCGATCATAGGAATTAAAAACGACTTGATTTCGGTATGTTTAGTTAAAACTATAACTGATTATTTTGCTCTTGTAGAAATTAATAAAGGCGAAATGTATGTACTTTTTGTTTACTTACCACCTAGCAGTAAGCATGACAATATTATGTATGAAATATTTGACTTTATAGGTTTGTACCACAATATTATAATAATAGGAGACTTAAATGCAAGATGTGGTAATCTTTACAGAGCAAACCGATCTCTACGATTAACAGATTTTAAATGTGATAGATACTCGATGGATACATTAACAAACCCACGAGGTATAAAATTATGTAATATGTTAGCTGACTATAACTGTATAATTTTAAACGGTAGAAGTAAATCGGATGAAAATGGAAACATAACGTATATCTCAAAAAATCGAAGTAGTGTAATCGACTTGTGTATATGTAAAACAAATTCAATAACATTCTTTACTGATTTTAGTATTTTGGATTGGCATGAGTCAGATCACTTTCCGATTTTAACAACGATGACAAGAAGAAATACGCAAACCGAGAGAATCAAAAAATGTGAAGAGCAAAATAGTAAAATTGTGTGGAACCAAAATAAATCAACCCAATTTCTAAACTACCTAATAAACTCGAGTCATGAAATAACACACAGTGTTAAAGAAAATATCACTAAACTATCGGAAATACTAACATCCACCGCCGCCAAGTGCAAAATAATTCAATGTCACTCCCGATCCTTAAGAAGCGTAGGTCCAGCCTGGTTCGATACTGAATGCCACAGAGAAAAGAAACAAAGGGGAATTTTACTTCGTTATCTAAGAAAATACCAAAAACTGACAAAGAGTATGACGGCTTTAAAGATCAATATCTACGACAAAAGAAAAAGTATACCCTAACTACTAACGGAAAACGAAGAAAATTCTATGAAAAACACCGAAAAGTTGTCGAAATTTCTAAAAACTCAGCAGAATTTTGGCGCTCCTTAACAATGTTTTCAAAACCTAAATACTCCTTCACTCTTAACAATATTGGGACTGATGAATGGGTGTGTCATTATAAAAGAATATTTAAAAATGTAGAAGTAGACGACGAACCAATCTCAGAAAATGACATTTATGACTTATATTTAGATTCCCTTTTGAATCTATACGAGCTAAAAAAGGCCCTTAAAAGACTGGCTACGGGAAAAGCACCCGGAAGTGATGGACTAGTTAATGAAGTTTGGAAGTTCATACCTGCTGAACTCCACGAATGTCTGCTGGCTAGCCTTATTAACTTTTGTGCGCAAAATAAAGTACCTACCTACTGGGGGGAAATTATTACGGCTCCAATACACAATAAAAGTAACACGGAAAACCCTGCTAACTATCGTGCTATCTCTCTAGTAAACACGGTCGTAAAACTTTACACCGGTATACTTTCAAATAGACTTCAGATGTGGTGTCAAAAACACAAAAAACTGTCTGAATTTCAAGCAGCATATAAAAAGAATAGTGGGTGTGTCGACCATATATTTATCTTAAACTGTGTAATCCAAAAGTGCTTAAGTACAAAAGGGAGATCTTTATATGGCTTATTTGTAGATTTTAGCCAAGCCTTTGACTCGATTGAACACAAAAAACTCTGGAGGCGTCTTCTTCAATTAAAAATGAGCAGCAGCTTTATAAACAAAATAAAGCAACTACATGCCGAAGCCAGAACAAAAGTAAGGACTCATTTTGGTTACACTGAGTTTGTGAACATATTAAAAGGAGTACTACAAAGAAAAACACTCAGTCCAACGTTGTTCACACTTTTTATTGATGAGATTGTCGAAATTATGGCGTTAAAATGTGACAGCGGAATTAAAATGTTTATGCTTAATATATATATTCTATTGTATGCTGACGACATAATACTGCTAGCTAAATCACAAGAGGAGCTACAAAACCTAATAAATACACTTCAAGTATTCTGTGACAACAAATCACTCCGATTTAACCTGAGCAAGACGAAAGCTATAATCTTCAACAGAGGGAAATCACCAACTAATAAGTCACTTAAATGGAATAATCTGACAATAGAAATAGTGAGTGAATACAAATAACTAGGTGTTCTATTTACAAGGAAAGGTATTTTTAATAAACAGAAAGAAAGTGTATTCGCAAAAGCCAGAGCTGCTACTGGGCACCTATTTCAAATATTTTACAAGGCTAAAATTAGTGATGTTAAAATACACTTAAAGCTATTAAATACAATAGTAAAATCTATAATTATGTACGCGTTTCCAATATGGGGTCTCTCATATATTGAAGAACTAGAATTATTTCAAACGTGCTTTATTCGTAGGCTACTGTCCCTTAGCAACCTCACACCTGAATACATTATAAGGCTAGAAACGGGAGCAACTTTAGTCAAAGTAACTGTATTTAAGGCTGTCCTTCAATTCTTGTATTCAAATATATATTCTGTGAGGACCAACTCAGTCCCACATACAACTGCTTCGAAGCAATAAAAAACCTCAAAGGAGCCTGCGGAAAATATAATTGGTGGGATCAAATATCAACTTTTTTAACAAATAGTGGATTCCAGAATATATTCCCCCTTTTATCCAAGGAATACATAAAGAAACATTGTAAGCGATTAATATCAGAATTTGAGCAAAACTCAATCAACAGTGACGTAAAATGTATGCTTGACAACCAAAGATTCTCTCAGTTTTGCTCCGTGAAGACTCATGTCATTCAGAATTGTCTGTATATAGAAGGTAACAGCTGGAATTTAGTAAAATTCATTCAAAACATGTTTTTTGGTCTACCAAGAATTATTTTTAATGGAAAAGTTACAAACTTAAATGGTATGAACAAATACTGGAAAAATAACAAAACAAATAAGTGTGAAATATGCAATCTTAAGGATATAGAGGATTTATACCATATTATGTGCATTTGTCCTCACTATCGAAGCCCTAGGTATAAATATGTTGGTGAGTTATTAACACCTGAAATAAATAGAAATAATTTTATAACTACTGTCATTTTAAATAAATTTCTAAAAAAAGGAGAGGTTCATCTGATGTATGGCTTTTGGGAAGGAGCTTTTAAAGTGCGAGCTTTCTTCTATGAACTTTGTGAGAACTATATATGAGACATGTTAATTATTTAAATATTAATGACAATTTTTTTTGTGTGTAAATAATTTGAATGTAAATGCTGTGTTATCGGACTTATTTACTTTTGCTTTCTTATAAATCATGACTGTAAAATGTAACAAACAGAAAAGCTGTAAGGACCAACGGTCAAATCGGCTTCAATAAATAAACTATTATTATAATTATTTGTATCTTCGGTTCGTATGTATATGTGTGCAAAGTTGGTCCATTAAACTGACAATTGTGGAGAAACTATATTTGTGAACACAGCCAAAAACTAATTATACAGCACTTTGCAAGCGTTTAAAAGTTGTTGGTATTTAAAGTCACAATCCCAACTTCAAACTTTTCCTCAAAAGAATTTACGGGATTATTTTGTGATAACTGCATGTTGGGATCGTCCATGTATAATGGCTCGGGTGTGATATCGTTTAGTCAGAACTGTGTTTCCCTCAAAAGAAGTCACGGGAGTATTTTGTGATAAATGAATATAGGGATCGTCGATGTATATTGGCCCTGTGGGATATCGTTTGGTCGGAACTGTGTTTTCCGGGGGGGGGGGAGGCTTCTATAATAATAATATATCTATAACGTGGGATGTCTTGTTTTTAGATGCTGAGCTTAAGCATCTATAGGAATAGCTATGTCCGTCCGTCTGTCTGTCTGTCGATGTGTCTTTTTCTGTCGTGCTTCACAGGTCACAGTTTTCAACTTAACTTTTTCAAATAAATTTTAAATGATTGTGAATGCGATGGAGTAGAACCCTACTGTTTTTGGAATTAAATCGATTTACAAATTTTTCACAATTAACGATATAATAAACCAACTTTTGAGCAATAAAATGAATGCAAGAAAAACGGGTGTCTGGCACGACTTTACATGCATTTCAATACTTGCAATACAGGTACATGCGCCGCACGTTCTATATACCTGACATTCAGTAGATATTCGTACCATAGAAAACTTTCGATATACATACCATAGAAACCCCAATGTCAGGAAGCGTTCAAAACCGGTGTCTTTGGTAAATTTTCTAACCTGTGCGTAAAGTTTTCGTCTTTAATGCTAGTTACAGTAACATCGATTTAAAAAAAAATGGAATATACCCAAAAATTTACATTACAAGAATAGGAATTAGCTATATATATCCCTGCGTCATACAAACTTTACCATTTTAGGGACCCCTACTGTCATTAGTTCACAAATTAGGTTGACATATATCCTCGACATAGGATTTTACAAGTATGCATGCAGGGATCGACCAAAAATTACGTCAAACAAATTTTACCACTTTAGAGACCCCCAATGTCATTAGTTCAGAAATTAGGTTGACATATATCCTCGACATTGGATTTTACTAGTATGCATGCAGGGATCGTCCATAAATTACGTCATACAAATTTTACTATTTTAGGGACCCCCACTGTCATTATTTCAAAAATTAGGTTGACATATACCCTCAACATAATATTTTATTAGTATTTATATGGAGATCTTTCACAGATGAGGTTGTTTAAATATTACTATTTCAAGTATCCCGCCTATTATTGGTTTTAAAATTAGGTAAACGGGTACTCATATCGTGAAATGCTTCCAGTATTTATACTGGGATCTTCCATAACTGACGTCATCCAAACATTACGGTTTTAAGGATTCGCTCGGCATAAAAATTAGGTAAACAGATACTTAGAACGCAGGATGTTACAAGAAAACATACACGGATCGTTTATAAATGGCGTTATTATTATTATCATTTTGGACTTGTTTCCTTATTTAGTTCAAATTGTTTCATAATATACATACATGAAAAAGTTGCAAGTAAGTTGTATTATCAGATTTAGAAATAGTACATGAAAGGACAGCAATGACAAATGTAGTATTTTAACTTAATTCTACTCAATACAAAACAAAGTAAAACAGGCAATTTGTTTGTTACGAAAAAAGGATAAATAAATAAAATGTATAAGTAAATGTAAAAATAAATAAATAAATGACGTTATCTAAGTATTATCATTTTAAAATTCCCCTGTTATTTGTTGCGACTTTATCAAATCAGAAATTCATGTAGGAGAAGTTAAAGCGGAGTTAGGCGCTGTCGTAGTTAAGCGTTGCCACAATAGGGTTCTACTCTTTTATTAAAGAAATTGTTCGCTGTAAGCTCGAAGCGCCGGATTTTTTTAAAGTTGCCCACCCTCAACTTTAGTGACGCCATTTGTGGTTTGTCACTATCAGCCGAACATACCTACATGTTCTACCTGTGGTATGTTTTTCAGGGAGCGCGAGTGCTTGAACAAAACTGCACCTACAATTCAAACTTTACAAGCAGGGGCCAGGCATCAATGGCGCCATCCAAATTTTCCAACATTTTGGACCCACTCTCCTACCTTCTTATGTTCTTAAGGATTGCGTAAATGGCTATCGATAACGTGGGGTGTCCGGTTTTTTCAAAGTAGCCCACCCTCAATTTTAGTGACGCCATTTGTGTTTCGCCCCTATCAGCCAACCATACCTACACTACACGTAGGACTTGTAGTATGTGTGGATGCCTATAGATTTACCCAGGAGGGTTTGAACAAAACTGTACCTACCAAAGATGGGACCCTACCTACAAGTAGGCCCTACAAATAGGGTAAAAAGTAGGCTTTTCGCTTAAATTTTGAGAAAGTAGGGTAGGGTGTAGGCATAGTAGTCCTACATTTCAAAAAGTAGGGTAGGGTAAAATAGGGGACACCTACACTGTCAGAACAAAATGTAAAACCGCACTTACGTAAAACTTTCCAAGTAAAAAATAACTGAATAAACCATGACATTGACATTAGTTACTCGTAAAGTCACACGTAACGTAACTTGTAAATTGTGATGAGTAAAACACACGGCGTAAATTCATTATTTGACATAAGAAAATGTACACATATCAATTAACGTGACACAAAGTTATACCATACGCTTAACAACGTAAAAAATAACCGCCAACCAAGCAAACTCATAACGTCATAACAATGCAATGACGTCTCTGTCTCGGCATTCGGCATAGTTGGAGGCAAGCGAGGCATTGGAATTGGAAGTCAGTCTCAGTCCCTTCAGTATTTATTGTCAGCGCCTACTGACTGAGAAAGCGGGAGCTGAAAATCTGCAACTTTTATTTCCAGAATTTTCAAGCTTGAAGGTTGAAATTGGAAATCAAAATCAAGTAAGATAATTTTAATGTACAATTGTTTTTGTGTCTGTAGTATATAAATAAATATCAGATTTTGCAATGCAACGCCCAAAATATTAGAATTCTCAATGCAAAACATGTTCTCGTATGTGTGTATAGCTCTTGTGTACTTTCCAGTTTTTTTTTATTTTAGGAGTTGTCAGTATCGTAATTCTAGTTTTTGATATAATGGATGGACACGAAGAATTGTCATTAGTTAAGGCTGTACTGGAGTTGGAGGAGCTAAGCCTGCTACAGTATTTCGAGATTTTCACATGTAGGTAAGTTATAATAACTTGAATGAAATGATGTGCCGTCCATTACTTTGTAGTCTCTTATGTATCCAGTGTTAGCGTATTAGGATTTTGGGTTTAATTAAGTACCTACTAATTAGTGACGTGAATTGTGTATCAATATATGAACATTAGGAATTACCGCATGCATTTATTTTGCCTGTTCTTTTTTGAAATGCATGCCTTAGTTAGTAAGTATTAGCAGTTACTAATTTTGTAAATTAAATCACATTTTGCCTGTATTTACCTCTCAGGTAACTATCTTACGGACGAGATCGTCAAAGAGTTGTCTCCAAAAGAACTGGAGGATGTTATTTAGCCAACTGGACACGAAAAGTTATTTTTTCATAAGTTTAAAGCTCGAAGCGCAGAACTTGCATCGCTGGACAGGATGGAAAATCAACTCAATACTTTTTGCATCGAGTTATGTGAATGAATGGTGATTTATTCAATGTCGATATGGTCAGTGGCTTACACAAATTTGGATCGAATTATGTAATTGTTATATTTATATTTTGCTAAATAAAGTATTTAGAACTGGATTATTATTATCCCAATACATATTCGTGCTTCAAAATTAATTCTCTACTTGTCATTTATTAGTTTTATATCACTAGAAAACGAATTAGGTTCTACGTTGCATTGCTTTAACTTTACTGGTCCCATTGTAAAGATCATTACTAACCCGCTCGTATTTCCTTCATGAAACAAAGTTAAATCATCTACAAAAATGCAAGTAGTTATTTACGTGGCATGTGTTAACGGCTGTACGTGAAACTCAGTTAAGATTGTACGTTTTCCGTAGTAAAATCATTCACGTTTTCAAAGCGTAACTTCAATGACGTGATCTGAAGTAGGTGCATGAATACGTGGTGTTTTACTTGGTTTTACGTTATATTCAACCCAGAATAACGTAATATTATTGCTCGATTTCTCACAGTGTACAATTTTCAAAGTAGGTAGGGTAGTAGGATGGTTGGAAAAAATGTAGAGTTGGGCTTTTCATGTAAAATTTGCCACTGTTATATATAGTGATAAACGTCATGTCGTTCATTAACTTTAGGTTCATAGAGTATCAAACCAGCGGCAAGCCACGAAATACGTATTTTTTAAAGTTTTTTTCGACATTCACTTCTGAACTAAAGCACGGCGACTCTCCCACTCATCCAGCATTTACTCGCTCCACCCTCCACCGCTCCGGCTCCGCTTCATTTTCAACCTCTGGTAACCTTATTTTAGTTTAGTTTTCGGAATTAACAGCGACAAATCTAACGTTAGTTGATCGCTTTGGTTTTTTCCTAAATTATTTGGAACAAATAATATGTGCCTGTACTATGCGTTTAAAAAAATAAATATGTTGAAACTAACGGGATAACAAAATGTAGGGTAAAATTTGTAGGGTAGGTTTGAAAATAGGGTGAGCTTTGAATTAAAAGTAGGGTAGGGTAAAAAATAGGGTAAACTAAAAATAAAAAGTAGGGTAGGGTAAAAAAATAGGATTAGTTAATAGTTCAAAATAGGATGTAGGAATTTTTTAGGAATAAATTCAAAAGGCCCATCTTTGGTACCTACAATTCAAAGCACCTACGTATCTATGTACGTAGCATGTAATGCAAGGAGCACTCAGGGCCGACACAAACTGGGTTTTTGTACGTGTATGTTTTCGAGTGTACAAAATTTTGAGAGTTGGTCCATTTAACTGCTACTTGCAAAAGACTTACTAAATAGATTGTGCCCAAAAACTATACAGCAAATCTACATCGCATTGGTGATTGTTTAGAAGTTGTTAGAATATAGTTAGTTTAAGACTGCGACCTGTGGCCAATGAAAAGGGGGACAGACGACGGACATAACCATTTCATTAGATGCTGCTAAAGCTCAGCACCTAAAAATCCATTTTCTTTTTTCCCTTCCTAGTTTCTACGACACTTATGATAATTTTTCTAAAATATGAAACCATTTTTTCTGAAACATTCAAATACTGTTGCAATATCACTGAGCTAGAACGAAATTAGAGTCTGATAAGTATACCCTAATTAGAACCTTATTTATTACCAATCAAAAATCATTTCTTCGCTAATTAAAAGCTCAAGCGCATCACAGATACCAATTTATAAGTAATGAAGTTACACGTAATTTTTTCTCCAATTAAACTTTTATTTATTACTCATCTTCTTACTAGTTAGCAATTCTTTATTCTTTTTACTTCCGGTCTATGCAATACTTTATAAAGATGTTTAAATTTTTTTTAAACTGTTGAGATATTACGTTGAACTTTAACATAATTAGATGCCCGTAGTGCCCGTAGTCATTCCCGTCCAAGTGGTGTCCACATTCATGAAATGGATGGCGGAACACAGAATTTAAAGCTGCACTTAACTGAGTCCACTCCTCTCTACTGAAAAGTGGAGTGTAGCAAGAGTTATAAGTTACCCTTGAGGTCCGGGTTTGAATTCCAAAAAATTATAAGATCGAATGTTGCAGGAAATTTCCTACCCTAGAAATTTCCTACCCAAAAATGTTTTTGTTAGTCTAACTAATATCTTTTCATAAAAAACTTCGTGAAATTTTTGAAATCCCCCAGCAATCTTAACCATTATTATTGTATGGGCCGAAGGGTTGACTGTACTGTGTCTACATCATGAGAAACTGAAGAAACTTGGTTGCCCTAAATTAGGGGCCAGACACCAATGACGCCACTCAACATTAGCAACAGTATGTCATTATATTACGACTTGAAAATTCATGACAAGTTAAAGTGACTGACCTCACATATTAAACTATTGAAAAAACCTCAGCCCCAAGTGTACGCTGCTTCTACCTTAAACCTATTTGGGGCGGAACACTAATGGTGCCCTTGAAATTTAAGAAACTCTGGATCCACCCACCTTGTCGCTCACGTAAGCATTGATTAAATAGCTATGTCCAACATGCAGTGTTTTTTTGATGTAACAAACCCTCTACATGGATGACGTCATTTGTGTCCGGCCCAATAAGATAACAGTGATGGGTGAAAATTTAAAGTTCCCGTAAAAATTTTGTGGAAACCGAAAATTCGGTTTTTAGACCGGTGAATCAACGAGTATAGGCTAAAATGATACATCATTAGAACTGTAATGATTAGCAGAATATAATTGCATTCGAGTTCAGCGAGATATTTTAACGGTTTGTTTCAACAAAAATCCGGCGCTTCGCGCCGGATTTGTCGACCGTGGACTGGCCCGAAGTAGATGCTGAGCTTCAACAAAGGCGCAAGACAATTGATGTTACGCTAAAAGATGATATAAGATTTATGGAAGCTCCCCTACAATAAATAGGACATACCAATGTGCGTAGCATGTAGTAAAATTTAGCTTAAAATTGTTTTTTAATTGCACTATTCACAAATGACGTCATGATGGACAATCCCTAAATATATATAACGCATATAGGTAAGTACGTGACATGTAGTTAAAAAAAGATAAAAACAAATTTAAAGTTGGGACTAGGAATACAAGAAACTGGTATTTGAAGGACGTTACTATAAACGATCTCTAAATACTTATACCACATATGAGTCCGTGACATGTAAAATAAATTTTCCCGTGACGTCATTTGCGCGTCAACCCTACTCTGCTTACCTAATGTGAATGCGATAGCAGCTGGGTGGGGGTGTCTCAAAGAAATGTTCACGTAACGTCATTAGCGCGTCATCTGTAGCCAACTTACTTAATGTGAATGCGATAGCAGCTGGGTGGGGGTGTCTCAAAGAAATTTCCACGTGACGTCATTTGCGCGTCACCCCTACTCTGCTTACCTAATGTGAATGCGATAGCAGCTGGGTGGGGGTGTCTCAAAGAAATTTTTACGTGACGTCATTTGCGCGTCACCCCTACTCTGCTTACCCAATGTGAATGCAATAGCCGGTAGGTGAGGATGTCTCAAAGGAATTTTCGCGTAACGTCATCTGCGCGTCAACCCTACTCTGCTTACCTAATGTGAATGCGATAGCAGCTGGGTGGGGGTGTCTCAAAGAAATGTTCACGTAACGTCATTAGCGCGTCATCTGTAGCCAACTTACTTAATGTGAATGCGAAAGCAGCTGGGTGGGGGTGTCTCAAAGAAATTTCCACGTGACGTCATTTGCGCGTCACCCCTACTATGCTTACCTAATGTGAATACGATAGCAGCTGGGTGGGGGTGTCTATAGTAAATTTTTACGTGACGTCATTTGCGCGTCACCCCTACTCTGCTTACCCAATGTGAATGCAATAGCCGGTAGGTGGGGATGTCTCAAAGGAATTTTCGCGTAACGTCATCTGCGCGTCAACCCTACTCTGCTTACCTAATGTGAATGCAAAAGCAGTTTGGTGGGGGTGTTTAAAAGAAATTTTCACGTGACGTCATTTGCGCGTTACTCGTAGCCTGCTTACCTAATATGAATGTGATAGCAGCCGGGTGGGGGTGTCTTAAAGAAACTGTCACGTGACGTCATTTGCGCGTCACCCGTAGCCCGCTTACCTAATATGAATGCGGATGCAGCCAGGTGGGGGTGGCTATAATAAATTTTTACGTGACGTCATTTGCGCGTTACCCCTACTTTGCTTACCCAATGTGAATGCGATAGCCGCTGGGTGGGGGTTTCTCAAAGAAATTTTTGCGTGACGTCATCTGCGCGTATCCCCTACTCTGTTTACCTAATGTGAATGCAAAAGCAGCTTGGTGGGGGTGTTTAAAAGAAATTTTCACGTGATGTCATTTGCGCGTTACCCGTAGCCTGCTTACCTAATATGAATGCAGTAGCAGCCGGGTGGGGGTGTCTAAAAGAAATTTTTACGTGACGTCATTTGCGCGTCACCCGTAGCCTGCTTACCTAATGTGAATGCGATAGCAGCTGGAAGGGGGTGTCTAAAAGAAATTTTCACGTTACGTCATTTGCGCGTCACCCCTGCATCAGACAATCAGACTACAGACCATTGAGTACTGTAGCTGAGATTGTTGGGGTCTGTACTATGAGATATACCTGTATACGCCGCGCAGAACTTTAAAATTACTTATGTACTTAACAGTCTGTATTTTCTTACACGCACTTATTAGTTTTTAAGGAAATTACTTCACGAAATTTTGACATAGGTCCAGTTAACTGTTAACTGTGGATAAATGGTTGGTCCGATCACCTTCAAAAACAATAGGGCTCCTCTCGCGCGCTTTTGTGTGATTTTAAAAGCAGTTTGATAAAAATCACTTAAAAACTGTGACCTGTAGAGCACGGCCAACGAACGGACGGACGGACAGACAGACAGACAAAACCATTTCAATAGATGCTCAGCATCTAAAAAGCCTTTTTTTCGAAAAATTTTGACAACTCCCTCTAAAAAGTGTTGTATGAGTCAAAAGTAAAAATTGGATCCCCCAATGTTTCTATTTTTAAGAACTTTAAAATAAGCTATCAGTCGTCTAAATCGGACCAGTATTTCTAAAATGTTCCAAATTATGCAAAAAGGTTCTAAATTATGCAAATAGGTAGAAAAAATAAAACAAGGGCTAACAGTAACGTTTGTCAGTTTAGATTTTACGCTAATCCTAAAATTCGATATTTTGTACTTCTTTTGGTCAATTTAATAATAAGCAATCTGCACTACAAGGATCTGTTAGCAGCACAAACGACTTTATGGGATTGCTCATAAATGATGTTCTTGGCAGGGTCCGTGGATCTGCTATGTTAAAAATAGACACTTAGTAATGTTACAGTGGTTCGGTCGCAACAGAGTGTTAATTTGAGTGACATCATTTATACACCATAACTATATAGTTCTTTTTTTTTTAATTTCCCACCAAATCACAAAATCAAAATATTGACTGCTTTAATTGTTAGAAATTTAAAGAAGAAGAGAAGAAAAGTAAATATTTATTTACAACTGGCGTCACTATTACGCTTGCCATTTAGACACAGTAAGAACAAAAGACATCTTTTAAAAATAATTATGATTTTCCAATTCAAAGATATAAATCAACAATTTAAAATTAGCTATGAGACAAATTCATGTTATATAAATGATTATGAGCAATTCGGCAGGATCCTCTAATTGTAGCAACTACTATTTCTTGTATTATTCTTGAAGGGAGTCGCATTTCTTTACGAAATGATTCAAAGAAACCAGTAATAGTACCCCTAGCTCCAACAAGAAGTCCCTGTACTTCCAATTTCTTAAGTTTGTACTTATCCAGAAAATACGGAATACATGGGTTATAATGGGCTTGTTTTTCAATATTCACCTCCTCTGCTTGCGTTAAAGACTGCTCCATACGAATTGTTGGGTCCAGAATATACCCAGTCTTCAAATCTTTACGCCAGCATATAATATCCACCCTTTTTTAAGCACCATCAGAGACTTCCTCATGTACAATCCAGTCGAGCGTTCTTAAATGAGTAGCAATGATAGTTCGAACTTCATGATGTCTACTGGTCCTGAGTAAACTTCCCACGTGACATTTCCCTAGAACATGAGCGAGGGTTTCTTTCTCTTTGTAGTGCCTACAAAGGGATGATTCTAGCGAACGACCTGGAATAGCTTTTACAGGATATACATTAGCGGACATTTTTAAAGCATTTATCCATTCTGAAGACGTCAAACCACATTTTTCGACAATAATCTTATTGCCATACGGACATTCTTTATACATTTCCACACCCTGTCCCCGAAGTGCAAACGAACACCATTGATCATATTCTTGATTCCTCAAAACCTCCCGCAAAATTTTTCCCGGCTTTGTTTTGGGACGTGAATCGAACTTAACTTGCATTTCATCCACATTGAGCTTCAACGAAGCAATGCAACTTTCCATTTCGGACTTTAAATCTTTGACAAATGGAATGTACGGATCTTCACAACTTAGGAGTACAACACAGATGTTGTAATGTTGAATAAATGCCTCCCACGTAGATCGCATTATTTGGAGTCCTCTACACTTTTTAGAGGTGTATAATAAAGCATTGGGAGAATCATGAGGAATAGCAAGGATATCTTTAACTGCGCTGCGTATTATTTTATCCAAATCTTCTAGAAATTTTGTAGGCAATTTATTTAACGGCGCCGTTTGCAAAGAGTACGTCAGACACGGCCATAAATATTGATTAATAATTGCAATTTTTTGATTTGGAAACAACATTGGGGTTCCAACTAAGTTTTGCAGATCCTTAGTAAAATTCTTAATTGTTGATGCGGGATCAAAGGAAATTTCGTTTTTGAAATTGACTCCCAAATACCTTACTGTTTCATCTTTTCTAATAGATTCAATGATATTAGTATCATCAACAACCAACGGGTCTTCACACAATTTACCTTTTATAATATTGATTACCTTGCACTTGTTAATATTAATTTCGTATCCCACTTTATTAAAGTTGGCAATGGCAATTTTGGTCAATTCACGTGCTCCTTGAATAGAGTCTGACACTAACGCTACATCATCAGCAAACCCTCTTCCTGATACCTTAGGCACATCATTGTGAAGATGAAATCCATATGCGTCACTTACTTCCCTCTCATTCAGTTCTTTCATGAAATGATCGATGGAAATATTAAATAATTGCGGCGAAAGTGGCGAGCCTTGAAAGACTCCTTTTTTAACCATAATTGATTGGGACATACCTTTACGCGTTTGAATTTGAGCCTCATTGTCAACCATTAAGCTTAAAATAAGCGATCGAAGTTTTGAAGGAACTAACCTTGATTTAAGGGTACTAGAGGTATGAGAGTGTGATGTTTCCTCAAAAGCTTTACTGACATCTAAGAACACTACACAGCAATCAAGTTTTTCCCGTTTAGCCTTTTGAAGACAACCATTAACGATGGAGGTGTTAATAAACGTACCCGGACATTTAGAAAAGCCCACTTGATTAGCATTAAGGTTGACATGTGACTGCAATCGACGATCCAGAATTCTCTCAATGATTCTTCTTAGAATTAAACAAATAAAAATCGGCCTCCAATTCCCCACATACATCATTCAAACTGGAATGACTAGAAAATAGCCTGACTGTGATTTTAAATGTAGTTAAAACAATTTTATTGTAATATTGTTTTCTTCAAAATTGACCGGTTTTACCAAATTATATAATACTTTAAAGCCTTTAAAAAACTGAGGAAACGGTATTTATGTTTTAGGCACAACAACTTGTAGGCTGAATTTAAAACAAAATAACGGTTTTAAAATCAAAATGGCAGCACATTTTTGGGGATGAACTGATCCACATTCCGTTATTTCTAAGCAGGCGTGCTTGGGTCTTGGGTGAGTGGTTAGGACTGCAGACTGTAACGAAATTTACAGTCTCAGACCCGGCTTCAATCCTCGGCCACTGCTAATCGTTTACGGCTCGGTGTTGTACGGTAAACGTCACTGGATGGTTGATTGAAACCCAATCTCCTTCGGTGCTCCTTAGTGACCACTACTTACTGTAGGGGCCTAGGGAATGAGACTCCTTTACTGTGGAGGAGGGAACGGGGATAGGTGAAAGGGTACAAAGACCGAGATGATCTAACGCGGTAGCCTCCTATTTCCTCACCCACAGTGACTGGTTGAGTCTGGTTGTATGAACTTCGGTTAAATCGACCCAATGAATAAATTATTATTATTATTATTACATTCAGTTATTTGGAATCTACTCGTCGTTACCTTCCGATTGGTATATCACACTTCAAAAATGGTAGAGTATTTGAAAATACACTTAAATTATGTAGCCATAGCCATACATAATATAATACATATATAAGATAAAAAATCTCCCGCCACGCTTTCTCATTCCTGGTCATTACAAGTAATTTGGTGCGTTTTAAAGGATAATTTACGTGAATGTTTTGATTACACGTAGGTGGGTGGTTCTTGAAGGATAATTTTCCTCACATCATTTATGTTAAGCCCGTTAAGCCGTTTACGTAATGCTAATGTGATGACCTTAAGGTGGGAAGATCCTAAAAAATATTTTACGTTACACCATTTATGCCCAACCCCTAAGCTGTTCACTTAATGTAAATGTGATTAAATGTGGGTTGGTGGGGTCTAAAGGATAATTTACTGGACACTCTTCATGCTGAACCATAGTTTTTGAACCACATAAAATAAGAAGCCTTCACAAATAATTTTATCATTTGAGTACGTAGGTAGATATGAAAATTAAATCTATTTGCATTATGCTTAACAATAATGGGAAGGAGTGGGTAGGTCAGAAAATAGATGAAGTGTGATGACATCATTTGCGTACGCTCCCCAGCATTCTGTTTCGTATGGTACGTAAATACACGGCAGTGGAACGTACGGTAAGCGTAGGGCGCACGCACTTATCGTTTCTACTTAGGTTCAGTGGCAAGTATTCAAATGCGTGTAAAGTCGTGTCAAACATTTAGCTCCAAAATTAGGTTAACTTATATCTTTAAAATTGAATTTATCATGCGTACGTACGGGGATCGTCCATAAATGACGTCATTCAAATTTTACTATTTTATAGATTCCCACTGTAATTAGTTCAGAAATTAGGTGGACGTATGTCCTCAACATATGATTTTACTAGTATTCATAGGGAGATCGTTCATAGATGGCGTTGTTTAAATAATTATATTTTAAGTATCCCGCCTGTCATTAGTTTTAAAATTAGGTAAACGGGTACCCATATTATGGAATGCTTCTAGTATTCATGTGAGATCTTCCATGAATGACGTCATCTAAATATCACTATTTTAAGGATCCGCTCGGCATAAAAATTAGGTGAACAGATACTTTGAAAGAAGGATGTTACAAGAATACATACACGGATCGTTCATAAATGACGTTATTCAAGTATTATTATTTGAATAATCCCTGTAGTATTTGTTGCGACTTTATCAAATTAGAAATTCAAGTAGAAGCTAAAGTGGAGTTAGGCGCTGTCGTTATTTAGGCGTTGCCACAATAGGGTTCTACTCCTTTATTAAAGCAGTTATTCGCTGAAAGCTCATTATTATACTATAATATTATTATTACAATAATTATTATATCTTCTTTGGGCCCCCGGTCGACAAATCCGGCGCGTATTTTATTTCTCAAAAGTTGGTCTATTAAATCGTTGATTGTGAAAAACTGGTAAATCCGATCAACTCCAAAAACAATAGGGTTCTTTTCAGTCGCATTTGCCGTCGTTTAAAAGTTATTTTAAAAAACTCAGTTGAAAACTGTGACCTGTGGAGCACGACAAAAAAATACACATCGACAGACAGACAGACGGACATGACCATTTCAATTTCAATATATGCTTAAGCTCAGCATCTAAATACTGTTATTAAGTTGTACATGGCAGTTGAGATCTACAAAAGTGTCAAATAATAATAATAATATTAAGAAATGTTTCCTGGGAAGAATCCTAAAGGATTTGAGATAAGTCTCTTGAAAACCCGGTTGGCAAAGTTAAACTTTCCATCAGATTGCATGAAAACTGTCCTTCCTAACGTTTAAGGTTATTTGAATGGTAACGTGATATAGACATTCAGTGAGAAGAAGAGAGGTCAATGTTAATTACAAATAAAATAAAAACAAAGTTATTGCCACGCAGTTTTAACCTATTGTAACCTTCACTTCGTAGGCACTGACATGTGAGTAGATACTGAGCTTAAAGCAAATTGGTTGCCTCACTAATAAACAATAGCGGTATTCATGATTCCACTTTATCAATTTTTGGCGCTAAATAGTTTCGCACTATAACGCAAAAGTCGTCTAGAATGTTGAACACCCCAGCCTTTAATATGTTATAACGTTCGTGGTGGTTTTGTTGCTATTAGTAACAAATGATGCATCAATAACATCGAACCAAAAACAACAATTATTATGATTGTTTTTTATTTTTTGTTTTTTGACCGTAATTCAAATATATTTGTTTGAAACATTGAATGTAGTCAAGCTGCCGTTTCCACGGCGACAAATGATAGTCGCTATATCGTGCTATATCGCGCTTGCTTTTTGACACTATAGTGCGAAAGTGATATAACGTCAAAAATTGGTAAAGTGGAATCATGAATACCGCTAATGTTTTAATATTAAAGCAGTATACTAAGAAGGCATGTTTATTAGAATATCATACCTTTGCGTCCGGTGGAATAACTGCATGCTCTCGATCTATCACTTTAAGCCAAGGTACCCATTGGTTTGTTTTTTGATCACATACATAGTCAAAACATAGTCCTTTGTCAGAAAAAAGCTGGTTCTTCGTTAGCTTGACCACCTTGGGGCGCGGATGCATTTTATTATTTCCCATCAATAACTGGCGGAAATACAAATCAAATTTAACCTTACTTTCGTAAGGCAATGTTGCTGCAATGCCCCAAATAACAGCAAAAATGAAACTACATTGAAGCCAAACGGAGCTCTGTGGTGTTAATTCTTCTGCATTTTTGGTACTTCTGCTCATATTGCCGCTATAAATTCTTGTGAAACTCTAAACACAAATAAATATTTATTATTTACTGCCACATTTTGTTCAAAAATAAAAGCTAACGTACACCCAACATCGTGCTGTGCTTAAGCGTTATGATGACAAATATGTGCAACTCAACTCAACCACTTGTACTCTAGCCATTTGTATTTAAGTCTGAGTCGTACATCCTGCTACTGCAGAAACATCGACGTGCGAAAACAATCGTACACAAGTTTTATTGTAAATGTATTAACTAAATTTCGACAGATAAACTATTATCTTGAAATTTTATATAAACTTTGACGATCGAGAATCGTAAGACATGTGTGATTATAACAATAAAATTAAAATATCATGTACCATTTTATGGCAACATTTAGCATTTTGAATAATTTAGAAACAAAAATACCTTTGTAAAAACAGTGTTGCGTTGTATATGAGATTTCAATACGGGTTGATCTCGTATTTATGTATTTTTAGCTTTGAAAGCCTTTAATCAGGCTACATTTCAATTTAATATTCATCAAATCAAGGAGCGTAAAACAATAAGATTCGGAAGACTTTCACGCTCAGCCACCAGCCCCTGTTCGATCCCCAGCTCTGGCAGGCTGCAGGCTAGACCTGGTTGGCTCTGTGGAAAAAGTACGAGGTGGGCCACAGGCACTTGTGTCTGTGCTCAATATAATCACCCTTGGTTGTGAATAGAGAAAGAGTGCTTCTGGGTGTAAAACAGAGTAATTTGAAATTGAGGGATTGACTCGCCCTAAACCTGCCTAGAAACACTATTCATTCGGAACTGTGGACTGCTAGATCTACTAACTAGTAGTAAACTACAAGGGTAGGGTCGGGTATCTGTGGTAGTCCGGTAACTGTGGTAGTGGGAAACCATAAACCAACGAACGACAGCTGCAGTCCGAAGTTTATTTCAGTTCACTCAACTACTCATGGAGTACGTTCTGGCTGATGTTCCCCGCGATAGTCGAAAACTTATAGAAGAAAATTACAAAACTTACTGTATCATTTTAACTAGTGAGGAAAGTTTATTTTATAAAAGCGGGTAAAGTTGTGTAGATTGTCCGGTTAGTCGGTTCCCGTTTTTATATAATTTCTATGAGTTTAATTGAAAACCTCTGGGAGGAATTTCAATATTGTAATTTGTTACAAACTCATGAAGTATGAATTGTGAGTTGTATTGTATGATAGATACAGCTGTAAAAACCTCTGGGAGGAATTTAACTGTGTATTTGTTATATGATAGATACTATATATGAAAACCTCTGGGAGGAATTTCATGAGTATCTTTGATTTTTATGAGAAAGAAATAAGAGGTCCGGCTCGTTCAGATTGTAATCGAATTGTGTGCTCTCTTTATTTTCCAGTTTGTAATTTAGACGGATTGTTTAAAATTGAGGGAGGAAATGGTGCTCTACTTTAATAAGCAGAGCTGTCTAATATCAGTCTTGGTGACAATAAAAAGAGTGAGTTGTCAGTTGGAGTAATTATACATACCTATGTATTTGTTAGTTAGTGTATGGATAATTACTTGGAAATGGTAGCTTTGTATTTTTATGAATGGTGCTCTGTTAGCAATAACAGAGCAATAAAATTTGAAAGGGAGTGGGGTGATTTGGTCCCAACGTTCTGAGATGTAGGTGCTTAAGCACGTACGGTCCAGTAAGAATAGCTGAAGCATGGATAATTCTCTGAAGGAGAATTATCTGCGTATTAGTATTTTTGTCTATGTAGATATTTTTGTGAGATTGGGCGATAGTGTGAGTCACTACCGCCCTTACATGGAATTGTAATATAAAAATAACTACAGATAGATTGATTTGAATCTAATAATTTTGTCACATATAATGAATGCAATTGTCATGTATTGAGAAATAATGTTGATATATTATATGTAATAATATATTTTCATTTTCTTCAAGTCCCTGTAATTACTGATCCAAACACATTCTCACCAAAACTGATTGCGGGGAAATTCTTAGAGATAGTCGGCATAAGTTAATCACAATTAAGATGAAATATTTATTTAACGTTTAATTCGGTAGATTTTAGAAAACTATTTAGTCATTTCAAAGTAGTGTTCTAAATGTGGTAATGTCAGGGCTTCTAACTGTGGTATTGTAAAAACCATGCAAAACTTTTTGTGAAAATGAAGCAAGTGTGTTTCAAAAATATAAGTAATAATATTTCAGTTACTTTTCATTTGTTTAGCATGCCGTAAATTGTAAAAATGGGATGAAATAAGAAAAGCCATACAACAACTTAGACCTTAGCGATGCCATTTCTTCTGTGCAAAGTGGATCATTTCATTTCAAGTTTAAAGGGTGGAGTTTTGGCCGTAATTCTGAGTGACTCAAGCTTGAAAGTGTTAATTAATGACAACCGGGTTTTTCAAGAGACTTGTCTCAAATCCTTTGGGATTTTTCCCGGGAAACATTTATTATTATTATTATCAATAAAAACAAGGGCTAAAGCCCTTGTTTTATGGCAGCCTAAACAGTAACGTTAGGCAGTTCTTGCCGGGTCAATTTATAACCTTTAAATTAAGGGGAGGTAGCCGTGAAAGAGTAAGTATAGTGGCAATTTCAATGCAGACTTGTAAATGTTAATAAAAATTGTTTCAGGCGAAAATGCCTCCAGGCGATTTTCAGTTTTTGAAAAGTACATTTTTTGAATTTCCCGCCAAATCTAAAATCCGAAATTTGAACCCGTCAGTCAATAAATGCAGATATGAACGATATACCAGTGAAACCGGAATTAATAGGCGAACCTTTTGAACTTGTAGTTCGAGGTCAGGTCATGATTAATTTTTAATTGTAATTAAAAAACTGAATTATTTTTTTTTCAAAATTGAGTGATGGTAATGTATGATATATCATTTTAAAGCCCTTGAAAAATTAGGAAAACGGGTATTTTGTTTTAGGCTTCAGACGCTTAAAAAATATTTAGGCGGAATTTTCGAAAAAATTGACGGTTTTTTAAAAAAAAATGTTGAAAATTTGTGAGTAAAATCGTGCAGAGTCCGTTATTTGGATTCTACTCGTCGTTACCTTTCGAATGGTATATAACACTTCAAAATGGGTAAAATATTTCGATATCGTGAAAAATCCGCTAAATTATGTAGATATGTAGGAATAACATTCATTTAATAAATGTTCCGACTTAATATGCTTTCTTTAAATTATGTTAATTGATTTTTACTTATGTTTTGTGGACTGAAATTGCAATAAACTGTGGGTGTTTATAACGTTGCCAAACCAATAATTATGGTGTCCAGTCACTTAATAATTTCATAAATAGCTTAATATGATTTATTTACGTTATTTTCATATCGTAAAATTTGTCAATTTTAGCGAAAATGAGACTACCACAGTTAAACCCCTGCATACCACATTTACCGGACCTAGCAAATTTCCCACTCCACCTAGGTGATATAGTTTGAATACCTGTAGTTTAACCATGCAGCGGTAGAATTTGATAAGAATTTGGTTACGTACTCAGTAACGTATGTGTGTCAAGTTTATAGTGCTATTGCTTTCAAATTCTATTTACTTGGTATTACAGATTGAAAAACTGAAAGTTTTTCAAAAAGCTACCACAGTTAGAGGACCTTACCCTACCTAAGCTAACTTGATTAAACGTCACAAATAGGGATTAACTCGTATACGCTTTAAACATTACAAAAGTTTAGGTTATTATGCAATCCTTAGTTGTATCAATTTGTTTTCTGATATATTTTTTTAATGAATGCGCAAATTCTTATTGGGAATCGCTACACTATTATGAATTTTAAGGCATATTTATTCCATAATATAAGCTTAACATGTACTTATAAATGAAGCGGAATTATTTTTGGAAAACAACGTCATCTGAAATTTAGACGAACGTAATGAATGTTTATGTTCAAGCGAAATGCCATCATGTGGGAAACTTACTGAGAATATGTGAACATCATGAAGTTAGGACAATTATTGCTATCTAAGAACACTGGACTGGATTTTGCAAAAAGTGACTGATGGTGCCTTAAAAAGAGTTTCCATCATCTGCTGGCGAAAAGATTCAAAGTCAGGGTACATTCTCAATCTAACAATACGTATGGAGCAGTCCCTTAGTCAAGCTGACAAAGTTAATCTATACAAGCAGGCACATTACAATCTTTGCATTGCGTACTTTCTGGATAAGTACTAACTATAGAAGCTGGAGGTGGCTGGACTCCTCGTTGGTGCAACACACACACACATAACAGGGGTCTTCGAATTATTTCGCAAAGATTTGCGTCTCCCATAAAGAATAATCGAAGAAAATGTATTGTCTGGATACAAAGTCAAGATACCTGGGCAAGGTGTCCAAACAGTTTCACGCGCATGCAATCAAATGGAAGCGGCAGGGTTTGGACACCTTGCCCAGGTATCTCGACTTTGTATCCCGACAATATAGTTACTACAATTCGCGGATCATGCCACAATCATTTATATACATAATAGGAAATTATCTAATAGTGTATTGTTTAAATTAATGTTCTCCCACGTTTTACAAGAGCCACATGTGAATACATGTGAATAATGTGTTTTGTTTTTACTGTGTCTTTATGGCAAGAGTAATAGTGCGCCAGTTGTAAATGAACATTTACATTCTCTCTTTATATCATTTTGCAAACAGGAATTACGCCAGCCTAATTGTGATATAATAATAATAATAATTTATTCATGAAGTCGATTTGGCCGCAGCCCATACAACATTAGTTATTTACAATTAGTTTTACAAGGTTTTTATCCTTGGTTAAATAAGGTATGTGATATAAAGGCTTTCAGTCTATATGTACTAATTCTGATATAGTTTGTGCGAGATAAAATATTCAGTAAGTGCACGTTTAGTAAGTGTCAGCATGGGTTTCTCCCTCGGCGATCTTGCTTTACTAACTTGTTGGAATTCTACGAAGACATTACCAAACTTGTTGATAAAGGGCATGTTGTGGAGTGTGTCTACGTTGATGTTTTCAAAAGCCTTTGATAAAATACCGCACAGAAATCTCGTTTCAAAACTTCAAAATAGATTCAAGTTAAGTCCCGATCTAATTCAATGGTTCGAAGACTTTCTTGTTGGCAGATCCTACAAAGTTGTAGTCAATGGACATACGTCAGAGACAAAGCCAGTTTTAAAAGTTTTGTCCCCAAGGCTCCGTGCTTGGTCCCATCTTATTTCTCCTGTACGTTTATAAACTTAGCGAAAGTTTTGACAGTTCGCTCAAAATGTACACTGACGACTCTAAAATCTACCAAACAAGACAAAGACAGTCAATTTCACAAACTGCAGAAAAATATAATTAGCTTAGCCAATTGGTGCAAGATTAACTATAGGGAAATGAACATCTCCAAAACGCACGTTTTGAGGGAAAGGATTCTTTTCACCTGGTTTATTCGTGCAACGGAAATCCTTTGGAAAGCTCAACATGTGATTGGGACCTCGTTTTTGACATCGACAACAAATTAAGGTCCACCTAACACTGCGTCAAATTAACAAAAAGTGCTAAGTTAGTTTGCCTCATAATAAGAAGAAAATTTAAACATCAAGATCTGTACGGATTAAAAAAACTAATTGTGACTTTTGTGAAAACCAAGGTAAAGTATGGTAATTCAATTGTGTTTCAATTCCTTAAAAATGATTGTGACGAATACGAAAAAGTAAAAAAATAGCAACTAAAATACTTTCTTCCCTTGAAAACAAATCATATAGTGAGAGACTTGAAGCGCTTCAAATTCTATCTCACCAACGCTTTAAATTTCTTCGACATCAATAATAAAGGACGTGACGCTCCATTTTGAAATATCTACCATATAAAAACGCCGCAAGGCGCCTGCAGTTCTTCATGAATGACCTTGTGTCAGAATGGAACAAATTGCCTAGTCATGTCAAAAATAGTAGGACCAAGAATGGATTAATCAGTGTTAATAGGTTTACAAATAGTCTGGATGAGAACATGGGCTGAAACTTCAAAGATACAACCACTTGCTTAAGTGGTACAGAGTGAAATATAAAGTGATGCCGAGCAAACAAGAGATTTATCTCGAATCCCTCATAGGATTCTACCCGAAAACCAATATTATTATTACTATATTATTATACGCAGCTACACAAATTACTTTAATTAGGTATGTTTACAATAAATAAAGAACAAAGTATTCTGCAAAAACCTCAGTAATAAACCATATGAAATAAATTACATTGACACTACCATTGCTAATGATAAACGTTAGATTAATGCTTATTTCGCTGACTAAAAGCAGTTGCACTTTTGCGTCTTAAAATAGTAGACAACTTTTACATTTTTATTACTACCAAATTGTATATAATATAATAGTAATTATGTCTTTATTTATTTCGATTTCGTCGATTTGACAGCAGTCCATACAACATTGATGTTTTACAAATTGGTTATTCACAAAAATGATCAAAAAATCCTTAATAATTATTAATAAATTGTCGGTAAAACTTTTATTGTGCGTGCCTTTCCTAAAACAATGGCATATGAAATGCTTAATAAAGTATTTTTACATTTCAGACTACATTTCGATTCAGATAAATTATGTCGTAGTCAATATCGAGAAACGACACAGCTATTTTTAAATCAAAATCGTCAAATAACCCTGTGTATGAGTGCAATAATTCGAAACTGCACATTTTAACTTGTGAGCGTGACTTAGGAATGTATATTGACAACAATTGTAATCCAATCACTGTCAAAAGACTATAAAGAAGGCAAAGACAATGTGCCTACAAATTAAGCGAACCTCTAAGCATCTGGACTAACGTAATTTACAAAAATTAATTGTGACATTTTTTAGACCACTACTGGAATATTGCACCAGTTTATGAAGCCCATCTAAGAAAGGTGACAGTAAAGAAATCAAAATATTTCAAAAACTGGCAACTCGTCTGCTTCCATCACTTTGGGATTTGTGCTGCACGGATAGATTATGACATGCACTGTTTCTAAAGAACAAAAGAACAGTAATTAGTTAACGACATAGTTTCTTTACTCAACGAATTTTTACTGTGAAACAGACTTTCTATTCGTGTGAGGACAGATAAATCAATAATTAATAGTGTAAATTGTTTTAAGAACAAGTTAGAAAAGCAAATGGAATGGAATTTTGCAGAAGTTTTGTGTTCTTCGAACTCTGTGTGCAAAGTTACGTTTTATTTTTGTAAAAACCGGGACACCAAGACATAAGGTCACAAATCGTTCACGAGTGTTCCATGGAAAATAATATTAATAATAATACTGAAAAAAACACGAAGCACCTTAAAGATAGCGTTAAAATGTTTGTCAACTTTTCTATTGTTTGATGTCTCACTTAGGTTGTAGTATAGTCGTCGAACTTTGTATGAATTGTATCGGTTCTTTGGGCTTCGGTTTAGTACTAAGATTATTCTTCAAGCATAGATTTCAGTTCTGTCTTTGGCTCTTCGGGCAGCTTGTCGGTCATATCCTTAACCATTGGCCCGCTTGCAGCACTCAGTTGTTATCGTTTAACAAATGTCTAATTGATATACATGAGTAAAGGTAGCTAATACTAATGGTTTAATTAATAAAGTTAAATTAGGTCCTTTTATATGGCTGTGTAAGGTAATGTTTAAATTAATTAATGCTTTTATATTTTCAGATCGCTTGCAATAGTTAAACGAATATAAAGCGATAAAAAGGGTAAACCACTATAAAAATACTAAATTTCTTTAATTATTTTATTTTCTAATAAATATTAAATTTTAATCTTTTTGTGAAATCATATATTTATTAACAGTTTGCGCTGTTGTATTTGACGAATAGTATATTGAAATAAAGCCAAACTAGAGACCATGGAGGCTGAGGATACATGATCATGAAATTAAACTATTAAAATATTGCATACAACGCTAGTATGACAAGAAAACGTAAAAACAGATCAATTATAGGTATAGTGTGTGCTGCTGTCAGACTCTTTTTAGACAATCGTATGTAATTAGGTTATACTGAAGCTGCACAGCGTTTTATGTAGGTAATATAAGGTAGTAGCATAGTTAGGTCAAGCTTTCCACACAGTCATCGCTTGTAGGTAACCTAAACGAAGAGATACCCCGCAAAGTCATCTCTTATAGGTAACCTGAATGTAAAGACCGGCACAGTCATCTCTTGTAAGTAACCTAAACGAAAAAATACCCCGCAATGCCTTACTTAAATTAGGAAGAGCAAACGTGATTAGTTAATTCAACTCGCGGGTTCATGTTTGCTTCGAGCCAAGAAACGAAAGTGTCAAAGACATCCTTGGTTGAGAGAGTGAAAAATAAAGTGTGGTAAGAGTTCTAAGAGACCTTCAGTTATGTATGACCCGCACAGCGCGTTTCACCTACTATCGTAGGTATTTGGGTCTTGCCTATGTTGCATATATAGCAAAAGATTGGTTGGGAGAGTATGTATTATTTAATGTCAAGATAATGCTTGGTAAATAATGACAATTCGTTCAGTTGACATCGTAGTGTGTCTTTGTGAGAAGTTGCCGAATGAATGTGTTGAGTTAGGTCTCGAGTTGGGATTTATTTCAATTTGTCCTAATATGTGTTTAAACATGATTAAATCTATTATTTGTTTATATTCCTAATTTGTCATTGAAAGTCTAAAGGCGCATTATGATAATGATGTGCGCACATTCCAATCATAATGTTGTTGGCCTTTGATACCGGATCGGGATTACGTGAGTTTCGTCTGTCTCAGATTCATTCATAAATTATTTCTTATTTATATATTTGTTTATTTATCCAGTTTTCTCATCGGTGTCTAGACTGATAGCTTAAGTTGTGTTATCATTTTTATATTTTTTCTAATGCTTGTCAAAAATAGGATTTTGGTATTTTCACAAAAAAATCTAACATACCTCATACAAAAACATTGCTGACCTCAGCGTATGACAATAACAAAACAATAATAAAACATGTAACATCAGGGTCAATATCAAAAAACCTTTAACATAATCTAACATATTTTAATCAGAGCTACATAGATCGTAGTGGTCTAGATCGACGATTGTATCGCAGAGGCGGTAATTCATCAGGCGGAACAAGGAGTGGAATTATTTTCGGAGGAGCTGCATCTTTTCGGGAGCGTCCTCGTGGTTGTGAAGCAGGTATGTCCGGTGTTGGATTATGAGTGTGTGTAGAATTTTGTTTAACAGCATCTGCATAAGTAGAGCAAATAGTTGGTGATAGGGGAATAGTTGAAGGTGTATGAGAAACGGGGTTTAATGAATTGATCGTAGATTGAGAAGAAGAAGGAGGATTGCGGGAGTAGAATTTTTTGAGTTTGGAAACATGTACCAGTTTACGAACATAAGGATAAGTAAAATGTTAAATTTCATAGTTGACGTCATTTAATCGTTTAGTGATAGTACAGGGTCCAGTCCAGAATCGTTGGAAAGATGGTGAGAGTCCTTTGTCATGTCGTGGATGGTAGTGTAGAACAATATCGCCAGTAGAAAAATAGAAGGGTTTGTAAGTTGAACCAGCTTGCTGAGCGTAAGCGTCTTGGGCCTTGCAAAGATTTGTTTGTACTGTCGTGTAGATGGTTGTGAAATGATGTTGGTTGTCGACAATAGTAGTATCAGGCACACAAGGTAGGTGAATTCAGGTAATAGCTTAAGTTGTTGTCCAGACATTACATAGAATTGTGAAAATCCAGTACTTCTTTAAGGGCTAGTGTTGAGAGAGAATTGGGCAAAAGGAAGACAAGTATCCTATCTCGTTGATTAGCGTTCACATACATCAACAGAGCAGTTTTAAGGGGACCAAGTTGACGTTTCAAAAATTCGTGAGATTGAGGGTGAAAGATTGTGGACATCTTATGGGTAGTTCCCGTAATTTTGGTTAAATGATCAAATATTTCACTTGTCAAATTAGAACCGCGATCCGTCTGAATAATTATACACCAAGGTGACAAATTATACTTTCTAAAATAAATTTGGCTACTTAGGCAGAAGTTTTGTCAGAAACAGCACGTGTTTCTAACCATTTCAAATGATAGTCTTGAGCAGTAAGTATGTACTTCTTGCCGGATGGAGATCGTATCAATGGTCCAACTAGATCAGTATCCATTTTTGACGTGGTGCATTTACGACAGGTATATATTGAAAAGATCCATAAGGTTTTTGGCTAAGCGGTTTCTTGCCTTGACACTTGGCAAAAGATTGAATAAATTTAAAGACATCTGTTTGTAACGTTGGCCAATAAAACATAATTTTAAATAAGTGCGCTTCATACCAGAATGTCCAAAAAGAAAGTTATCATAAAAATAAGTTAGTAAATCAAAAATTCCATTACTGGGTATACAGAAAAGAAATTTTGCACCTTGACGTAGATTGATTGCATAAAGGCGATTATTATTAGTTTCTATTTCTTTTTATCTCTTGCAGTAGTTTGATTGTTGTTTATTTGATGAAATATTTCTTGAATCCAAGGACAATTTTGTTGATCATAAAATGGGGACGATTTCAAGATGAATATAATGACTGTATCTTGTTCCGTGGTACGTCCAAGGCGGGAAAGGATATCAGGTGTATGATTCAGAGATCCTTTTATATTTTGAATTTCGGTTATATTGTATTCTGCTAATTTAAGCGTCATTCTTGTCATCATTGGAGACATTTTAACTTTTTTGCTTCGTAATATGCTGCATAGGGCAATTGTCTGTTCTAAAAATAAAGAGTTATCCAATTAAATATTCCTTTAATTAATGAGTTGCCCATGTCATGGCCAATAATTTCAAGTCTCTTGTATTCCAGTTAGCTTCTGAAGAAGTGGAGGATTGACTAATAAATGCTAAGATGCGTGATTATCTTTTGTGTTCGTGTACCGAAAAAGCACCTAAACCAGATTGTGAGGCATCTGTAGTGAGTACTGTAGGTAAGCTTGCATCAAAGTGCGCTAAGCACGGAGAAAAAGTCAGAGCATCTTTTAATTCTTCATATGCTTTATCGCATGCGGGGGACCATATAAGAGGTACATCTTTTCGTAAGAGTAAACTTAAAGGATCAATTCGTGCACTAAAATTCTTAATGTGTGTTTCAAAATAACTAAAGCTAGCAATAACTGAATGTAATTCTTTTAACTTTGTAGGCTTTGGTAATTCCGAAATTGCAGCTGTATTTTTCTTATTAGGCTTAATTCCATGCCATGACACATCGTGTCCACATATAGATCTCTCTTCATAGGCAAATCAATATTTTGTGGGCTTTAGTTTTATCTTGGCGTCTTGTACTATTTTAAAAAATTCTTCTTAAATGTTGCACGGGGTCATCAAATGTTGCGAAGTGAACTGATATATCATCAATGTACGTGAAAGCTATCTCGTACATATCATTGGCCAACATAACATCAATAAATCGTTTAAAATATCGAGGAGAATTCCTAGCTCCAAACGGCATTCTTATGTATTGGAACAGTCCATGTTCACATATAAATGCTAATTTCTCTTAATCTTGCTTTTTGGAAGAAAAAGCATGAAATCCACTGGCTGCGTCCAGCGTGGAAAAATATGACTCATTCTTCAAGCGAGATAGTATTGTATTTATTGGAGGAATTGGGTACACAAAGGGTTTTGTAATAGCGTTGACTCCTCGTAGATCAACACACACTCTATGCTCTTGCTTTCCGCTTGCATCTTTGTTCTTTTTAACGATTACTACAGGAGAACTCTTACTGGAAGGTGACGGAGCTATGACTTTATCTTTCAATATCTTTTGTATATGGTCTTTCAATATTCTATTCTAGAATTTACTTGTCTTGTACGGTCGTTGCTTAATAGGTGCGTGGTCACCATTATCGACTTAAAATTCAATTAAATCTATTTTTGCAAGTTCACCATGCCATGAGAATGTCTAAGTATTCTATGATTGCTACCATTATCTTGCTTTTATCAGTTTTATTGAGTCTGGGGGATATATCGATGAGTGTAGGGATCACAGGAGGTTTTATTTTAAAAGGGATGGTATTGATATTGGGAGATACGGGAATATTGTCAGTAGTATGTACGGGCATTAAATTTCCGAGTAATTAGTTTTTGGAAAGGGTTATAGGTCTGAAAGTAGGATTAGTAGCTACAACGTATGTAGATATAGGAGACAGAATTATTTGTAATACAAGGATTCTATTTTTATTATATAATCGTTCTGATAAAAGAAAAATTTGGTCTGAGGAGCATTTAATTACAAATATGATAGGTAAGGTTATTTGAAATCGAGAAGGGATGATAAAAGTAGTAGAAAGACGTTATATATTTTGAATATGAAGTTTTATCTTATCTTGCTTTTGAGTTGACATTTTTGTGACCTTTTGTGAGTTTGAACTTTAGGGCCATTTCTGCTGTGTAGAGTTAATGATTTGTCTTGGTCTTTAAATAGGGTAAATTTGATTAATGGCTGTAGGAGCGTTCGGAGGAATTCCAATGCGGCGTAATATATTAGAAGGTTGATTAAGGAATGGGATAGAACCAAAATAAGAAAATTGTAGTTTTCGAGTTTGATGACTTGTATTTACATTGTAAAACTCCAGAAAGTCATTGCTAATAAAAATCTTACTATTATTGGTATAAGTGATAAGAAAAGGGTAGTTGACGGTCATAGATCCTACTTGTTATGGTAATTTAATAAATCAGGAGTCGTTGACTGTTGTTTCTCCGTAAGCAGTTAATTGTATAAAAGGATTAGAGATAATTTTTAATTTATAAAAATAAGGGAGAAATGATCTGCATATAACACTTATTGTAGCACCGGAGTATAATTAGGCTTTAACTTCTTGATTAAATATTTTAATAGGAATGATAACATTAGAATGGAGCGTGTCTATTAAAACTTGTATCTTCAAGAATATAGGGGTCTTGGTCGGACTAACTAACTGCTGACGTGGTAAAGAGGAATGTTGAGGGTCAGGCCTTGCTCGTTTTCTAATTCTTTTAGTTGTTGAATTCGTATGTTTGGGTGATTAAAGTTTCTGGGGTTATTAGGGTAGGTATTTCGTCCTCGGTAGGAATTATTAGGAACAAAGGAAGCTTTGTTGGAGTTGTAGGGGTAACTAGGGTTGTAGGATGTATTAGGGAAGTATCCGTTTCTCACAAATTGTCTGCATTAACTTTTGTTATGTCCAAGCCGTCCACAGTTGTAGTATTGTCGTCTGTTTGATTGATTATGATTCATGTTGGGGTTGTTACCCCTATAGGATCTTCGACCTCGACCATATTGATTGTTGTTGCCATGGGAATTATCAAAATTTCAGGATGTCATATTTTGTTGATGCCCTTCGGTTTCTAGTTTCTTCATTTGATTCATCATATGTTCAACATTACCTTGACTAAGATTGAGTGTTTCAGTTTTTACAGTGGGTACTTGCATTAAAATTACACTTTAAAGCGTTATACAACCAGCTTTGTAGTTTTTGATCATAGTTGTCAGTTTTGGTAATGTGGCTGAAGATGATCGAGCTTTTATAAAATTTTAAAGAGGAATTTAAAATGTATTAATGGTTATACCAATTTTTGTTTTCTCGTCTAGATTTTTAAGATGTTCTTTCAAGTACCAGCGGATCATCATGAGGAAAGCGGAAACAGATTCAGTAGGTTTTTGAACTATGGCCAATACATCTTGTTAGGTCAAACCTTGTTGAGTAGTTAATTTGGTGAGAAATAATGTAACCAGATCGTCAAAAACAGAATCGTCTTTGATTGTTTTTTGGTTTATATAATACCAGTACCGTCCTATAGGTGAGTTTAAGTGAAAAATGTCGTTTTTGCAGTGTAGCAGTTTTGATGTCGGCAGCAGCAATCCATGTTTTTAGTAAATCAATGTAATTTCAAGGGTCTGTTGCTTGAGATAATTTTAGTAAAAGGCTGTAGGAACTTATGATTGTTTTCTCTTCGGGGTTGACAGGTTTGTCAGCTGTATCTTCAGATTCACTAGTTAGCAGGTCAGCACAGAAACTGAAGGTTGAGGCTAAATTTCAAAAGTAGAAACACCAGGTTGTTCTTTCTTTGGGTTATTGTACACAAAAATTTCTAGTTCAGTTTTTTGACGAGGTCGAGCGAAATTGTTAATAAAAAGTAACTGATAAAACTCGTAGTGTAAGCTTGTGATATTTTTAATCTTTTTCTCACTGTTGGCTTTAGATTCTAACAATACACGTAAATCAGGCGCAAACGTATTATTAATTGTAGCAAAGTGTTCTCAACTTTTAATTTATTATTGTGAAACAATATAACGTTTATGTACTCTCTCGCCAGTAAAATTTAATTGTTGTAATTTAAAGTATTAACGATCAAATTCGTTAACAATTCTGAGTTAAGCGTTAATTTGTGGTAACTTATTTATGTCTACTGTTTCACTAAGTAAATGTGTAGGAATTTCAGGATTGCTCATTGGAGGACAACATGTTAGAATTAATAATTGATTAAGTAAAAAATCAATTGTAAAAGCTCTAATAGAATCGTAAAATTCTGAAAAATACCAGAAAAATGAAAAACTTTTCCCTTATAAAAAACAAAAACACTATTTGCTGTTGCATGTATAGCAACAGATTGGTGGGGAGAGTATGTATTATTTAATGTCAAGATAATGCTTGGTAAATAATGACGATTTGTTCAGTACACATCGTAGTGTGTCTTTGTGAGAAGTTGCCGAATGGATGTGTCGAGTTAGGTCTTGACTTGGTATTTATTTTCATTTGTCCTATTATGTTTTTACATATGATTAAATCTATGCTTTGTTCATATTCTTAATTAGTAATTGAAAGTCTAAAGGCGCATTATGATAATGATGTGCGCACATCCTTATCATAATGTTGTTGGCATTTGATACCGGATCGGGATTACGTGAGTTTTTTCTGTCTTAGATTCATTCATAAATTATTTCTTATCTATATATTTGTTCATTCATCCAATTTTCTTATCGGTGTCTAGAATGATAGCTAAAGTTGTGTAATAATTTCATGTTTCTTAATGTTTATAAAAAAAAGATTTTGGCATTTTAAGAAAAAAGAATCTAACACCTAACGCATTTTACGTAGGTAAAGAGTTACAGAAAACGACGCTAACTAAAGTTAAGGTACGACTCTCCGCACAGCACCTACCTAGGCGTTTTACGCAGGTAACCTACGTATGTCTGCTGTGCAGCTTGAGTATTAGATGAATTCAAGCTGTGCATGATGTTTAAAACCAACAAAGAATCGAGGTCATAAAATTAACAAATTTCGTTTATGCACGCTTAGAAAAACATTGGTGAATTGTGAATTTACTACTTTACTGTAAATTTATAACTGCTTTTTACTGTTACTCCGACATCCACAGTAATTCGTGTTACTTGGGTCAACAGGACTATGGTTAGTGATTTACCGATAATTCTGTTATAGTAGGCTTGCAAATTTCACTGTTAGATCACCTAACAGCTAATCCTGTTGAATAATCTTATTTATTAAACAATAACACCAAAAGTTGGATTCGAACCTGCAACCTTCGTCATGAATACCTTCCAGTCTTAACCACTGGGCTGACGCAACACATTTAGTAATGGGCCACTACTTTAGCATACATATACCGTGACATAAATGCTTTAATAGACTTGCTGTAGATTTCAACAGATTTGCTGTTGGGTTTTGTAACACCATCGCTATTACACTTGAAAACAGCGTTGTTACACGTGGCTTTTCATTTTCGTACTTTTTAATGTTTAAAAATTGGCTAGTAAACAAGTTTAAGTTAACGTTCAATCCTGTTAGCCCCATCGTATAAGATTCTTGTTAAGATCTTTTCTAAGCTTGTATTGGCCTCTCGACGTCATTGTTGATCACCTAAATTAACAATGTTTTTTTTAACATTACGTTTTTGAAAAGGTTTAATTTTAAGTGTTCATTTAAACGTAATTTTAAAAAAAATCGTAATCTAATAATATAATAATAATAAATTTTTCCCGAGAAGAATCCTTTCACAGAATTGAGACTTTGTCCCTTCTAGACCCGGTTGTCACGTTAGTTTAAAAACTATTGTTATGTAGTGCAGGGAGCACGTCATTCAAATTATTAGATCATCGTTGAATTATTTGATGAGCATGTAATAATTAGGCAATCAAGGTGAAGTACAAACGATTTACTATGGATCATGTTCAAATATGAGTTTATGCAGGACATTGCTAATTGCATTCTAGGTTAATGTCAAAATTGTTGTTATGTGTTATAAGTTGAAAACGTATTTTATGTATCAATACGAGGTCTAATTTGTAGAAGCTTGAGACTTCGAAAGTATTATTATTTCAACCGAGCTTTCGAGTTCACTCTTGACTTTACTAAATAAAACATTTTACCTACATTTGTTATTTTAACTCTCCACTCTCTAAGTATCTCTTTATTTTACAAACAATCTAGCATCACGCACTAGATTATAACTTTTCAGAGAGACAGTAATTACTATCAGATTTTTCGCAAAAAAGTGTTATATTAGAAGACAAAGACAGTGTGACCCAGGGACATGGGTGGTCCGAGCCAAATCAGTTAGGCCAGAGTAGTAATTTTTGAAACCAGTGTAATTTCAGGGAAATAAGTTTAAGTTAGGACACCCAGTGAGTGAGATTTTAATTTTGATTCGTAGCAGGGATACAGATAAAAATTTCTTTTTGATAGCGCAAAGTAGCAAAAACGATGGGCTACATACTAGGTAGGTAAATAGGATCTACAGAAGAGAGAATAGTGAACAGGGCAAAGGGGAAGAAGCGTAGTGTGTGTATATTTTTATTTCAAAGGTAAGCGGATTCTTAACCTTCAGTGTGTAGTTCAGGTGCGACGTTTATGTAGTGGCTGGGATTCCTTTTCTAAAGTCGTAGGTTGAATACATACATAGCCAGCAATAGTGCGAGTTAGCAGAATAGAGAGTTATAGCAGGCGTAAGTGAATACGAGCAGCTGTGTGAGGAAACAGTATCCGTAAAGTCAAAACAGTGTATCTTATTTGCAAACGTGAGCTGGTTTACGAGATTGAAATCTGAATCAGAAATTCCAATACACACATTCCCTTGTGTGTAGCGTATATGTGAGTAATATTTACTTTTTTTCATTCTTTTTTTCTAATAATAAATTTATCGTGCTAACCGGGTACGACGGAGTTTGTTTTAAAGTATTTTTTCCCACCCACCCCAAAGGCCTTTCTCCTGTTCGATAGAAAGTCTCATGAGCATATGCGACTTTAACTGTCTGGGCTATTTTCTTCTTCCCATTCAGCGTTTTTGGTTGCATATCGAGAATACTGAGAGCAGTTAACGTAGGTAGGGGCTTTATACGTTAAATTGCGGGAAGCGCATACTATATTATCTAGGATATATATAAGTTTAAGGAAAGGTGTCATACGCGCGCTATCTTTCTACTAGTATATACTGTTATTGGGAATAATCAGTAAAAAGAGTTGATATTTGGAATATCACTATTGAGTAATATAAAAATAGGTTGGACTTGATTGTATATTGCGTGAAGTACTATAAAATTGTAATACATATATTTGGAATATATAGGAATTATATAAGCAGGGCTTAATTAAGTAGGACTTAATTGATACAATTTTTGAGGATATAGTACCATGAGTTTAAGCTGGACCATGAACGCGAAGCCTAGGATTTTCAAAGGACGTAACGACGTGACTTTCAGAGCTGGAATAGATAATCCGAAGAGACATATGAACAGATTTTACATGCCAATGAGAGCAAGAAAAATTAAAGATTTCGGGAAAATTCTTAATTACCTTCACTCAATCTTGGGACGGGAAGCACAAGAATGGCTAGAAGACGAAGTATTGATGGGAAAATTCCGGAAGTGGCCGTTTCTGGACTATAATTTTTACAAGAGATTCAAGAGACCCATTGATGTAGCAGAGGAAGATCCAACAGGGGATAAAGAGTTGCCGGAAAGATTAAAAAACTTTCAAGACAAATGGAAGCTAAAGAAAATCAGGACGGGCCTGAAAATTCGTCGTACCCTTGGGAAGCGGTACAACAAGATGCGGAAAGCAGAAGCTAGCACCCAGTCGAAGGAACCAAGGACCGAAGGAGCCGAAGAAGGAGGAGCCATGGGATATATCGGATTCGTAGGACGAGGAACACCCCACACTTTGATGACCTACGAAAGAGTAGAGTACCCGGAGCTTTTGGATACAGGTTGTAGAATCACTTTAATTGATGAGAAGGTAGTTAACCCCGAGAAGGTAGAGATTATATTAAACTACAAAGTGACTGGATTGGGCGATTTAAAACATGTTTTGACGGGCGAAACAAAACTGGAACTAGAGAAAGACGGTCAAATAATCAAAGTAGATGCGCTTGTGATGAAGAATCTAAATCTACCGATCATACAATGGGTTTGACTTTTTTAGGGATTCTAATGTACAATAATACTATGTGGAGCAGAAGTGTCTCACAAATAAGCTCGGGCCGTTTAGTTTTGCAGTAGGAGGAAGCAAGTATGCAAAGTATTCGAACCCTCTCTACGCCTAGTACAACAAAGTGAGAGTATCAGCGTCAATGAAGATACCACCCCTCGGACGGAGGATGGTAAGGGTAATGTTACCATACGGGATGCAAACGGAGTTATCAATGGAACCAAAGCAGGACATGTACAGAAAGAATAGGCTATTCATAGCATGCAAACTCGTGCAGAAGAAGGATCTGAGAGTTTTAGTTTAGAACCCAAAGAATAGAACTGTGACATTGTATGCTTATACCATAATTGGGAATTATAAGAATAACTTTACAGTCATCGAGGGAAAGCAGTCGAGAATTAACCAGCAGAAGGAAAATCCGAACCTGATTGTAAGAAGACCACGGGACTGAAGTCCACTCACCAAGGAGCAGATGGAGAAGATATCCGTAAATCCGGACCTAAGGGAAGAAGAAAAGTCACAGGTACGGGACCTGTGCCTGGAATACTTAGATATATTTGCTAGGGACATGAAGCAATTGAAGGTAGCAAAGTTTACACCAATGAGGATTGACACCGAGGATAACCTGCCGCAGAATAGTCTGCCTTACAGAGGATCACCGCAGGAGATGGAAGAGATCCAGAGGCAAGTAGACGAATTGATTGAATATAATATTCTTGAAGTAAGCCATTCACCATGGAGTTCGCCCATGTTTTTGGTGAAGAAGAAAGGAGGAGCTTATAGGATGGTGGCGAATTACCAAGCACTTAACAAAGTAACAAGACAGGACACTTACCCATTACCAAGAATAAAGAATATTCTGCATGCGCTTAGGAAAGCGAAGTATTTCAGTCCGGTGGACCTGTTTGCGGGGTTCCACCAAGGGGAAATCCATGAGAAGGATCGGGACAAGACGACGGTTACTACACCGAAGAGGATTTATCGGTACAAGAGGATGTCGTTTGGATTACGCAACTGTCGGAGTTTGTTCCAGTTTATGATGGACACGGCGTTTTGTGGTCTAAAGTGGAAATATGCCTTAGTTTTTATTAATAATATAATTGTCCATGGACCAACTTTCCCCGAGCACTTAGTGAGGCTAGGGTTGCTCTTTAATAGAGTAAGGAAGTATAGACTTTCGCTTAATCCAGAGAGGTCACATTTAGCATACACTAGAATTAGCTGTTTGAGATTTGTAGTGGACGAGGAAGGAGTGCACCCCGATAAGGATAAAATAAAATCAGTCAGGGACTTTCCTAGGCCAAAAAATGTACATGAGACACGCATTTTAGTAGGGCTAACCTCATATTATAGAAAATTCATACCAAATTTTGCTCAGATTGCGAAACCGTTGACAGAGTTGTGGAAAAAGAATGCACGATAAGAGTGGACGGAAGCTAGGGAAAAAGCTTATCAGACGCTAATTAAATAAATAATTACGGCGCCAGTACTTCACCACTTTAAAAAGGATTTGCCATGTATAGTTTCAACTGACGCATCATATCAGGGATTAGGTGCTATATTGATTCAAAGAGTGAATGGACAGAAGTTCCCAGTCATGTACGCTAGTAGGTCGCTAACGAAAGCAGAGGCAAATTATCCGGCAGGGCATTTAGAACTATTAGGGGTAGTGTTTGCATGTAGGAAATTCAGGGAGTATTTATGTAGTAGAAAATTTACGATAATAACGGACCATTCGGCTCTGCAACACTTGAAGCCAAAGTTACAGGACACGACGTGTAGGTTAACTAAGTTCTTAATTAAACTCGCGGATTACGAGTATGACATTAGGTATAAGCACAGGAAGAAACATACAAATGAGAACGCGTTGATTAGGCACCCGACGACAAAGGCAACTCAGGAGGACGAAGACCAGGACAATTTTGTGAGAGCCTACGGAGCAGAGACGAGTTTGGAATTCTACACTGCAGAGGCTAAGGACTGGACGGACGACAGGGGCTTGGAGCCAGCCACCCTACCATTTGGATTGAACTTAGCGAAGCGACAGAAGAATGACAAGAAACTACAGATTTACATAGGCACGTACAGGACGACGTGCAAGAGGAATTTAGAAGGAATATGGACATTAAATTTCCCAAATCACGCATTACCGAGGGTATTAATTCCACAAGATTTGAAGAACTACATAATGAAATCATACCACGGGGGTATGTAAGCAGGGCATCAAGGATTAGTACGCATAGAGAGACGTATTAGAATGAAATATTTTAGGCCAGGAATGACGCGAGATATCATATGGTTTGTTAGTACTTGTGAGCACTGCCAGGCAGTAAAGCAAGATTGTAGAAAAGGGATGGGATTGATAGTCCCACAAAAGCCAAAGTACATGTTCCATACGATAGGATAAGATTTGTTATGTCCTTTCCCATTGTCATCCAGGGGAAATAGACATGGAATAGTCTGTACAGAGTATTTTACGCGATTTGCTATTACTAAAGCCATACCAACGAGGGAGTCTACACACAGCTTGGTTTTTAGAAGAGAAAGTACTTTGCAAATTTGGAGCATTCAAGAACATAATTACAGACAGAGCCGCAGAATTGATGAGGGAAGTGATGCAAGAAGTTATTATGCATTAAGGCGCAGCGCATACTCCAACTGCAGCTAGGTATAGCCAGGGAAACGGACTAACAGAGAGAACAAACCAGACTTTGACGACTATGATATCAATGTACGTAGATGGGACGCACAGTAATTGGGATGAAATTCAACCGTTTATAACATTTGCATTCAACACGAATGTAAATACCAGTACCAAATTCTCACCATTCTATTTGATGAATATGAGCGAGCCGATATACCCAGTAGACACATTCTTTAGATCATCAGGGTATAGCAAAAATGCTGACGTGAATATGCTGTTGAACGATTGACAGTTGGCTCAAGAACAATTGCGCCGGGCACATAAAGCAGCAAAGAAGAACTATGACAAGCTGCATAGGTACTATAGGTTTTGTAAGGGAGATTACGTAAGGGTTAAAATAGAACAGCGCATTCCAGGGATGGCAGAAAAATGTTTAATAAAATATTTCGGACCATGCATTGTAACACACAATCAAGATGAAAGGAATAATGTGACAATCAGGCCATTAGATCCAACATACAGGGAACCGAGGATGCCGGAGTATGTGCTGTGTGTAAAGCTGAAGAAGAGTATTCTGAGGAATAAAGAGGACCTAAGGATTTCACCATTTTCGTTCGATTTTGATGAATTAATTGATGTACCGCAACTACGGGAGAGAAAAAGCCGCTCAGGGAGAAAAAGGCAGATACGGGACCTCACGGTAAAGACCAAGAAAAAAGTAAACGGAGCTGAAGAGAAGAAGCCGGCCGGGGGATGAAAAGGGACGAAATCGGGTAAGAAGAACAATAACATTCCATTAAATGCAGGAGAAGATGCGCATCCAAGTGCGAACGGAGATTTACACCCAAGTACAAACAGGGAGGTACATAGGAAGAATAATCAGCTGACCAAAAAGAAAGAAGAAACTAGGTCGAAAGATATCAACAACGGTAGGATATCAAACAATGCAAGAATGTCAAATTTAGGGAATTCGACATCCAGGTCAATTAATATTGGGAATATCACTAATGCAGATTCGAGGAAAACGGGAGCCGGATCGCAAAATGTCAACAAAGGAAAGACATTAGAAGAGTATAAAACAAGAAGTGGACGTATGAGCAGACCACTATTGAGATTTCAGTCTGTCAATATATCTTTCGACAACAATTGCGCCCCAGGAACATTAATCATTAAAAAAATCGCTAATACAAATAACTAATTTTCTTTTGTTTCATCTATATATATTTACAGAGAACAATGGAGCGGTACTTAAGAAATTTTGACCAGGAGGAGAACGGTTCTGGGAGTGGGAGACATAGGAGTCCGCAAGATCAAGCTGAAGTTGCTAATTTGAAGAGGCAGCAGAAGATTTACAAACTAAGGATGAGAATTGACGACTTACAAGGAGGAATCAACTAGAGAAATTACGAAATCGTGAGGTTACGGGACAAATTGGAGGAGTTGGACCGAGGAGCAGTAATTCCAAGACAAGAAAGGGAAGGTACCCACCATGCACATGTGTGCACAAATTACCCAACCAGTTTGGGGAAATGTCAAGAGAAGATCGCCACCCATCCTTACTTCTCAAATGCGTGGGTCAACAGATTAAACAGGCGCTACGTGGTGAACGGATCCGAAAAACTGGGAGTTTTAATTATAGCAAATACCACAACACGAGGCTTCGACCCAGAGCTCGCGTTCAAATTTTATTGCTGTTACATGGTGAATTGTAAACTGAAGAAAATGTGGACCCAGGGGAAGATCGGCGAGTTGGAGGGACAAGTACGGGAGATACTTTGAGTGTAGGGAGACGAAAACAACATGACACCGAAGATGTTATACGCGCTACAAAATCAACATTTTCGAGTGGGATAGTGTCATTTCTGTAGAGATTCTTTATTGACTTTGGACGCAAATCAACACGCGGTGGATCGAGTACTGGAAGAATGGCTTCACAGTTACGCTAACAAAGAAAACTAGGATGTGGATTCAGCAGATGAAGCAACTCCAGATGATTTACGAAAAGAATTGGAGGCAGAACTGAAGAAGCGCAGAGAGAAATACATCCTACGGAAAATGTAGAACCGGACTCGACGAATGAGAGCGGCTTCGCGGAAGACGACATGGATTCGAGTGAAGAGGAAACGGCTGAAGCGGGGACTCAAACAGATCCTGTGCCCACTATGGAACAAGTTATGGAGTACTTGGCCCGGACGGGGCTAGTGGGGAACGCGGCTGATCAGCTAGATTAAGATGTTAATATTAGGAATATTTTATCTTTTATAAGCAGAGACTTATTATATAATTCTGGGAATTATTTCCTCTTTTGGGCCATGGGCCAATAAATTATTCAAATTCGTGGAATTTATATTTAGTCGGGGACTATTTTTTGTGTGTAGACATTTAATTCATAGTCAGGGACTATTGAGAATTTAATTTATAGTCAGGGACTATTTTAAGGTAAAAATTTAGAATTTTCCTAGTCAGGGACTATTTTTCAATTTCAATTTCTGGGAATTTCTTTTATATAGTCAGGGACTATTTAAGATATTAAGCAAAAATTTATAATTTTTCTGGTCAGGGAGTAGTTTTTTGAATTCTGGGAATTCTCTATACATAGTCAGGGACTATTTCAAATTTATCTTTTAGTCAGGGACTAATTAAAAAAATTCTGGGCATTTTTTTGGGGAGTCAGGGACTACCCTACTAATAATTTTCTTTCTTCGACGTAGGGATTTAAAATTGAGGACAATTTTGTTGAAGTGAGGGGATTGTTATATAGTGCGGGGAGCACGTCATTCAAATTATTAGATCATCGTTGAATTATTTGATGAGCATGTATTAATTAGGCAATCAAGGTCAAGTACAAACGTGTTATTATGAGTCATGTTCAAATATGAGTTTATGCAGCACATTGCTAATTGCATTCTAGGTTAATGTCAAAATTGTTGTTATGTGTTATGAGTTAAAAAACGTATTTTATGTATCAATACGAGGTCTAATTTGTAGAAGCTTGAGACTTCGAAAGTATTCTTATTCCAACCGAGCTCTCGAGTTCACTCTTGACTTTACTGAATGAAACCTTTTACCTACGGTTGTTATTTTAACTCTCCGCTCTCCAAGTATCTCTTTATTTCATGAACTACCTAGCATCACTCACTAGATTATAACGCTATATTCACAGAGACTCGACTGAAACTAAAAGTTCCATCCCTTAAAGTTGTCAAGTTTATTTTTAAATTCATTCACTCCTTTACTTCACATTTCACATCACTTTGTAGTTTGTTCCATTCTGGAATAGCTTTATGAGTAAAGAAGTGTCTTCGAAAATTGGTAATAGGGATTTTTCAAGTTTTCAAAAATGGGGCATGTCTGCTTTCGCGTATTCGGACAACTTACTCCTGGACATTTTCCTCCCGGACATCTTCCTCCCGAACTTTTTCCTTCCAAACACATACGGAGGACATTTTCCTCCCAGTATCGAAATTCGTATGACCACAATAAACAAGTGCTTCTTGCCAGATAATGAATGTATTTGTAGAAATTCTCGAAAGTATGCAAAATTCGTAATGTGAAGTACCAAAATCGATCGTTTCCCGATTTTGTATGAAGTTATGAGTGTGTAAATATTTAATAATCAAATGTAATGAATGAACAGCATCGCACAAATATTGTCGTCGTCGTCTTTATTGTGGTCATATGAATTTCGATACTAGGAGGAAAATGTCCGCCGTATGTGTTTGGGAGAAAAATGTCAAGGAGGAAGTTGTCCTACAACCCTGCTTTCGTTGTCAATGTCAAATACTCGGCAGGGTTAATGTTATACTTCCCGTTGATAACTTTAAAAGTTTCGATTAAGTCACCGCGGGTTCTTCTGTCGCTCATAGACATAATCTTTAGTTTCTGCAGCCTTTCCTCGTACCGTAGTTAGCGAAGAGTTGGGAGTATTCTGGTTGCAAGCCTCTGCACTTTTTCAATCTCGTCAATATCACTTTTTAAGGCTTGGCTCCAGATGCTGTTGCAGTTCTCCAATAATTCATTCGTGACCTTTTGTGACCTTAAGATGTGTGAAAGGTCCAAATAATTCTATTAAATGTGACTTGTAGTGTTTAAAAGCGTAACGACCCCGAACCTACCAAATTTTTGTCAAATTCAATAAAATCAAAATTTTTATGACAATTTCACTTTTTTTGGAACTAGATTTTTGGCGCCAGCTTTCTAGCGGGCCCGTTGTTTCTATCTCAGGGCAAAGCAAGACCATGTTTGGTGACAGCTTTTATTTCTAACACGGCGCTTAATTAAACATTTACGGTACCTGAAAAAGATGCAGATCAGATGTCTTCACAAACTGCTTGCATTCAAGCCTAATGAAGTCCAAACAAGGCTGAATTAACCACTCAAAAAGTTCTGTAATTATTTCTCTCTGCTCATTTGTTAAGTTTGCTGGTAATTTGTCTAAGTAGGAGTTTTTTAATGGCGCCCAACCGAGTTGTTTTGGTTCCATGTAAATCATACCGCAGCGTGAAACAGTTGCTGGCGAAGCTTGTTCTAAATCAGCTGGTTCAAATAACATGTTCATTTGCGATGTCATCTATTAAAATATAGAGCAGATAATTCTACAACTGTGGTCTTATAGTGTGGAAACTGGTCGAAGTTACTGTCGACGAGAATATTAGAACATTAAAAATTCATTTCACAAATAACTTACTTGGATAATTTCTCCTGACATTAGACACAGCTTCTTGTTATCTAATAATAGGAAATACAAACATAATAAAAGTGATTTAAATCATAAAATATATACGTCTCCGGTGCTTTTGCTAGATAAGGTAAAGTTATTGTTTTAAAGAATTCGTAATTGAACTGAAACTCACAACTGAGGTTAGACACGGGACATAGATGAAAGGTCAGTTTGGGTTGTATTTAGTATTTTAAATGCAATAAAATGCTTTGCTAATCTATACAAACATATGCTAATTTTGACTTTCCACTAAGGCACGCCTTAAACTGTGGTATATACATATTCACTATTCAGAGCAAAGTTAATTTTTTAATGTTAAAAAGGACTGCTAACAAGTTTCATTATGCAATTATTAGAACTGAGATATAACTAATGGATATCTTGAATTGTTAAATTTAATGTATTATAAGATAAATAACATATACACGGTTAAAGTATGGCTACAGCGAGCTGCGCAGACGTAATTACCTAGATCACAAATATGTTTGTTTAATTAGTCTAATAAATAAATTGAATCCTGCTTCATCAGTTATAATGTATACATATTTTGTAAGATATAGTTAATTCTCATCCTTTAATACGAGTACGAGAATGTGAAACGCAATGTGACGGATTCCTCTATCTCCGCCACAGCCAACCCCTCAGTTGCTCTACTTCTACTCCCTTTCACCTATGTACATTAGTTTAAAATTAATGTAGTCCGACCATGTGGTCGGCCTTGCTTTGACTAGTTTTCGCATTCGAAAGGACAGGCGGAAAGACGACTTCGACTGTAAGACCTCGATTTCACTGCAAACTTTACCCATGGATAACTTTATCTATAGGTAAGTTATCCATGGATAGTGAATGAAATCGCAGCTATCCCGGGGATAAGTCCCTATCTATGGGTAAAAGTTATCCATGGGTAAGTTCGATAGATATCTTTAGTCTATGGATAAAGTGCAAGTGAAATTGCACTATCTATAGATAGATTAGTTAAGTTTTTTCTAGATATTCTTGCGTTTTGACGCAAGTTTTATGAATTGATCAGGTGTTTGCTTTCTTTGGCCGAGTCGTGATTTACATTATGTGTCTTTGGTTGGGTGTTAATTTAACATATTGTTTTTTGGTTTGGGCTTTGAATTGACATTTCCTTTTCTCACGAGTATGGATTATTCCCACCAAAAAATATACATTTATGCTTGATTCAGTTCATTATATTTAGTCAAATTATTAAACATTTAATAAAAACTTTGTTGAAATTGGAAACGGAATCTGGAAATAACAGAACAAAGACCTGGTCCTTCAAATGAAATTAATGAGCTCATTAGTTTATTTAATAGCAGAGAATTGTCTAATCAATTTTCAAAGGGGATGAGAAGTCATAAAGTTATTTGGGCCAGTCTAGCCCGAAAACTATCAAAGGACTGCGAGGGTGCTAGCGCTAAGTCAAAGTGGAACTCATTAAAAAAGGAGTACAGAAAAATTAAGCATTTTATTTTTCAATATGTTGCCGTATCCCATTAACAATGTAATCAAAATTTGACCCTTCTACAAAATATTTATTTTAAATCGTGCATGGTCCATGTTAGGAGCTGACATTTCCAAAAATTTGTTGTGCATATAAAAAAACCAGGCCTTTTTCAGATTCAGATATAATATTATAATTAGAAACTTGAGTAGTTTACACCAGATAAATGATAATGTGGACACAATAATGCAAAAACAATACTCATTTTGTTTATTGTTTAGCTATAATTAGGTTGCCTACATAAATTGCCTACTAAATAACCTACTAAATAATTATTAAATTAAATTATTTAATTTTTTTCCCACCGCTTTTTGAAATAGTCAGCAGAGTTATTAACCGAGTATGCTAAATTTCCTGTTGCCGATTAATTAGGAGAACTTGGAAACACAGAGTAGCAATTGTTACTAATTGTAAATTCATATCCATTTTTAATCGAGTCCGAGTCATACGAATAAAAAACAAAATTCTACCCAGGGCATACTTCTAAATGTTTTTTAAAAATTTTATTTAAACTTAAGTGCCACAAAAGATATCTACAGATAGTTTAGTAGTGAAATCACTATATCCATCAACAGTTTACCTATAGATATCTTCAAGTTACCCATGGATAAAACTGTGTGAAATCGCAGTTTACCCATAGATAACTTACCTATAGATAAGTTACCCATGGATAAGTTGGCAGTGAAATCGAGGTCTAACACACCACCAAAATCTTTCTGTACATTTTACATATTTAGTGATTCAAAGTATTCGTTAATTATATTCTTTTCGCGCCGGATTTGGCGACCATGGCCCCGAAGTAGATGCTGAGCTATTAGCGAATGTGCTTGATAATGATTTATAATAAAGTTAACTTGAAATACTCGGAGTAAGTGTCCGTTATATCGAAAAAGGTACGAGTTTTGCTAGTATAAATAGATGGGACGCGAGTGGTGCTGGTAGGATTGGGCTTTACAAGGGTAGCGCCTGTACACGAGGGATAGGCACACGTTAGAGTTTTACGATATTACCCAAATAATAACTATATCTTGCGAGCCGCTACCACTGCCACTATTTAAGTACACGAACTCGTCACGTTGATACGAAATTCAAAGCCGGTATCAGAAACTGGACAAACGTTGAGATTTGGTGAGAACAGAGTGAGAAAGAACAAGGGAGATAGATTTCTAGCCGGTAGCTACATACATAGGTATATGAGACATTTTCTTTTTTCGACGATTGAAAAGTTGTTAGCCACACTTCATTTTCAGACAGCAAGAGAAGTGGAGCTAGAATTTGAAGGCAGTCTCAAAAATTGTGAAACCGAGCAAGAACTTGTGTCTGGTTGTGAGAAGTTTCTCTGTGTTATATATCGTATCTCTTTAGCTTTCAAAGTAATCCATTAAAATTCGGCTTAGGGAATGTTAAAATAAAAGTATTTTGGTTTTGTTGTAAACCGAGGCTGTTTTGCTGTAAAGAATATAGTCAGTGGTTAAAATTGTCAGAACACTAAACAACTGTAAAGTCATTTGTCATTCGGTATATCAAAACTCGATGTGAAGAGCCAGTTGAATTTCAATATCAAAGCGTTGGGAGTCATCGCAAAGGTAATTCAATATGTACATTTATATTTTATTCGTATTTTATGTATGTGTAAACGGTATTAGTTACTGAAATATATTATGTATAAGTCATTATTGTGGAAATAGAAGTGTTACCGTCCAAAGTATAAAGTACCTACCTACATCTTGTTATGGCATTTATTATTGGATCAATGGCTTGTTAGTTAACGTGAAGTGTAAATTAGGTTGTAAATGGTTAAATTAAAGGCAAGAAATAACGAAAATTTAATCGTGTAGGTGTATTTATTGTGCGTTTATGACATAAGAAAATGGCATATTACGGTTAGTTTATGGCGATGGCTGATACCGTAAATCGGTGAATAGCGTGTAGGTCTGTGTACTGTGTTTGTACGTGAGTTGATTTTTATAGATTTGGAAGTTAGGTTATGGTCAGTTGATGGAATGGAGGATCTGCCCTTTTGTCATCAAAAAGTCATGAATTTTGCTGTCAACGACTGGTGCTGGTAAAAGGAGGCTTGGTTACAGCAGCAAAGGTTTCAGCTAGCGACTGCAGCAGAAATGCAAAAAAAAGCAACTTAGGCAACGGGAACCGTTTTCAACACATAAGCTTCATCTAGAACGGATTCATGGTCATGAAAACTTTTAAATTTAATTATAATATCAACGCTTCTTCACGCCTCCCCTATATGGGCTATAAACTATACACATCACCTAGAAGTAGTTCAAACCCAATTCTATAAACGTCTTCTGTGGCTGCCAAACTATACTCTAACACATTTTATTAGAGCCCAAACCGGATCAAAGCACATCAAATGCCAAGTCACGATGTTAGTTATCTTATTTTGGGCCTAAATCCTATCTCAGAAGGAAGACAGAGTTCCTAAAAAATGCTACATGCGTTAACTTTAACTAAACTATCTTAATATTATCAACATAAAATACGATTGGGTGAGTAAAATTTAACAAATTCTAGTTGATGCGGGATTGAACTCTGTGTAGCATTCACAAGATTCTGCAACTGTACTTCAACACATTGATGCGATTATAAACTCCATCAATGACCGAACCATCAATCAGGATATCACAAGAGTTCAAAATTTCTCGTTTTGCGAATATTATAAATTCAGAAAAGTCGATCGTATTTCAGAGTATCTAAAACTAAATCTTCCTATTATCTTTCTGCGTGTATTTTCTCAGCTTTGCTCGCGTGTTAAATGTGATTTCAATTACCTCAAAAAGGTGTAAATGTAATATGGATGACCTGGGTAGTTACTGTGGTTCAGATTTTGACGACAAATTTCACTATTACGTTACATGCCTGCGCTTTGATTCCTTTAGATCTATTGATATAGGAAACTATTGAAACTTCTGTTTCTTACTATGATGGCTCTTGTATGAACTTCAGTCGAAATCAAAGCCAGTTTGCTCAAGCTCTAAGTAATCAATCTGTTTCTTTTATTTCAAATGTGTGCAAATTTACAGTTAAAATGTAACATGTATTAAATATACGTAAAGCATAAAGAAAACGCTAGTTGTGTCATAAAAAGGCTGTCATGAAATGAACGCATGTACGCGTGTACAATTTTGAATATTATAGTTGTGTTACCGATGGAAGAATGGCTTTAAGCCAAATTGGTTTGGCCAAATTAGTCATGGTCAAAGGTGCGGCTCAGCCGAACCGAACGTGCGTACAGCCAGCTCCGGGTTCAGTAGTACTTTAGGAAGGAAAAAACTAATTGGCAGTTAGGGGAAGTGACAAAACGTGATAGAGTTAAGTCATAACTACACATAGGTGTATCATTCCACATTTAGTTTCGCAAGTTATAGAGTAATTAACGACTTGAAATAGGAAAATTAAACTAAATAATCAGGCGTGGGTGCTAGTGGTGTATGTAAAACATTGTAGGTACATAGTGTCCGTGAAAACGAATTATCACACAAAAAATTCGGCGCTTCGCGCCGGATTTGTCGACCGTGGACTGGCCCGAAGTAGATGCTGAGCTTCAACAAAGGCGCAAGACAATTGATGTTACGCTAAAAGATGATATAAGATGTATGGAAGCTCCCCTACAATAAATAAGACATACCAATGTGCGTAGCATGTAGTAAAATTTAGCTTAAAATTGTTTTTTAATTGCACTATTCACAAATGACGTCATGATGGACAATCCCTGAATATATATAACGCATATAGGTAAGTACGTGACATGTAGTTAAAAAAAGATAAAAACAAATTTAAAGTTGGGACTAGGAATACAAGAAACTGGTATTTGAAGGACGTTACTATAAACGATCTCTGAATACTTATACCACATATGAGTCCGTGACATGTAAAATAAATTTTCCCGTGACGTCATTTGCGCGTCAACCCTACTCTTCTTACCTAATGTGAATGCGATAGCAGCTGGGTGGGGGTGTCTCAAAGAAATTTTCACGTAACGTCATTAGCGCGTCATCTGTAGCCAACTTACTTAATGTGAATGCGATAGCAGCTGGGTGGGGGTGTCTCAAAGAAATTTCCACGTGACGTCATTTGCGCGTCACCCCTACTCTGCTTACCTAATGTGAATGCGATAGCAGCTGGGTGGGGGTGTCTCAAAGAAATTTTTACGTGACGTCATTTGCGCGTCACCCCTACTCTGCTTACCCAATGTGAATGCAATAGCCGGTAGGTGAGGATGTCTCAAAGGAATTTTCGCGTAACGTCATCTGCGCGTCAACCCTACTCTGCTTACCTAATGTGAATGCGATAGCAGCTGGGTGGGGGTGTCTCAAAGAAATGTTCACGTAACGTCATTAGCGCGTCATCTGTAGCCAACTTACTTAATGTGAATGCGATAGCAGCTGGGTGGGGGTGTCTCAAAGAAATTTCCACGTGACGTCATTTGCGCGTCACCCCTACTCTGCTTACCTAATGTGAATACGATAGCAGCTGGGTGGGGGTGTCTATAATAAATTTTTACGTGACGTCATTTGCGCGTTACCCCTACTTTGCTTACCCAATGTGAATGCGATAGCCGCTGGGTGGGGGTTTCTCAAAGAAATTTTTGCGTGACGCCATCTGCGCGTATCCCCTACTCTGTTTACCTAATGTGAATGCAAAAGCAGCTTGGTGGGGGTGTTTAAAAGAAATTTTCACGTGACGTCATTTGCGCGGTACCCGTAGCCTGCTTACCTAATATGAATGCAGTAGCAGCCGGGTGGGGGTGTCTAAAAGAAATTTTTACGTGACGTCATTTGCGCGTCACCCGTAGCCTGCTTACCTAATGTGAATGCGATAGCAGCTGGAAGGGGGTGTCTAAAAGAAATTTTCACGTTACGTCATTTGCGCGTCACCCCTGCATCAGACAATCAGACTACAGACCATTGAGTACTGTAGCTGAGATTGTTGGGGTCTGTACTATGAGATATACCTGTATACGCCGCGCAGAACTTTAAAATTACTTATGTACTTAACAGTCTGTATTTTCTTACACGCACTTATTAGTTTTTAAGGAAATTACTTCACGAAATTTTGACATAGGTTCAGTTAACTGTTAACTGTGGATAAATGGTTGGTCCGATCACCTTCAAAAACAATAGGGCTCCTCTCGCGCGCTTTTGTGTGATTTTAAAAGCAGTTTGATAAAAATCACTTAAAAACTGTGACCTGTAGAGCACGGCCAACGAACGGACGGACGGACAGACAGACAGACAAAACCATTTCAATAGATGCTCAGCATCTAAAAAGACAACTAAACGTCACCGCCTCCCCGCGAAAAATTTGCAAATTCAAAATTTATTTCAATGGCTCCACCAAAACAAGTAGAATTGATTGCTGCGGCTCCTACTATTCACTTAAATTCTATGTCTATTCCAATTCCTAGTCAGAATGGCAGAATTTTATGTCCACATTGTAACCAACTATGTGAAAACCAAGCTGGAGTCAAAATTCACATTGGATTAGGGCACAAAAAAGAGCAAAGAGATTCCATTGCGAACAAGTACAGACAACAACACGAGACAATAACAAATGAAGATGAACATAGCGAACCCGATGATGAAAACGGGCACACAAAACTGGATTTTACACCAAAAATAAATGAGTTTATTGAGTTATTTGCCAAATTAAACCAAAGCAAACCCAACCCTGACCAATTTGAAGATGAGGTAGAATAGTTTTTAGCTTTTTTACGCGAAGAAATATCACTCATACCCGGCCCTCAACACCCGGCAGCTAAGTACTACAAATAAGGAAATAACAAAAATGTATTTCGGCAAAGTGAACGTAAATTCTCACAGTCTTCCAATCCAATTAAACATTCCAAGAGAGATAGAGAGTGACGTAAAGAAAAGTTTACATATGATTGCATTCAACACGATTTCTACAATCAACGCGGAAAGGTTGTGCATGTGTTTCCTAAAAGCGAGTCAAATCAGGATTGCAAAATTTCTGCGAAAGTTTTGCATCAGGCGTACTCAAACCGATGGGGATCAGAAAATAATGCTGTGCTAGACTTGTACCTATCAGTATGCGAGGCAACGCAAACAGAAATTGATGAAGAATATAACCCAAGTGTACACGAAGACTCGGTTCAGAGAGTATTAAAGAAATCACGAAAGACACTTCATCAATACCAGATAAAGTTCTGCTTTAAGCAATTTAGTATGTAAAATGTGAAAAGGTGCTCTTAATGATAGGTACAATCATGTCAAAATGGAATATTGTTCCAAAGTCATTTAGACAGGCAAGAACTGTACTAATTTAAAAAAAAGAAGATCTAGTGATTCCTTTATTTGGCGCCTCATATCTTTGTGTTCAATTTTTAGGCGCATCTTGGAAAAAATAATCGACAGTAATTTAATGTAGTTTATTCAACCTAATATGAGCCAAAGAGGATCTCTAAGTTTACCTGGTACATACATTAACACTTCAATTTTGAGAAGAAGTCTAAAAAAGCGAAACAAAAGAAATCAACTCTGTATGTAGCCTTATTAGATGTGGCCCAAGCCTTCGATACCGTCGGTCATTCCCATCTTATGAAGTGCCTGGACTCCCAACCTTCACGCTGCCAGATTCAAAACCTAGTCAAGTCACTCATTACTGGAAATGAAACATTCATTTCAACACGAAGCGCAACCACCAAGGCTATACAACTAAAACGTGAAGTATTTTAAGGATCTCCCCTTAGTCCTCTACTGTTTAACCTGTCAGTAAACTACATACTAGAGGAAATAACAGATCCTAACTATGCAGATAAATATAGATACTCTTTGACCCCGGAACTGCAAAAACTTACAGCTATAATGTTCGCAGACTACAAAACCATTATTTCAAGTTCAAAGAAGGGACTACAAATTATTTATGAAAACACAATTTCTTTGTTTGAAAAATCCGGACTAAGCATTAACCCTTCCAAATCCGTCTGCATCTGTATTGAGAAAGGCAGAATCATCATTCGCGCGTTCCTTACGAACTGAGTGGTTGTGCATTACTGTTCCTCGTAATATGTTTTCGAGTTTTTTCGTTTTTGGGTGGTAAAAGTGGTAGAAGAGTATTTTTGAACTCGCCTACAGGATGAAAAAAATTCCGTGAACGTCGGTAAGTCAGAATTTCCGAACCATTTTTGCATTTAAGCAACTTTTGGGCTTCCAAAAGTTGACTTTATTTCTTCATTTTTATTTATATGGGTTTGCGTGTCTCTGCCTGTGACAGTGTGGGAGGTTTGTATACCCCATGCTCTACAATATGCATAAAGATTTGCTGTGTGGGGCTGGGCTTGGCATGTTTCTACGCGGTCACGTGGTTTACAGAGTTTATTTCGTGATGTTCTGAACTCTGTGAACCACAGCAGGCAGAGATGGGCACACTCGCAGGGATGACGCATACTCATCCTATGCATCTGTATTTCTCTACTGTTACGGATATGGATGAGCTCAGCCTCAGCTCTTCTTGGGAAGAGGTGGGAAACATTCCAATGACCATTGCAGAAAAGGAGAAAATTATTGGGACGGATGGTGGAATAGAGGTTGACTGTGACAAACCTTTTACCTCTGTCAATAACGGGACATTGCAAGATGGGTCAGAGGTCGGCATGCTGGCAAAGAACCTGGCCTCCATGAAGACAACTGCAACAGGGGCTTCGGGGACGGCTGGGAGCAGCAATAATTCCGGCATGGCTGGCCGGGAACCCTTCCACACCTGGAGTATTGCAATAGATAAGGGCTTGGTTGAGGTCCTAGCTGCCCGTGGCAATGAGCTCTATTACGTAGATAAAATGGTAGAGTTAAAACCTCTTGTGGGAAGGAGACGTTTTGCGGATGCACCTGGTGGTGGAGTGTGAGCGCAAACCCTAACATCGGGTGAGGTCACCATTGCTATGACATCTTGCATTGACCTGATCCAAATCAATTTGCACCACTCCAAAGCTGCAAACACCGCCGGTGTACCCGCAACTTACAGATCCTTTCCGCACACATCATTCTAGTACAAGAGCCTTAGTACTGTAATGGTAAAATTAGATGCCTTGAAAACAAGGATCAACTTTTTGTTGCTGACACACATGAAGTAACTAAGGTCTGTGTGTTGGCATCTAGAAATATTCAAGCATCTCTGCTTTCCCGCTTTTGTGACAGAGATATTGTTACTGTGCAAACATGCTGGGAAAGCGAGAATATTGTTTTTGCTTCAGTGTACATGCCGGGTGACTCAACTTCCCTTCCTCCGGGGCGGATGCTGATGGAACTCGTTGCGCACTGTGAAACTAATCAGTTACACTTTGTTGTTGGTGCGGATGCTAATGTACATCATCTTCTTTGCGGTAGCACAAACACCAACACTAGAGGAGAACTACTTTTTGACTACCTTGTGTCAACAAACGTTAGTGTGGTCAATGTTGGTAATGCTCCTACTTTTGTCGTTGCTAACCGGAGTGAGGTCCTTGACTTTACTTTGGAAAATCGTCTAATGGAATCTCGTATCTCAAAGTGGAGGGTGTCGGATGATGAATCATCATCTGACCACAGATACATCAGATTCCAGGTCCAAGCGGAAAGATATCTCCCGCCTAAACTATCGCGTAATATCCGCAAAGTGGAATGGCACAAATTTGAACTAACTCTTGAGAGCAATGTTTGTAGTCTATCTACTGGTGAAAATATCCTTACTCCAATTGAGATGGACACTTACGCTAGTGAAATTACGGATGCACTCATGAGTAGTTTGGACTTAGCTTGTCCGCTGAGACCCACAAAACAACTAAATAAAGTTGTTCTATGGTGAAACAAAGGTCTCACTCTGCTTCGTAAAAGGGCTCGTGCCCTGTACAGGCAAATGGTATCGGTAAAAAACCCTGGACCCCTTTTAATAAAAGGGTATGTTACTGCTTGTAACGCATTTAAAGATGCCTTAAAAAAGCGAAACGGGACTCCTGGGTTGAGTTCTGTAGTGGAGTTACCGACTACTCCGATGCGGTCCAGGTTCTTAGGAGGATGGATTCGACGGCATTTAAAGTCCCGGGTGACCTAATGGACCCTGTCAGTAACAGGAGAACTGAAAGCCATGAGAATACCCTGGACCTTCTGCTTCGCCATCACTTTCCTGAGGACCTGGACTGCTCTACGAGTTTCCTGGACTTTGATCCATACCCTACCTAATGGAAGGGTGCGGACCTATTAGTTACGCCGCACTCTTTAAAAGCAACTGTGTACAGCTTTAAACCATTTAAATCTCCGGCGGTTGATGGGATTCTACCTGTCTTGATACAGCGTGGACTGCGCATCATCTCTGGTCATTTATGTCATTTATTTAAGTCATGTCTGTCCTTAGGATATGTTTCCTCTGGATGGAGGACTTCAAAGGTGGTATTTATACCTAAACCAGACAAGGAGAACTATGGGTCGCCAAACGCTTGGCAACCTATTCAGTTAAACTCCGTACTTCTTAAAACTCTAGAGCGATTAGTTGACAGGCATCTCAGAACTCCTGCCTTGAAAACGAGGTTAAGAAACAATCATCAATTTGCTTACATTAGGGGAGTATCAACGGACGCCGCTATTCATAAAGTAGTGGCGTTTGTTGAAAAGTCCCTGAGTGACAACTTGATGGTTTTGGGAGCGTTTGTCGATGTTAAAGATGCATTTAATAATGTGCTATTTAAGGCTATTGGCACTGCTTTGGGTAAGTTTGAGGTGGAGACTCACATTCGGCTCTGGATGAATTATTTTATCCGAAACAGGGTGGTGGTCTGTACCATCAATAATGTGTCCTGAACAAGGAGTGTCAGTCGTGGATGTCCACAGGGAGGTGTTTTATCGCCTTTACTGTGGAACCTAGTAATCAATGGCTTACTGGTCTCCCTAAGCACATCAGTGCCGTCCCTTCTTAATCAAGAATTTGCGGATGACACTGGAATTTTTCAAAGAGGAAACGTTTATGACACTCTTGTATCCAGAGTGCATGATGGCCTTCGGGTCACTAAAGCTTGGTGTAAAACAAAACTAGTCTTGTTCACAAAAAACCCAAGGTTAAACCCGCCGCCAATGCGGTTTGATGGCGTTTCCTTGGAGATTAAATCAACAGTGAGGTACTTGGGGGTCGTACTAGATAGAGGACTCACGTGGCTGCCTCACTGTTAATCTGTTTGTTTAAAGGCATCAATAGCGCTAGCTAGGTGCAAAAGAATGGTTGGAAGGAAGTGGGGACTATCTGCAAGAGTGGTAAAGTGGGCTTACACTGCCATCGTCAGCCATCTATTGGAGTATGGCATAGTTGCGTGGGCCCCGGCTCTTTTGAAAGTCTCGTATGTCTCTCGCCTTCAAAAACTTCAAAGGCAAGCGTGCCTAATGATTACAGGAGTATTACGCTCAACTTCAACATCTGCCATGCAGTGCTTGATTGGCGTTACGCCTATAGAGTTTACTCTGAAAGCGGTGGCTATATGGTCCTGGCATAGGCTTAATACAAGGGGTCTCTGGACTCCTAATCCGATGTTTGGGGGTTCGTTAAGTTATAATTTTCGTACTAGTAATTTACCACATATTGTTTTTTTTCTTATTATTTAGCTTAAGATTATTTTCAATAAAATTTACAACATGGTAGGTAATTTCTTAATTTTCTACGTGTTATCTTCACACCAAACATTTCCCCAAGCCAGAGTATCAATTCCATTTTAACAAATATAACGCTTAGTGACAAACGCATGAAGACAGTTTTTCTTATATTCTATGGAATATAATGTTTTACAGATTGAATTGACTTAGTTGTACACGTTTTTATTTTTTTAATTGCTTGAATAATGTGTGTAAATGTTAAGATGAAGTATTGTATCTGAAACAGTTTTGTTTGCTCCTTTGCATGCCTTTTTACGCGTAATAATTCCAACAATACTATACATTTTACTGCAAAAACTCACAAATTTAGAACAAGGTTCACCGCAAAATTCGTCTTTTATTTTTCCGGGTGTCATTTTATTTTTTACTGTAAACAGTTCATGTTAAACTGGATAGTTATTGAAATCATACCAGTTTAAATTCTTTTTAAAATCTTTGTTAAATTTTTTGTAAATATCTCATAGCACAATGAATCAGTATTACTGAAAAGAACTTTAATTTTTTCAAGCACTTGAAAATAAAATTGATATATAAATATTTTTGAAATTTCAAGAACTGAAAATCCAGTATAAATTGGTTAGTTAAGAAACGTTTTGATTTTATCCAACGTAAAGTATGCTGAGTCCGTTGTTATCATATCCCTAAACTTTAAATTTGTCTATAAAGCATACATGAAAGCTTTTTTATTGTATTTGCAAGTTTAACTGTCACTTTTTTTTGTACCTTCATGCAAGAATTTCCGAATGAAGAGTTAATAATTAGCTTAAATAAACTTTGGTCAAATTTGTTTGTTGCTTAATTCTTTTTTGAGTGTTATGAACTCTTAATCATGCCTTCTGTCGAAATTTTAAAACTTTGTTAACTGTCTCTTTCTTATTCCTTCACTTAAGTAAAGCTTTAAATCACGAACATGACAAACATAGTTTTTTCTGGAACCCAAGCGTGGTATTAGTTTTTTAACATTCGAGTAATTCTTTGTTATATCAGCGGTGTCAAACAGTTTTGAAAATAATTGCTTTTATTAAGGTGATAAGTTTTTTTTAACGTTTTCTGGCGCCAGTGGGTAACAATTATGAAGATCATGTAAATCTTTAGGGTATAAAAAAATCACAATCTATAACTGCACTATAATCTTTGTTGTAATCATCGATAATGAAATGTTGTACGTCTTCTAACTATTTAAAATATGAAACAGGTAAGGGTTTAGACATTACATGCCCATACAAATTATTTTGATCTAAATAAATAATAAATGGGTCTGGTTTAGTTGCATCACAACCTTCTACAAATAAATTGCTCGCTTGTGCATATCGTTTACTGATTGTACTTACTGCACCTCTTATACCTGATTAAAAAAGGTATACATATTTATATCTGTTAACTGATCTAATTCAACTTTTGTCATTAGTAGAGCAGAATCCCACGCTAATTCAGGGATGGAGTAGTTATGAACAGGGTCAAGTTTAAAGTTTTAAAAATTAAACCACCTAAAGTTTTCAAATACAACAACTGTAACACATCACTGGTAAGGTAAATGTCGTGAAATTCACCTAATAACTTACAATAAAATGTGTTAAATTCGTCTATAGCATTTTTATAATCAGCGTCACTAATATCAGATTCTTAAACTGTGTTTTAAAAACAAGACAGTATATTAGTCTTGTTTCATTAAACTTAGTCCGTGAGTCCATATAATTGTAGCAGTAAACTTCCTTTTTAACAATAAATTAACGTGTTCAGAATCAAAAACCTGAAACATGATGTTAAATTTTTGTCTTAGTAGATCATTATTACTGTTGCAAGAATCTTTCAGATTAGTCAAAAGAGTTGCTAAGCTAGAGTTAAGAAATTGAAGCGAATCAATAAAATAAAACTTTTTGCATACAATGCTTAAAACTTTTCTGGGCTGTGTGGAATTATATATACCTCCTTGTCTTGCTTATATTTTTTAAAACCTTTCAAAATTAAATGTGAATCATAACTATGGAAATTTTAAATACCTACATAAAGCTTCTTTTGGTAATGATAAAAGTAACATACACTATGAGCTGCACCACAAAATTTTTCTGTTTGATGATCGTGATAATAACATTTATTGGCTAATAGCTATTCATCACAAATATTACATATAGTTGGTAATCTAAATTTTTCATCTGTATCTGCATCATTTATAGGGATTGACTCGGATTGATTAATGTTGTAAACTATTTGAGCCTAATGTTCAATTTTACAAAACAACTTATCAATACAATTTTCCCCTCTGTATGTATATTTGTGTTGTACGGAACCATCGTCTCCAACAACTACATACAAAAATCCGCATGAAGTATGCTTAGCTGTGATTCTACTTTGCTTTGATTTTTTGTTAATTTTTTGTAGCAGACTCTTAAAATCTTCGTGAATTACAAAGGCAGATTTTAGTTTTTTGTCAAAGTTTTTGAATTTAATTTTTGGAACATGTAAACCATCAATCAGTTCTGGAAAGTTTTTGCAGTTTTTTATCTTTACAAGTTGTGTAATGTTCTTCTTATTTAGACTTTGAGCTGAACTTGTTTAAACAATTAAAACACATGTCTTTGCGTAAGTTATGTCGTTTACTAAGTAAAGCACGGATATCTTTATTACCGCCATAGTGATAACTTTCATTATTGCTTTTAATTTTAAGCAAGTTCACAGTTTGCAAATCTTTCTTATAATTAAACTTTGATATGTAGATAGAAATTATTCCATTATAGTGATCATACCAAAAAACGTTGACTGCTTTAGAATTAAGAGGTTCGAATGACTCTATTTTATTAATTTTCATTGAAAACGACGTTGTTTCCTAGTTGTACAAATTTTTAAACTTTTTGTACAAACTCACACGTTCTGAGTATGTAAATACTGGATGTTATACGGAAAGTACAGCCCATTTAAAGCATTAGTTGTCATAATTTTGGACGTTCACAACACAACCAGAGCTTAAAACTTTTTAAGGCATTTTAACAAAACATGACCCTGCGGTTAAATTGTATTTATTTATGCGTAGATCTAAACATTTCATAACACATACAATCCAACCCGAACCATACTTTTCATACTTTTCAATCTGGCTCGGTATGTAAAATTCAAGTTCTCGACAAGTTTGTAGAATAACGTGTTCATTTAACATTATTTTAACGTAACTATGCATATACTTATCTTTATATTTAAATGTATAATTTACGGGTGTTTTACGTTTAAACGTAAACGACTAATACACTCGCTTGAACTCTTATATTGGTAAATTGATGAATTAAAGTTTTACAAATATTTACAATATCAGAATTTAAATGTGAAAAAATTAAATAAGTTGAAAACAGTTCTAACGAGTTTGCTTGATGTTCTTAAATGTGAAATCTATACGTTACAGCTACACTACCACTGATTTGTATTTTTATTTTTGTGTGTGATTCTCAATGTAGTTTTATATCATCTGGTTTTGAGAGTTCTAATGAACATACATTACATTTGTGAATTCCGGCCAAGTAGTGTTCCAGATTCATGTGTCTACAAAAATGTTTTCCACCTAGTCGTCAACAGAAGTGTTCTTGACGATATTTGCGTTGTAATAGTTTTGCATGTTTAGTCTCTGTGTGTTTTGTAAATATTCCTCCAATTCAAAATTCTTTTTACACTATCGACACTGACTGTTGTCACACATTTTAGGACACTATAGACACTGTTTTCATTCTGTGTAAAGAAAATGATTAATGATTCAAATAATTTAATTAATTTGATTAACCAAATAGTTGGAGTTTCATAAATATTAGTTTGTTGTGTTTATGTCGTGGAGTAACGTATCAAAGTAATAGCGTATATTTTATACTTTAAAAATTGTAATAATAATTTTAATCAAAATTTGCCATATCTTTAAATAATCGAGTCTATTTAACAATATTTTATACATTGTGAACTCTAACGGATAACTGCCAGACGAAGACATTAAAATAAAACGAAACCGGTCGCCGAAGCCGAAATCAAAAACTGAAATCATGTTTCATTTATTCCTTTAAAATCATACCCGTAGTGATCGGAAAGGCTACCTTTTTAGATGTGTGAATAGTATATTTTATCACTATGTAAAACAAATGCATAGCTTTGAAATATATATGCATACACATATATACATATATGTAAATGCTAGGCTTCATGATGTGTATGTTATACAGTAGGCGAAATATTTTATTATAGTGTACGCGTTGTATTAGGCTATAAAACTTGAATTTTGGCATTTTGTGTGTTTTTTTGGTGTTGTTTTTAATAGAAGTTGTATTATTATATAATATATTATATATTTATTATTCAATCATTCTTACGTGACAAGTGTAATTATAGAGTGAATTAAATATTTTCTTAGTATTAGAGTATTCTTGCGTGATAATTGCAATAATAGAAAAATAAAAATAGTTTTTTAAAATAGTAAAGCATTCTTGAGTGACTAGTGCAGTTATGGAGTAATTAGAATATTTTCTTAACATTTTTGCATTTTGGCGTTACTATTGCTATTATGGCGTTATTGTATTATTCGCAGTATATTTTTTTAACATTTTTGCATTTTGGCGTTACTAGTGCTATTATGGCGTTATTGTATTATACGCAGTATATTTTATTATCATTTCTGCATTGTGGCGTTACTAGTATTATTATGGCAAAAATGTTTTATTCGCAGTAAATTTTAAAGGTATGCTAGCAATGTTATGTAGGAATATGTAATAAAATTTACATGTTGAAACATTATTTTTTTATATTACAGCGTCATCATCGGGATCGGAACAAAGCTCTCGTACACGTGCATCAAATGCAAATGGTGCTTCAACATTGAAGGTAGCGCGAAGAGTTCATAAAAGTAGCGCTGCAGTCGTTGTTGGTAACTCAAATGAATAAATTAATGTATGTATGATTATAGAAGTGCAAGGTATTTTATCCTGTTAAATTCAACAAGGTTTATATACTACCTTCCAAAGTTACGATTAGAAATATTTGCATTATATCAGTGTCCTCTAGCGAATCTGAAACATCCAAATCCCAAAAGCGAGCAGCCAACAAAAGTGTTACAATCGAACACACAAAGGAAAAATGTCGTAAGAGCTCTGGTGGCCCAGTGGTGCCGGGCGAGACATAGCGTCTAAGGCTCTCCATTACTGTCAAAAAATGGCTGTAGGTATTGTTTCTAAGTCAGGTGAAGTAGACGGTGATTGAGGTTATGGTGCATGTTTAGACCCCAACCTTATCAGAGCGTTGTTTAACTCTTTACCAGATTTGGCAAAGCATTTGCAGAAAAACAATATCATACAATAATGTAATAATTAATACGTGAATGTTTAATGTGATTACAAAATAAGTCACCAGATAATACAACTTGTTTTGTTTTGTATATTTTATTTATTTAGCACATGCATAAAATCTATTAACAAATCAAAATTTACAATAAAATTTTAATTTAAACCTTGCATACATCCTATTCTAGATAACATGAATCTTTATTTGTATATAGTTACAAAAAAAGAATAACATTGTAGTAGTTTTTTTATTTAACAATTTACATTTACATGACTGTATTACTTTAGATTTAGATACACATAAACGAGATACACCTTCTGTATTAGCAACTGTAAATTCTAAAAATTTCCTAACTCTAAAATCATATTCCAATTGATTTTAACTAAATAAACTGATAATTTGTTTAAACTTTAGGTTCTGATTACGTTGAAACAAATAATATAAACAGTAGCCACCACAAAGCCGACTTTCATTTGACTGAACTTGAATAGTATTGTATTTAACATAACCATTATACTTTATGACAACATTTATAACTTGGTCGCCGTTATAGGTTAGTTCCATACAAAAACTGTCAAAGAACTCAACTTCTGAGTTAGGTTTTTTACTAATTGGAAGCGAATGCTGTCTAGGTTTGTTTGTTGGGTCTAAATTAAATATGCAAGAAAAACTATTTTAATTTAATAAACGTAGTTCATCTAACGCTAAGACACAGATTTGTCTACCATCGTGTTTTACAAATTTACTCAGCAAGGTTGCCACCTCCTGTGTATTCATATTTTCACCGGTACTCATTGTGGTCTGTTAACTACGTTGAAATAAATTGGAGTAAGTTTTATATTTCTAACACAGTATAATGTTTTGAAAACACCTAGTGGACACTGTAAATTATCAATAAGGTTAAAGTAAATTGACGTAACTTGTCCACTTGCAGCAAAGATTGATGTTCTGAATAGACAACACAGTTAATTGCTTCTAGTAGTGCCATTTTAAATTTTAACTCTAAGCAAATACTTCCATTCTCTTCTAGATTTAATGCGTTTGATCCGTATTTATTCTGGTTAATATCAAAAGCAAATAAGCATTTTCCGTCTTGATAATTTTTTCTATCAGGTTTAAGATCTTGATTTCTTCCAGCGATTGTAGTACTTGTATACAATAACCAGTACAGTAGTAAATACTGGTTTTCTCTGAAGTTTATTGTAAGTGGACAAATTAGTTTGTTTCTATTATTCACGGATAATGAAATGTAAGAAACATCAAAATGATTTAATTGGAATGGATATTCTTTAAATTTTCCAATAAATGCTAAGCTTGTGATAAAGCACAAAATTACATTTAAGGGAACAGATGTCATCAATACATTTTCTAAACTAAATGATTGGTTTCTTCGGGGTATTGTGAAAAATTTAACTTGGGTTCTCCTGAACGGATACTTTGCTGTATTTCCTGCTTCTAGTAGACGTTGGTGTGCTAATATAATGCTTCGGTAGAGAACTTGCTTGCAAAAACAAAGGCTGGCGTCAAGCAATTTAATTTTTCCAGTTCCAGGTAAAAAATTATGAACCTCTGATTGGTTTGTTCATTTCAGTTTAATAGAAACATTATTTTTAAGTAATGTAAACGCGTCGGAAGCCCGAGTCAAAGAAAAAGTTACATCAATATCACTTAGAATGTATCAGTCTTGTTCAGTTAGATCAAAACAGAGCTTATCAATAAGCTTTACTGGTTGTGATTAAGGAATAAACGATTTTTGAATTTTAAAACCTTCGTTAGAATCACCAACCAATTTGTATTTTCGTAAAATAAGGCACACGTTTTTTGAGACCCAAGAGAAGCTGTTCTGTTTGAAAACTAGTTTTGGATACATGCTTTCTAACTGTAAATATTATTGCTTATTGAAATAAGGCGACTGTTAATGTACAAATTACACTGCGAAAAAAGTGAATGAAGTAGTAAATTCGATGTACGAACATCAGCTTGACTATAAAGATCTGATCCGTCAGTATTCACGACTTTATCTCTCAAAAATAAACGAATCTTCCAAGTCTAAATATTAGCTTAAATTACCCACAATACGTAACTCAATTTTTGCGTCTGAATCATGAAAGTTGGCAACCAGATTGTACTCAGCGTATAGACTAAAGTTAACGGTTGTATCTGTTAGTGAAAGAGAAAATAAATCAACTTGACCACGAATAGCAGGTGATGATGCTTTGTGCTTCAACGCCATTATGAAAAGATGTCGGTTTTAGTTAGCTTTCTTTTTCTTTTTAATTTCTCTTTTTCTTTTAGTTTGTGGTGTTAAGCGCCAGACGTGTGGTATTGAACTGCTTCCTGGCGTTTAATTCAATGATTAACTTGACTAAGGTTTTTGTAAGGACGCTTCTCATCATTGTCTTTCAAAGATTTGTGTCTCATTTCTGATAAATCGACAACCTCTATTAGGTATTATCTGATGGTTAAGAATTTGATTAAATAGGTATTGAAACTTCTCGACTTCTACCTTACGACCCTCCTACGTGATTGTTAATGTACACTGTTGTAGTTGAGTTTTTGTGAATAAGATTCTCCAACTCTTTGGGATATACGTCGTGATTCCACAAATAATTCACCTTCATTGTTTTATTTTCGTCCTACCCAACTCGACTAAATCATGCGCTTAAATACAATACATTTATCATCTATAATTGCGTTGTCATCCGTGAAACATTTTGACGTATGACGTGTGATCTGAACGACAGATGACACACTTAATTCGCGTTGCTATACAATTTCTACAATAATCAAAATGCCTACACGGAAGCATTAAGTACTTGGCTTCAGATGTTAGACCTATTTTGCACATTCTTTCGTCTAATTTTGCTTTAATTGAATTCAGTCCTATTAATAGAATAATAAAACGAACATTAGTATTGTCAATTCGCATATCAGTAAAACGTTTTTAAATGCTTCAGATTTGCATGCGTTAACAGTTATGTATTTACCAGAAACCCAATTTTTTGTAGCTTTAGATTAAATTTGTACTTGTGAATAAATTTTAAACAAGGTTGACCATAAATCCTGTAAAACAACAAAAAAACATCATAATATTAAACTTATGTCAATTACTAAAATTGTCTCAAGAAAACTACTTCATAAATTAAAAGCTTACATTTGATAATTCCAATATTCCATTTTGAGGTTTCCAGACTAAAGATCCATTGAATTTGATATACACACACGAAATACTGAATAAGACGAAGACTGAAGATGTTGAATAAATGGATTATCTTCTTGGCTCCAATCATACAGCTCAAGCCTACAATAAAAACAACACACAATGTCGTTTTTTCTATAAAAAAGAATCCAGCCTTTGCCAATTATTCTAGTGATAAAATTGATAATTTTGGCCATTTGTCAATTAAAAACGTTTGTATACGAGAGGTTAGGAAAATTTAATCTTTCAAACAAGTTCGTGAACTTTTTATGTTTTTTTCTTGATTAATGGAAAACATGCCGACAGTACCCAATTTAATTTGTTTTGTTTCAAATGTTCACATTCGAACCCAATTTTTTATGTTAAGAAAAGACGATCCACTTGTTTGAGTTTAAGGAGTAACTTCGTCATGACTGCTTAAAGCATTGGCTTCATTTATTTCTTATCTCACTTTTGGACACAATATACCAGTAGGAACGTAATTTTTTCTCATAACAGCTTTAAACCTAGTAAATCTAATAGGATCTATTTCCCCCTCAAACGTTAGGTTTGGTCGTACAGCAGCGGATATAATATCACCAATGTTTACATCTTCTTTAAACGTTTCACTTTCTGTAAATGAAACGCGTCCATTTTCATCCCACAGAATGCTCTCTTTATATTTATTTATTTTCTGCATTAGCAATTTTGCATTGTGCATACAATTTGAGGTACCACATTGATTAGTTCCTCATCTGAGGTTATCAAACCATATTTTACTTTATTTGATGGTTTTACTTTTGATTTGACTATAACTTAACTGTTGATCCCACCCACAGTTGGTGAGTTTGGAACATTTGTTCCAACATTAATAACTTTTATTGGTTTTTCTGCAATTTTTCCGTAACTTTTAGTTAACTGCTTTAATATTGACCCATACAGCTAAAACTTAATGTCTTCAGGAATAGATTCAGAATATAACAATTGTTTTGCAAGGTTGTCAGTGTTTTGTAGTTGATGTAACCCGTTGTCGTACTCCAAGTCTGATTTTCTTGTCTTAAGAATTTCGTATTCTGACTCGGAAATTAGTTTTATTCTTTGTGTCATTTTAGCATCCTATTGAGCTAGCAACTACTCTTCCAATGACCGTGCCCACAGCAGTTAGTAGGAGTGATACAAGATGAGGTAAAAATCCACCAATTCGCGCTTATTTTTAAAAGATAGCTACAAGCGTGCCAATTTTCGTATGCTTTAACAATGTTGCTTTAATTTTTTTGATGAGATTTGTCTAAAAAGACGTTACTAGCTACAATATTATGAGCAATTTTAGCTAGAGCTTTAATATTTGCTTCACTAGCATTTTTAAGTAACTGCTTTCGTTTATAAATGGTTGCGTTTTTAATATTCTCAATAAAATCTAGATTATATTCGATTCTTTGCATGATTTTCAAATAGCAATTGCTTCACAAACTCTGCGTAAAACACAGATTGTAAAAGTGCACAATGTAAACCAAATTTGTGGTGTTCAAATTCATTGTGTTAAATGTTTTTATGTGAACAGTGGTTTATTTTAGAACACTTAAAATTATTTAGGTCTTTACAGCAACATGACTATAAAAATGTCTTTTTTTGCTCGCTTTTCACATAAATAATGTCACTGGATTTAACGATGTTATTTAAAACAACTTTTAGTGTAGAATATAGCACCATTCCACGACTCTAGCGTATATAATGTGAAAACTTTTCACAGAAACTGACAGTTTTTTTCTTTTAAATTCAATTTATTCCAACTGTATGGGCTTTAAAACAAAAATGAGTTCGAAATATTTTTGTGAAGGTTAGTAAACGCTAACTCTTTGACAACAAACCCACTATTAGTACTAAACCCTTCAACGTCAAAAACGTATATCATTGTTTATATTAAAATAAAATACACATTTTTCTCTTCAGAAAGTACACCTCCACCTACTCTAAGATGGTTGTGACACTTACGATGTAGGTTTAGAAAAAAATATGATAAACTGATACGTATTATTGTAAGAATTCACAATGTCTTGCAAAAAATTATAATACGTTTTCATTATTGTGGTAAACTTTTTATATGTAAAGTATTTTAATACACGCGATAACAAAGTTTGATTAAATTGATTCACTACTATGGCTTTCAATAGATAAAAATTATGATACATAATAATATTATGTTCATCTTACAGTTTTAAAATATTTTGTTGTCAAACTCTAGTCCCCGGTCACATGTTAAATATTTTGGAACGTTGTTAGCACTTGAAACTGACTGAAATGCTTGTGTAACATTTTGAGCAGTTTTGTATTTGGCGCACACTGCATATGCAAATCGACTTGTCACATCTATAATTGTGAATATAATTCAGTAACTCTTATTTGCTTTTGAATATTTTTGTTTGTTAAAGGCTAAAGGTAGCTTTATTTGCAAGTGTCAGATGTTTCAATCAATTAAGACTGCTCTTCCAACATGGACCCTTGTGTGACCAGCTTACTCCGTACTAACACAAAGCCAAGTAAGCCTTTAATGATATAGATTGCCACACATGTGGAGAGCCCGGCGTTTAAGATCAACTTTCTCACAAAAGAGATCCGAGGCAAGTGGGAATCGAACCCACGCCTAGTCAACAGTAATGGAGAGCCTCAGACGCTATGTATCGCCCGGCACCACTGGACCACCAGGGCTCATTAAATAAATCACACTGCCATAAATAGTTTTTGTAGGGAGCTGAAACTTTGCTACGTATAATTTTTTTTTTTTGCAAATTCATGTTTTGTATAAGCATCTTGTGTTTGAAGAAATCCTTCAATTTTCTTTGGTTTCACTGATAAATGTTGTTTATGTAATCTATAAACACCACCAAACGCCGAAGGTGAGGAACAAGTGTAATAGCTATCAATCAAACTAGCTTCACTCATGATACAATTGTTGCAAGTAATAATGTCACGCTTTTATAACCACATTTAAACTGAATGAAATAATGAGAACTTGTGTGGTTAAGTGTGTAGAGTATTGGTTAAGGGAGAGATTTAGATAGGAATTGAGGGGTCCAGTCTAGGTAAGAGTAAGTATGTATACCACCATATGAGTTCGCCTCAAAACATATTTTTTGTAAATACGTTTTAATGGTCATCTTATATTTTCAAACTTTGATTTTAATTCATTAGACCATCTTGCATTATGACAGGTTTTAAGTATAATTTCTATCGTTCTTTCAGCAAAACATAATCTAAATATATTAATTGTCATACATGAGGAATTCAATCACACCATAATGTGAACGATCACTCCAGAATGCAAATTTACTAATGTAATCACGCCATAATGTAGTTGATCACTCTATAATACAAATAAACTAATACAGTCACGCTAAAATCTGTTGCGCCTGATTGCATACGGTTGCGCCTGAATGCATACGATTACGTCTGAGTGTATCATATTGCAAACTTATAAATTTAATCACACCATAATGTCACCGATCACTCCTAATGCAAACAAACACTTTACCATTATAACGAAACTGATACTTGTCAATTAAAGATTTTTATAGTCATATTATTTTCTCCGCGAACAGAAAAGTGCTGAAGTTGTAACTGAGCCGAATAATTACTTTCGAGTCTCATTATACCACTAATCCAATGCAAATCAAATGCAAGCCATGAATAAGGAATCGGGGGTGAGCGAGCAGTTAGGTGGGTTAGCTTGAAGTGAAGAACAGAAAATTCCTAACATAGAAAAACAACACAGCAAAATATGACAAATATAACTTCTAACCAAATGCTTATATACATACAGGATAGAAGAGGCATAATTATTACTCCGGTTGGACGCACATGCTATGCTTATGATAGATATGTGGGTAAGAAGGGGGGGGCACAATGTGAGTTAAAACACCTAAATAGCAAAAATGTTTGCATGACACGTGTAACGACATACCAAACACCAATATACACGATACTGGGGAAGGGGACGGGGAGAAAAAATATGGTTAAAAAATCCATGGTAGCCATACAGTTAAAACGACTAAGTTATTTTTTATTGGTATGGTCCATAAATGACGTTGCAAAAATTATCACTCTTCTAATGACAGGAAGATTTTCACCTAGAGTTTCACTATTTTATTGGAATTGTCCATAATATTCTTTTATTAGCAGAGTTCATAAATAACGTCACCTAATGTTACAAATTTTTGATGGAATTATCCATAAACGACGCCGCCCAAATCATTACTCTCTAAATACCAGGGTATGCAAATGACGTTACAAGAATTTTAACTATTTAATAAGGTCATTCTATAAATAGCGTCACTATTATCATAACTGTTTAAACAGCAGCGTCCATAAACAACGTCCACTAAATTTTTATTCTTTTATAGCCCATCCTACCTATGCTATAATTTGAACATTTTTCAAATAATAATGTTTTATGTGGATTAAAACCCCCTTCTACAAATCACTTGTACCCTGCCCACTGGTGCCAGGGAAATCCGTACCTAGCCCACTTGTACTGGCGCTATTCTTGCCAAGCCCACTTATACTTTACCCACTGGTAATAGCCATAACTCGTGCCAAGCCTATTTGCATCGTTGCTGCTCGTATCCTTCAAGGTCAAACCGTTTCTACCGTTACCAAGCCCGTTCATACTAGCATTACTTGTATAACTATAACTCGTACCTTGTAGCTTTGGTATCCTTACTAAACCCAATCGTACCAGTACCGCTCGTATTCTCTCCATTTCTTTTACAAGCACTAGCTGCGATTGTTTGATGTTACCCTAACTACATAAACATTGTTTTCCAGTGATCACAGTCATTAAGCTCAGCATCTACGTCGGGCTCACGGTGGAAAAATCCGGCGCTTCGCGCCGGATGTTTTTGTATTGAGGTAGCTAACGGATTTAACTAAAGCTAAATTTTAATTTTTGTGTCGTTGAAGTTTGAAGACGGTATCATAAGCGAGAGAGTCAGAAAGATAAATCATTTAAATCCTTGATTGACCTCATTTATAGTTATTTGTAAAACGCAGAAGTTAAAACTTCTGTGAAAGACTTTAATAAGAACGAGTGTATGTGTTGCTGCTTGAAGCAACACATATATTTCACAAACTTTGATTGCGCTAAAAAATACATAAGACAGTTTCGTCAAACGAAACCATTTGTGTGATTTGCTGTTATGTGTGTAAGATCGAAATATTAGGCAAAATTTTGTCACGGAATAATTGTAATTAAAAAAGGTTGATGCTATGATATTTAAATGCCGTCTAAATGGTACAGAAACATATATCAGCGGTTGACTTATATCCATAGTAGTCCTATGGCAACAGGTCGTTTTGCGTAATGCCTAAATTAAAGCTATAGTATAAGGGTAGTCTGCAATGGGCCTATTAGTGGCCTGAGCGGCATTTTGAATAGTATTATACTATGCAAGATCCCTTCAAATACAATACAATATCCATAGTAATTATTTTAATCTGTGTTGTGAATACTTAATACTTCTTAAGCAAAGTTAAACCATTTCAATAGTACTTCGAATGAGTTCGTCTTGGCTGGCGAAAATTGGGCAATTAAGAGACATTTACACATGAGTATCATGTTGCTTATTTGCATACATTGCTTTCTGCATGCTTTCTACATTGCTCATCATTAAGTAGAATAGGTATGTATGTATGATTATTGAGAGAATTTGAACCTGAGCGGTTATGTCTCTATCAATCAGTTGCTCTACGATGTGGCCCTTGGTGGGCATGTATGAACATGTCACTCAAGTTCCGTATCGCATAATACTTTATCTTATCTTTAAACATGGATAGTGTATACTTGCTTACGACCGAATGTCAGCGAGTAGATTATACTCCTCGACAGGAGATGTAACATCGTCAAGAATTCCTGGAACGCAGAGGGATCAAGCACTGGTAACTCCACTAAATCATCTTAAGCCGCCAAGTCAAGAAGAGAAAGGGATCCGCCAGTACTCAACACCCACCAGCCACAACTCAAATACGAAAGTTATTGGGTGGTAACCCCTGTAGCTACAGAGCAGAGAGAGTGGGAATGCATGTATTGAACTATATGAAACATACTGTGAGAGGCATGCAGTAGGTACCTACATTAAGCCATATAACATATCTGTCTCAGACAGTGGAACTGTCACAGATAAATGCACGGAAAGCACCCACTCACTTTAGTTCTCCACAACACCCCTTTTTTCCCCCCACCCATCAGCCAAGAAAAATCACCAACACCAACTCCAATCCTGAGCGTGACCGGCTGGCCCGACTCAGTGGTGTGACCATGCCGTAGCATCGTCAAACCACCAAGCCGGGTTCATTGCTCATCATTATTGACTTTAATAGTGTTATATAGCGCAGGGAGCACGTCATTCAAATTATTATCTCACTCTTGAATTATTTGATGAGTATGAAATATTAGACTACGCAGGTTAAGTGCAAACGTCTTATTGTGAATCATGCTCAAAATATAACTTAGGCTAGTTCATTCCAATGGATATTCTAGGTTAATGCCAAAATTGTTATGAGTTCAAAAACGTATTTTATGTATCAATACGAGGTCTAAGTTGTAGAAACTTGGAGCTACTAAATCATTCTTATTCCAACCGAGCTCTCGAGTACCAATCTTGACTTTACCGAATTAACCTATTTACCTACTTCTGTGATTTAATTTCTCTAACCACCAAGCTCTCTTTATTTTCACAAACTAGCATTACTCACTAATTATAACAATGGATTGTTATTTCCCAAAAACAACAATTTTCACGTTTTTAAAGCTTTTGACTGACTTTGGAATATAAAATTGAGATTGCGGTCTACAGCTGACTAATTTACAGGATATAGTCCCACGGACAAGATCCCTTGCCTGTTCACATTCACTTTGCATGTACACTAATCCTTTTGTTTGTTTCAACTTTCGGTTGCTGTTACAGTTTACAAATAACGAGTTTAAAAACGTAAGCTTTTGTGCCATTGCCAACATTAAAACAAAATATATTAAAAATGCATTTATTTTGTGTCCCCTGATCTTAAAATGTGTGGTACCATCAAGAACAGTATTCATATTTTCAATCCATATTGCATCAACTGGGCCATCAAATACTATCCACTTTCTATCAGGCGTCGAGGTGTATGCCATGCTTCTGAAAGTGTTAGCAAGAACACCATCGGACCATTCATGTGAAACCGAATCGAAACATCCGTAAAGTTGACCCATTGTAACAGACTTGGGGTTGATAATTTTGTATGTGGTCTTCTGCTCCGGCAAACCGGGAAGTTCGAGAAGCTCAATTTCGGTTAACGCAGCAGCAAGGCTCTGGTAGAAAAAATAGCATTACATCAAAATAGTAAAGCTAAAAAGCTGCTTATTGTAATGATGCATACGGCAAACATGTACTAACCCCAAAACCACACAATAAGCAATCTAGTTTGAACAGATAGCTGCAATAATTTTAACTATTCAATGTTACGAAAATTAGTTAATCCCGTCTCGTAAAGTTTTTTTAGCCCAAATTTGTAAGTCCAACCAACAGTCTTAAATTTACAAATAACCAGTGTTTCATCGGAATTTAAAATTTAAGACTGTTGGTTTGACTTACCAATTTGGGCTAAAAAAACTTCTTGAAAGTTTGACGGCTAGTAGTAGGCAGTGTTGGGACTATCACCTGTCAGTGAACCGGTTTATATACCGTGCAGTTAAGAGGGTTATTTATGGGCTTCAAGTGGACAAATTATCCCCCATATTGTCACACGTGGGTTATAATGGTTATAAGTAGAATAACAATGCAGTAAGTCTATGTTATTCATGATACAGTCTTCAATTTATTACAAGGAGTTTCCCTTGTGAAGTTTTTAAATTAGGGGTACAATGCATTCCGCTGTAATGAGCCCGGCGTTGAAGTGTAAGTAAAGCTAACCTTTGTGTCAAAGGTAATGATTGCATCAGTAACACCATTGCCAAATGATGTTTCAAACGTACGCATTCATTTAATTTTATATGAATTGATCGTGGCATCATATGCAGCTAATACGTTTGGTTTGCAAAACATTCTGTTTTTTAGATGCTGAGCAAGCATCTATTGGTCTGGTGTTTGTTGTCTGTCTGTCTGTCTGTCTGTCTGCATGGCTGTTAGTCGCACGCTACAGGTCGCATTTTTGAAGATTTTAAATTAAAACAAATTTTAATCGCCCAGAAAAGCGAGGGAGAAGTGCTGTATAGTTTTTGGTTATTATTAAAGTTATAGTTTGTTTGCAATTAGCAGCTAAACCGACCAAGAATTAAATCAATGTTTCAAGATAGAAAAAAATCCGGCGCTTCGCGCCGGATTTGTCTACCGGGGGCGGGCCCGAAGTAGATGCTGAGCTACAACAAAGGCTCAAGATAATTTATGTTACGCTAAAAGATGACATAAGATTTATGGAAGCTCCCTTCCCATGAATGAGCCATATACGAATGTGCGTAGCATGTAGTTTAATGTAGCTACCAAACTTTTATAATTTGCACCATTTACAAATGCCGTCATTTATGGAAGCTCCTCCACCACCAATAAGCCATATATGGATGTACGTGGCATCTACTTAAGAGTTTGAGTTTGAGTTTGAGTTTAATTTTATTAACGTGTCAAATTTTTCAATATAAATACTGATTTCCAAAAACGGACACAAGAAATATATGTAGCATTAAGTAAAACTAAAATTAAAAATATTGTAATACAAATTATTAGGCCATATCACACATAGTACAGTTACCAGTAAATCAAACCACTAATGTCAAGATTCATGGTGGGTTATACAGAGAAAATAAACTAGGCACACGATTATTTATGTACATCTTACACAGATTAGCCTTAAAAGAACCCAAATGACATAATTCCAATTCATTAGTATCCTCACTTACAGTACACTTAATATTCACAGGTAATTTATTCCATTCACTTACAATCCTATAAATAGGTGAATTCCTGAAAAACTCACTACGAAATTTAAAACCCTCAAGCATAAATTTATCACTAGCCCTAGTCCTCCGGCTAGACTTCTTAAGTGTTAGAAATGTACGTAAGTAAACTACATTAGAAGTATACTTCACAACCTTCAATGCAAATACAAGGGCATCAGACTTTATTCTTTCAGAAATTGAAAGAATATTAAACAACTCTAGCAAATCAGCTTCTTCAATACACCTGACTTTGAAATTACTAAAACTAAGTATAACTCTATTCAATTTATTTTGAATGCTTTGAAGGGCTGCATTCTGCTGCGAACCCCATATTAAAGGACAATAATCAACAATTGATAAGACATACGCATTAATCATTACAGTAAATGTTCTTAGATCTAAGTACCGCTTAAGATTAGATATAAAACCAATAGCTGTGTTTACTCGCTTTTTTACATAGTCAAAATGTTCAGTAAATTGTAAATTAGAATCAATTATAACACCCAAATATTTAAAAGTATACACACGTTCAATGTCCTGACCATCACAGCACAATTTCACAATATCTTGTTCAGGTACACTTCTATCCTGAACTTTGTGTAACAACATATATTTTGTTTTCTGTACGTTAATTGTTAAACCATTGGCATTAAACCATTGGCTCACAGAATTTACACACAACTGCATGCTTTCAAGCATCGATGTAAACGTTGGGTGCGAGAAATATATAACTTAAAAAAAAGCAATGATATTTTAGAGAATTGCATGATTCACAAATGACGTCATTTATTGAGTCTCCCTTACAATCAATAAGCCATATACAAATGTTCGTGCCAAGCAGTTAAAAACACAGGTTGGAAAAAATTTTAAAGTTAAAATATCTATAATATATATAGATAAGTTTGTGACAAGTTGGTATAATAGTTTAGAAAAAAATCAAAAGTTGGCAATGGTGGTACTTAAAACTATGATATTTGTAGGACGTCATTATGGGCGAACCCTGAATATCTATAATCTATACAGATATGGTTGTGACATGTTGTTAGAATAGGTTGAAAACAAAATTGAATTTCAAATTGGGGGTACCTAAAACTACGATATTTGTGGGACATCATTATGTACGATCCCTAAATATCTATAATTTATATAGATATGTTTGTGACATGTAGGTAAAATGATTTAGAAAAAAGTTCAAAAGTTGGCAATGGGGGAACCTAAAACTATGATATTTGTGGGACGTCATTATGAACGAGCCCTGAGTATATATAATCTATATAGATAAGTTCGTGACAAGTTGGTAAAATGGTTTGGAAAAAAGTTCAAAAGTTGGCAATGGGGGTACCTAAAACTATGATATTTGTGGGACGTCATTATGAACGAGCCCTGAGTATATATGTATAATTTATATAGATAAGTTCGGGACATGTAGGTAAAATAGTTTGGAAAAAAGTTTAAAAGTTGGCAGTGGGGGTACCTTATTATTATTATTGTGTATTTATACAGCTGGTTCTTCACCTTAAGGGTACAACCTACTGTTTTTTCATACAACATTGCTATGTGAACCACTAGGAAGGTGCAAATGTATAGTACACTTGACCAGGTATATTGGTTCATGTTTCTTTACTCTAGTTCAACTAGTATACTGATATAGTCAACATACTGACGTACTCCTGGAGAGAGATATATTTATACTGGTTTACACCAGGTACTATAGAATGTATTTTCCGGCTGACCGAGGAAAGGAAGACAGAGTAGAACGAAACAGGTACAGCGTTCTCAGGACTGCAACTGCTCCGCATTCATTCCGCTCCAACCCGCCAGCAGTCACTCTTAACGAGAGCGGACAGGTGGCGACGGCCTGTAGTGGACGATGAAGAGAGGAACTTCGAGATTCATCTTGAGCCTATACATTGAATGTACAGTGTTCAGGCATGTAGTACACTACTATTAAGCTGACTTGTATCTCTGTCTCAGGTAGGAACTACTACCACAGATAAATACAACCAGCACCCAAACACTTTAGACTCTCACACCCACCCTGTTCAACTCCCCCAACGCCCCATTAAGCCCCATCCCCCCACTGCCCACAATCCAGAGCACTGCTGGCTGGCCCTGACTTGGTAGCAAGGACATGCATTACATCTCCAAGCCACCAAGGCAGAGTTACCTAAGTGGGGGTACCTAAAACTATGATATTTGTGGGACGTCATTATGAACGAGCCCTGAGTATCTATAATCTATATAGATATGTTTGTTCAAAAGTGCAGTGCCAGACCCATGACTATTATGCCAGGCTGCATTGTTAACGTCTGTAAAATGATGAGGAAGGAGAATTCTGATTAGCTGAGCTGGTGATTGAAGCGTGGACCCCAGTCAAGATCATGGCTATTTTCCAATTCAACAGTTTAGTGCCAAACCCACGACCACTATACCAGGCTGCCCTGTAAACGTACATATATGTAAGTAGTACGTTAACTTACGGAAATTCGTGAAAATTTTCCACATGTATTTTCAATGGCGAAACTTGACAAGCTCTCAGCTCCGTATATACCTTCCATGTATTGCAAGCCCTTTTTAGATGCTGAGCATCTATAGGAATGGTTCTGTCCGTCTGTCTGTCTGTCAAAATTTTTTTTGTCGTGCTCCACAGGTCACATTTTTCGTTAAATTCTTCTTTATCCATGGTTTTCAACTTGATGAGTTTGGAACTAAATATTTTGAGTGATTAAGAGTAATAAAACCTACAACTTGTCTGCTATTGGTTCCGCTGTGTGAGATATTTGTATCTATGCAAAAGGGACTGGTTGCGTGTACTTCTGATATAGGACTGGAGTGGAGGGGCGGTTGTGTATTCCAGGTTTTGTTTAGTGTTCCTTTTTTAGCACGAGGCAGGAATTGGGAAACGTCACGATTTCGTATTTCACCTCAAATTTCACAAATTAGTAGTTTTACTGAAATCTTCGATCTGATGCTGATACAGTATAACTTTTGCAATACTTTAATGCTTGTTAGAGAGTTGTAACTATTTTCGTTTCCGTGGGATTTGTGATTTAATTTTTATAGTTTTTTAGCTTCGGAAAGTACTTGTTGTCACTTTGAATGCTCGCGCCCCTCCACAAAATAAAACAACTGCTGTTAATCCAAATCGAGACCATGAACAAAATTCATTCTGATCAAAAGAAAGAAATCCAAAATATTATACAAGAAATACGATCAGTTAGAGAAAAAGTCAACATTCAAAAGATAAAAACTAATTCATCGGAATCAAACATGGCAAAGGGTATGATAAAGGTCAACCAATGTGATCTAAGTGAAAAAAGGATGGATAATCAGCATCATGGCATGGAAATAAGTATAGGAACCGTCAAAGCTTGCCTCATCCTACATGGCTCCAATAAACAGGACGGTCCGTCATATACAGCCAGTCATATTGTTAAACACACCATGGAAAAAAAGGTCATAAGTAAACCTTGTGCAAAAACACTGAGAAATAAAGTCGGTATACCACTATCTATTCTTATCTAACCTCCCAGTAAGTACGCAGATATAGAAACTGTAATTAAAAGACACACATTAGGTGGATCAAGGTCTGGAATAAACGAACATTCAACTAAAGAGGAAAGGGAAGTCAAAAAGGAAATGCAAGTCAAAATCAAAAAGTTAAGAGAGGACGGCAAAACAGTCAAGATAAAATCTTAACTTACTTCACCCTCTCCTAAAATATTCCCCAAACAATCGCAGTAAATCCAGAACAGAGAAAAATAAACAACGGAAAAGCGTAGTTGCATCCTCAAAATCAGCAAGGCAAAACACAAAACGTTGTTAATCTCGAAAATGTTTATTTGAAAAACATAAATATCATTGATTTTCTATGGTTTTGAACTGTTTTAAGAAAGAGCTTGTGAGTCGTCGTCGTAGTTGTGTCCTCAAAATCGGCTTTGCTGAACCCAAAAATTTGTCGCATACAACAAAATGTGTTAAAATTACTGATGTTTGAAATAAATTAGCCTGAAATCATTGAATTTTTACACTTTTATACTGTGTTTAAAGAAACATAAAGTCGTAGTCGTAGCTGCGCCAGAACATACATTTTCTTACTACTTTTTGTTTTAGGCGAAGCTTGGAAAAGCGCGAGAAAGCGCGATCCAAGCATGTCTGGTAGAACATATCTGTCGAATTATGGAGACGTTAGGAATGAGTTTTGGGCGTCCAGATCTGATTGTTAAGACCCTCATTCAAAATTCAGTCAATCGAATGCCCTAAGGAAGGAAATCTAGACTTCTTTATTTGTTTTGCTAATGTTTTGCTAATGCCTTAAAAGCTTTGAGTCCAAAAGGATTCCTCCCCTGAAGCAAACTGTGAAAACCCAGTGTCTACCTTTAACATTTAATGAGGATATAGAGATTTCTGTTTTGAAGAAATCCGTTCAAATCTGCGTGCATCATTTATATTCTTCTCTTTCAGCTGATTAATTTTTTAATTTTATAATTATACTAACAGTCATAATCTATGTTTAACAAATTTATGTTACGTATACTGAGTCCTTTGGGCTATCCTTGTTGAAGGACAGTGTCAAGTTTATTTTAATAAAGTTGTCTTTCTCTCTACTACATCTTCTGATGGGGGTAAAAGAAAGAACTTCTAACAGAATAGTGCTTCCAGCAAACAAAGTAATAAAAAGCCGTCAGTTGAGTGTTTATGTTGTCAGCTTAACTCAACTCAAGTCAAGTCAAGCGGTGACCTCACCTAGTCAGTGGAGGTGAAGCGAATAAGAGGAGCAAGGCCAACTATACGCATTGGGCAGGACTATAGTGACCTTGTCGTTAGTGGTGAAGTGGTGTTTCCCTGGACGGGAAAGATATAACAAATCATTTTCAGGCAGCTTTAGGAGCCTGATTCAGTGTCACTTCAGGTTCATCATAACATAAAATACTGTTTTGCGGCAGATTTATTCATTGCTCGTCGATTTATATTCATTGCACTTCAAATAAGAAAAACAAATTTTAGACATCACTTACCGAAGTTGGGCATCACGTGGGCGCGTGAGTTTAACGCAACGAAGTTTTACTGTCACAACTGGAAATAGGTATGTACGCTAGTTTAAACTGGACTCGTTTTTGTTTGAATCCTTTCAACGCGATTTGAAATGGGTCTGGACCCATTTCAACCGCTATTTGTGGAGAAGTAATAAATTCGATCAACCCTAAAAACAATGGGACACTTTTCCCTTGCATGTGGGGTCGTTTAAAAGTTGTTTTAAGAAAATCAGTTAAAAACTGTGACCTGTGGAGCATGACCAACAGACAGACACATCAGCAGACAGACAGACATGACCATTTCAATAGATGCTCATTATCTAAAAACCTGTGGTTACCAACTCGAGACACAACTTTTTCACCCAACGGGTGGTTACAGAATGAAGTAATCTTCCATTTGATGTGAAAAATTACAAATCAGATTTACACACAGCGAATTCGTTTAAAAATAGGTCAGACAAGTGATAAAGTAGTTTTGACAAATCTTCCGTGTCACTTAAGCTTCAAATTGTTTAAACAGTAACAACTGGGTTTTAACAAGAGATGTATCTCAAATCCTTTAGGATTCTTCCCGGGAAACATTTATTATTATTATTATTATTATTATTATTATTATTATTATTAATATTATTATGTCCCAGAATGGAATGAATTAACTAGTGACGTAGAGTGAAAGCAGAAAATTCTTTTAAAAATAATCTCGACCAGTTAAAAGGATGGCATTTTTAGCCAAGTCACTTTTTCCTTAGTTTCTCAGTGTTTCTCAGTTTTTAGATGCTGAGAATCTAAAACATACCATTGAAAAGGGATCGTCCATAAACTACGTCAAACAAGTTTTAACATTTTAGGGACCCCCACTGTCATGTCATTAGTTCAGAAAACAGGTTGACATATATCTTTAGCATAGGATTTAATTAGTATACATGCAGGAATCGCCCATAAATTACGTCATACAGATTTCACCATTTTAGAGATCCCCACTGTCATTAGCTCAGAAATAGGGTTAACATCCTTACTATAGGATTTTACTAGTATGCTTACAGGGATCGTCCCTAAATAAAGTCATACAAATTTTACCATTTAAGTGACCCCCACTGCCATTAGCTCAAAAATTACGTTGACATATATCCTCAACATAGGATTTTACTAGTATGCCTGCAGGGATTGTCCATAAATGGCGTCATACAAATTTTACCATTTTCGGGACCCCCACTGTCATTAGTTCAGAAATTAGGTTGACATATATTCTCAACATAGGATTTTACTAGAATGCCTGCAGGGATTGTCCATAGATCACGTCATTCAAATTTTACCATTTAAGAGATTCCCATGCCTTTAGTTCTAAAATGAAGTAAACATGTATCCTTACCATTGCATTTTTCAAGCGTACGTACATAAATCGTCCAGAAATTATTTCATGCAAATTTTACTACTTTAGGGACCACCACTGTCATTATTTCAGATATTAGGTTGACATATCCTCAACATAGGATTTTACTAGTATTCATATGAAGATCGTTCACAAATGAGGTTGTTTAAATATTACTATTTCAAGTATCCCGCCCATGCCTGTTGACGGCTACCGACCTGAACAACAGAAAGTTTTGCGAGAGCCGTTCCGGCGGTAGCCGATTGAAAAACCGTCGGTTTTCCACCGTCAGTTACTTTAGGAGATTGTTAATTTTTGCAAATAACAGCATGCTTTGAGTTTCTATATTCAAGAGATTGTCCATAATTGGCGTCAAGGAACGTTAGGATCGTCCGTAATTGACGTCACAAAAATATCACTCGTTTATTGGGATGATCCGTAAATGACCACACTAAAATTATGTAAGGTTAACGTATATGTTTAAGCCATCAATACTTAACTCAACCTTTTGACTAGACATGACACATTTTTTACAAACCTATCTGTACCACTCGTACTGGGTCTACTAAATGCATCCAATTTCGTTCGTTACCCACTCGTATTGGTGCTATTCTTACTAAGCCAAGACTACTACTACTAGGCGTACCAAGCTAACTCAACCCTGCACCAACCTCTCTCGTACTGGTGTAATTCTCAACAAGAACTTTCAAGTCCCTTGTACTCAGCCAAATGGTACCAGCAAAGTTCATATCTAGCACACTCGTACCGAAGTACCAATTTAAACCTGTGCTGTTTTAAAATTTACTTGTACCAGCGCCACTCATATCGCGTCGATTTTCACTAGCAAAAGTTGTAACTCAGTCCGCTTTTATGGACACTAACTGCAAGGATTTTATGTTAGCCTTAGTAAATAAACAAAGTTTTCCAGTGGTTAAAACAATGTGTCTGAAAGCTCAGCATCTACTTCGGGCCCATGGTGGACAAATCCGGCGCTTCGCGCCGGATTTTTCTAATTAAAGTGACAACCGGGCTTACACGAGACAAAGTCTCAAATCTGTAAAAATCTTCTTCCTGGAAACATTTATTATTATTATGTACAAAGCAAAAACTACTATTACCTGATACGCGCACGTTTTTCCTCCCATTGCTTCTCCAACAATCATTAATCCATGACGAACAAGTATCATTTCATAAATTTGTAGAGTTTTTTCAATAAAAAAGTTTGTAGGCTGAAGATTTCTTCTGGAACAAACTAATTTTAGAGCATGTGTTAAAGTTTCTAGATCAGGTTTGAGAAGTTCAAACCCAGGAAACAAATCGGATATAATACCCTCAAACAAAGGGATGTCTTGGGCTAAAAATTTTGGTACGTTGACGTCGTTAATAGCTTTCAGAATTAGCCTGCCTTCATCTTCAAACGGGTACTTCAGCTTTAAATTTCCAGCTGCTGTTAATACAGATTTTACAGCCCGCATTCCGTAATCATAATGATGCTGTGATGAAAGTTGTTCAGAGCATAGTTTGTACGTGTCAACAATTTTTCCTGCAAGACTGAATAATTATTGTGTAAGTTTATATAAGCAAAATCAATTGGATTTAAGAAGAAACCCAAAAGTACAACATAACGCCCATTAATTTTTCTACAAAGTAACAACTTTTATTTTTTAATGACGCCACCCAGAGTTAGAAAGCACCCGACCATAAATATTGCTAAGGGTCGATCAAATGGGTTGTAGGACATTTTCCTTCAGCAAATTTTCCTTTCTCCCTTCTAGGAGACTTCCCGCCGGGCATTTTTTGGGATTTAACACTAAATAAAGTATGTCTTGCACAACTAAGCTTAAGCATTGCTTAAATATCCTTTTGCCCGAGCAATTGCACGCAAAATACAACACTATTATGTACTGCACAATTCGACTTTAGATTTTCCTACTACTTTAAATGCCATGCCATAAGATAAAGAAAGCAGGCGTGCTTGGGTGAGTGGTTAAGACTGCAGACTGGAACGAACTTTGGGGACTTTGGCTCTATTTGGTTTGGGCCACTAAACGACGTTGTTGTGTGTGAAAATGTACCGTTTTCTGCCTGGAAATAAAAACATCACTGCATCATTCCGCTGTGAGTATGGGGTATGAAATTATGAAATCGTTGATGTTTTCAATGACAGAGAATATTCCAAAAACAGAACAAATGTATGTGAACCATGACTAGGCCATAGACGTTATTGTTTTTTGTGTTTTTAAACATTTTAGATTCTGTTATTGAAATCAGACTATGCGAATCGAATACATTTGTTATACGGAAATAATTGACTTTATAAACAAATAGCATTATTTAGTACTGAAACGGGTATAATTTATTTGTAGTAATAGGTAAAATTTAATTCAATTTCTGAAGTGCGAAATAATTCTAAATGAAAAAGAAGAGGGAATGAACATGAAAAATTCAATGTTAAATGTGCTTCGGCCAATACAGGCAATGGACTCAAAAAGAGTTTTTGGTTTAGAACATATACATACACATTACAAACTACTGCTCTCCTGGTAGACGATGACTGCTGACTGTGGCTGTGCATGAATACAAACTAGTAGGTACACGCTTAGAAAAATATGTCTGAATCTACTTTTCAGATGCTGAGCAAGCATCTATTGGTCTGGTGTTGGCTGTCCGTCTGTCTGTCCGCATGGCTGTTGGTCGCACGCTACAGGTCGCATTTTTTAATTCAAACAACTTGTTATTGTCCAGAAAAGCGAGGGAGAAGTGCTGTATAGTTTTTGGTTATTAGTGAAGTTAAAGTTGGTTTTATAACAGTAGGTGTACGTCGTTTTTTTGCAATGCTAGTTGTTTTTTATTTTACTGTGATAAAAAGCTTTGATTTTACGTACCTCTGAGTTAAAATGTTTATTAGCTACTTTAACTACCTATTCTACAGATCATGCAAGTTTTGTACTTTTTCTAATAACCAGACCTGGTCTACAAATTTTCCATGTAAAAACAGAATGGAATGTTGGTGACCCCACTGAAACTCTTGAAGCTTGTGGCGTCTTTAGCTTTACTTTCAGTTCTGGAAGTTATTTAGTCTTAATTGCTGCAGTTGTACGTGACATGGAACTTTTCTACACTGTTGGTACATAATTGTTCACAATTTCACTCACCTCACCCTAGAACTGTCTACAGTGATGGGGAGAAACAGAGGTGAAGTTGACTTAACTTGAATTTCTGGAACTTTTCGTACACAAGTCAGTGGTGTCAAATACTCAACTACGCGCTCGATAGTTCATTAATCGACGTAAAACACTGTATTCTTCACCTGACTGGTAATGTTTTACTCACGTTGGTGGTATTTTCTCTACACAAACAGGAAGCTTTCTCAGTTTTGAAGTCTCAGTTCGAAATCACTTTTCAGTCGATTTTACGAATTCGAATTTGCTAAGCTAACTTTAAATATAGCTAGCAGGTAGGGCAAAATGTAAAACTTGTAACAAAATTTCACTAAATGGGATTTTACTAGTCTGAACTTTGATTTTTTTAACTACAAAAAATCAGCCCCCTGTTATACTTTTAAAATTTTTTTGTTTTTAAATTCACTGAAAATTTTCTGTTAAGAGTAAATGCTGTAACATAGGTAGATGTAACTTGCGCTAACTCTATGTGAGAGACGAACTGATAACGTATTAAGGCGTTGAGATTAGACAGGTACACCTTACCTGTCCAATGATGATGTGTTGATACCTGTAATGTTGTGCTAATACGGGTCGGGTGACTAGTTGGCTCAGTGGCGTGTAACAGAAGGTGGAGAAGATGAATTGATGGAACGTAATCGCAAAAGTGAGTAAATTAAGATGAGAATGAAGCTTGAAGTGGATACTGGGGAATATAAGACTTTGGAAAAAGACCTATATGACATGAAAAGCACTACAATAAATATCCGCGTCCAGGCCAGTAAGGCCAAGTACAGTTACTACCGTAAAAAGTTTGAAGAAGTACCATCCTCTTCCAATGTGTGGGCAGTGCACAATAAACTTGTGGGGAAAGGTAACCGAGCCTGTGATGTGACGGAACTCAGTGTGAATTCTGGATTGGTTTCGGGGGTTGAGGAGTTATCTAAAGCATTTGCATCTGCCTTTGTTGTCAAATCGAGTAATATTGATGTAGATGCTTTAGATAATTTTTATAATAGTATTGCAAAAAGCAATGAGTTTAAGCCGTTTACTCCTGAAGAAGTAAAAAATACTTTTTCTCTTTTAAAGTTCAAAAATGAGAGCAATCCAAATGAATTGTCAAGTTTGGTTTTGAATAATTGTATGCAGTCATTAGCTTTGCCGCTTGCATTATTATTCACCCAATTTCTTTGTCTTGCCTCTTACCCAAATAAATTAAAATGTGAAACAGTAACAGTGACCCCGTTGTATAAAGGAAGGGGCTCTAGGATGGATGCATTGTCATATCGTCCTATATCTACTCTTTTAATTTTGGATAAGTTGCTAGAAAAAATGCTTTATCGTAGGGTATTAAGTAGAATTGAGTTAAGTGATAAGCAGCATGGATTTAGGAGTGGTAGGTCTTGTCAAAGTGCAACACTTAAATTTATTCAAGACACTTATAATTACATTGATTTAAAATGTGGACGAGTCATAGCGGTCTTTATAGACCTTCAAAAGGCATTTGACTCGGTTTCGCATCTTGAATTGTTAATTAAGCTGAGAGATGTCTATAAGTTGGATAACAATTTGCTTATGCTTTTAACAGATTATCTGCGTAATAGGAAGTTTAGAGTAAAAATTGGAGCAGCTGTTTCTGACACTTTTGACTTGGACATTGGGGTTCCGCAGGGTTCTGTCTTGGGGCCATTGCTTTTTATTATTTATATAGACAAAGTGTCGGAAGCTATTACAACAGGTGTTAATTATGTACTTTATGCTGATGATCTTGTTCTGTATTACTACTCCTCTGTGTTTAATGAGGCAGTTCAACATATGCAGTTATGTCTTAATAGTGTAAATGATTGGTTTGTGTCTCAAGGTTTGAAAATTAATGTATCAAAAACAAAGTTTATGGTCAAACATAGGTCCAGGGACTACAGAGTTCCTGAAGATGTAAGGCTATGCTGTAATGGTAATGATGTGGAGCGTGTTTATACTTTTAAATATCTTGGTGTCATTGTGGACTCTCATCTTTGTTTTAAGAATCATTTTGCTTATGTCAAGAATAGGGTAAGTTCTGCTATTGGTATGATCACTAATTTAAAACGTTTTTTGAATTTCAATATTTTTGTAATCATGTTGAATGCGTATGTAATATCAATAGTGGACTACTGTATTATAGTCTATGCTGTTCAAGGTAGAGGTGAACTACAAGTACTACAAAACAAAATTGATAGTCTCATTGTTCAGTTTACAGATGCTCCTATGGTAAAGAAGCGGGGCAAGAATGGGAATAGATTGTCTATTGTCGAGAATGTGCTACTTGAGCGTACTAACACACTTTCTGTATCTGAACGCCTATGCTTATATAGTATGGCCTTTGTTAATAATATTTTAAGATATGGGTCAAATATTGCTAATTTTAGAGAGTGGTATGTTTTAAGGCATTCTGAGCGTGTAACAAGGTCTAGTAGCTCTTGTCTACTGGATTATCCTGTGAATAATAGTAGTGAAACGTATAGAAGCTCGTTTATTTATAGAAGCATTACAGAGTGGAATGCATTGCCTGATAGTTTGAAATGTTTAGATGAACCATGTAATTTTCGGGCTATGCTGACTCAGCATTTAATTAAGTCAAGATTGCCTATTGTGTATTCGGTATACCAGCCGCCTTGATGGTTTAGTATTAATTTGATTAATGTGATTTGTAATTGTGAAAAATTTTGGAATATGGATTTCTCTAGGTTATATTTATTTTATTTATTATATATAAGGTGTCCTTCATTGTAAATCAGTACAATTGTATTGAATGAATCTGACACTTGAATAAAGTTCACTCAAACTAAAACTCAACCTTTTAGTAGCAGTAACTTATTAGAACTCTCCTATTCTTTCAATTCTTTCCCTTGAATAGAACTTCTAATAACAACATAAAATTTGATAAATAATCTGGGTTAGTTTGCAATTGAGCAATGATCACATAGCTGATCATGGTCACATAAAATAGTTGATCTACTTTTATAAATATTCTCTTAGTAGAATCACTCATTAAATATCTTGAATTACCAATATAATAAATTCATACTTTCAAGAATTAGAAAATATAAAATAAATTACAAAATTTGTTTGGTTGGGAGATCATTATGCTCATCATGCAATTTGTCCAATCGTAAAAGCCCTTCGTCTGTCTTTAGGCAGAAAATTTCCATGACGTCAGAGTACACCAGTTTGAGTAGCTGAGCTCTTTATGCAAAGAGTCTCAAACCCAGGGTGCTCAACAACTATTTCTTAAGTTGCTCTCAAACCCCTGCTTTTTGTAGGGCTGAGAGATTGAAATAGAAGGAGCCGATGCCTCAGTATGCCTCAGCATGCCTCAGCATCAGCTAGAACAATGAAAAGAGAGCAGTAGCAGTCAGTCCCTTTTGGCACTGCTCTCAGTAGACCAAAAACCCACACAAGCGAAAGGACGTGTCCGCTTTGAGCTCTGACCAGCCATCTTTCTTTTTCTCAAAATTAATTTCAAGTCAGATATTTTCGACTTCTATCTTTATTTGGTGTATAAATTCTGAAGTTCAACGCCTTATTATTTAGTGTACTTGTGCGTAATTAAGTGTTATTTAGTTTAACGTGTGTAATTAAGTGTGTTTATAATAATTAAACGTTAATTGGTAACTAATACCAAATTCACGCACTTAGGAGATCACATCCGACGCTTTATTACCATACCAATCACTGCTACATCTTAAGTGTCTCAAATTGCCCGGTTCATTGAGTAAGAGCATCACGCTTCAGGTCTTCAGTGCATCATATACCACATTAAAGACTGTCAGTGCTGTTTTCATGCAACCCGCATGTAGTCACGCATTTTGCATTCGCGGTCATCTCTATCTCGGTCACAGTCCATCTCAGACCACCTTCTAAGTCTCGTCCTCTGGTCTGAACTGCATCCAGATACGGTTCCATTGGTCTTACACGCTATCAAGCTCGGTCGGTCGGTCTCAATCTCAGTCGGTCGATCGGTATCAGGCTCGGTCGGTCGGTCTCAAGCTCGGTCGGTCGGTATCTCGCTTCATCATACCAGAGCATCATCACATCCCAAGCTCAAGCTTTGATCCCATCTCGAGCTCAAGCACTGGTCCCATCTCGAGCTCAAGCTCTGGTCTCATCTCAAGCTCAAGCACTGGTCCCATCTCGAGCTCAAGCTCTGGTCTCATCTCAAGCTCAAGCACTGGTCCCATCTCGAGCTCAAGCTCTGGTCTCATCTCAAGCTCAAGCACTGGTCCAATCTCGAGCTCAAGCTCTGGTCTCATCTCAAGCTCAAGCACTGGTCCCATCTCGAGCTCAAGCTCTGGTCCCATCTCACGCTCAAGCTCTGGTCCCATCTCGAGCTCAAGTTCGGTCGGTCGGTCTCAAGCTCACATCGCACCGTCATACCAGACCAGCTCGGTCGGTCGGTCGGTCGGTCGGTCGGTATCAAGCTCACCTGGTCTCCGCTGGTCCCAGGCCCTAAGGTTCTCAGCTCATCAGGTCCCCAGCTCATCGGGTCCTCAGCTACCACCTGGTCCCAGACCCAAGCTCTGGTCCCAGCTACCTCCTGGTCCCAGTTACCTGGTCCCAGACCCAAGCTCTGGTCCCAGCTCTCTTCTGGTCCCAGACCCAAGCTCTGGTCCCAACTACTACCTGGTCCCAGACCCAAGCTCTGGTCCCAGCTACCTCCTGGTCCCAGACCCAAGCTCTGGTCCCAGCTCTCTCCTGGTCCCAGACCCAAGCTCTGGTCCCAGCTCTCTTCTGGTCCCAGACCCAAGCTCTGGTCCCAGCTCTCATCTGATCTCAGCTCCAAGCGCACCTGGTCCCAGACCCCAACCTCAGCTCTTGGACCTGGTCTCCCATCTCTCCAACCTGGTCTCAATCTTCTCAAACCTCATCCCAACAGCAACAAACCCAGATCTCATCACTGCAGCCAGCTCAACCCATCACATTCACCTACCTCGGAACCGACTGCAACACTACCACCAACCCCTATCATACATGTCTTCATAGCGAATAAGGAATGAACCATCCCATCCTCTTATTTACACAGAGGACGTCCAGTTAGGGTGGACGTTAAGGTGCACCGGGACTTACGACCCCGCCTAAGTGTGCATACCCCCTATCACAATTTGATACAAAAACAAATAAATGTGAACTAAATACTCACACGTTAACAAACATTACCATTACATGCCATTAAATTATTTATTAACTAAATACATGCATCAGCAATCTTCATTCAAAACACTACACTGCATAGTAACCTACTCATGCTTGTTGTAAATGTCAAGTCTTGGATGACAGGTTCTTAATTTAATTTATACTTAATTTATAATTTATAGTTATATCTACATCTACGAAGTTGAAACATATTTTATAAACTCAAACATCACTGCAATAAGTGTGTGTGCTCATACATGTATGTTTCAATACTGAGTCTGTTGACTACGCTCATTGGAGGCTTGGAGGACAGTGTTAAGCTTGTTCTTTTGAATAATGTTATCCTTACATGTAAGTTACTTGAGAGCCATTTTAAATAGTTAAGCTTATTGTATTTCGTAGTTGTTTTAAGAACAGTTTGAGCATTTTAATTTCAAATAATTTAATATTTTTAAAATTTTGAAACCCTAAATATTAGTTTCACTATATTTCTAAACGTTGTTTCTTTACAGAATACAACTTCCAATCATTTTGCTGTAACATACCTTCGAAATACAATATTTGATCTGATCATATTCCAAGAAATTAAATTAAATTTTAGCAACATAAAGAACCAAACTAAACAGCTGTAAGATTGTAGGATCCTATGTATCTATTTGTTCTTTTTAAAGCATTTTCTTTGAATATGAATAACATGAATTTTTCAACTGAATAAATTTTTAAGCATCAACAATTAAAAGCAAATTGTTATTGACGTTCACGTACACACTTGTACCCGCAGGTACGGGTACCGGTACAGTGGAAACGGGTATAGGATTGGGTACCTTTATGGGTACGGGTGCGGGTGCGAACCCGGGTACAAAAACTGGCTTGCTTGGGTACGGCTACGGGTCAACGATTTTTGTACCCAGTCCGAGCACTTCCTATGCCTTATGCCACTTTTGGGCACTATTTGTCAATAAAAATTGTCCCATTCCCACTAATGTCGTCCCATGTAAGTAGTTTCCGCTAGTAAACAAAGAATGTATCATATTTTTTAGAACGAATACTCCCAATAGAATTACCTTCTTGCATCCACAAACCCCATCGAATACAACGATATTTCTCCAATGAGTCCGTAGTCTGGAACCATCATTGCAACAGTCCGAAATAAGACCTTTAGATTGTCAGGAAGGTCCTGCCTCCCTGCATATCCTGGGTTCATAGTTATTAAAATGTTGCACGTTGGCACAAGTCGTAGTTCTGTGTCTTCAAATGTGAAAGTTTTTAATTTAGCTGCAATGGCACGCTGTATTGTTAAAATTTGTTGAGCCACAACAGATAAAACCTGTCAGGAAAAAACACAATTCTTGCTAACATATTCAATTCGAACAGTACACAAAGGTTTATCGTTAAAAGAAGTGCTAAAACATATACAACAAGTAATAAGGCCATTGATGGATAACATGGTTTAAATCTCTCTCAAATAGCCGCATTTACCCACTCTTACCCTAACTGACCAAACATAAATTCCACATAAATTATTTGTTGCAAGATACGATCTACGTCTACTATCAAAAATAATATAAAAATGCGGCGCTTCGCGTTTGATTTGGCGACCGAAGTAGATGCTGAGCTTACAGCGAATTAGTTTGATAAATGGTAACATTGTTTTTGTGGTAAAGCTAACTTAAACTCCACTCACAGGAAGTTTAAAAAAATTCAAATTTTAATACTTTGCCGCCCTGTAGCTTCTACAGTTCTCATCTGATTTTGATGAAATTTCGGTTTTTGTGATCCTTAGGGTTAATACTAAAAAGTTATTTCAGGATTTTGAAAAATTCAAAAATTTTCATTTTTTTGAAAAAACGGTGTTAAAAAATTGGGCCTCAAATATACTCATTTCTTGGATTTTTTTCAAAAAAATGAAAATTTTCGAATTTTTCAAAATCCTGAATTTGCTTTTCAGTAAAAAGCGTGAGGAACCCAAAAAACGAAAAACCGTGGTCTGAGTCTATTTCATTGAAACACCCATTTTTTGGTTTTTATTTAATTGTGAAGTAACCTCTTGACCCCTGGGGGTCAACTAAAGTTTAAACATAGCACCTAGTTGATTGTCAACAAAAAATAATTATCTCATTAAATTATTCGTGCGTGGAGGGAAGTTACCCCCAAAACATGTCTGAGTCTATTTCAATGAAACACACTGTATATTTTGTACCTAGCCTGCTTGAACTGGCTCTGTTTTTAAAACACCCACTCGTGTTTGCACCACTTGTGCCTAGCTAACTTAAATCTGTGCCGCTGCAACCGAGTTAAATCCTACCACCATTACGTGCACCCCTCCCACGCATACCGGTGATCTTCTTATCAAGCCTACTCGTAGGTCAATTTTCAATACTCGTATCCTGCTAATTTTTGCCAGCAAAACTCATGCCTAGCCCACTTTTCAGGAAGCCAACAGCAGTCAAATCAATTTTGTGTAAGCTCATCATCTACTTCTGGCCCGCGGTTGACAATCCTGGCTTTGTTTTTACTCCGGAACCTAGATTTTGATTCTTTGTCCATTCAGCTGCTAATTACGGACAAGCTATAGTTACGATCATAACCAAAAACTATACAGTAATTTTTCCAAGCATCTGTAAGCAGTAGGAAGTTTAAACTTTTTTTGTTCAAAATTAACCCTGTAGCAAACGACAAGGAGGTGGAAAGACCGAAAGAAAGACAACACCATTTTAATAGTGCTTAAGCCCAACACTATGATGCTTAAGCTAAAACTTAAGCATCCTGATTGGCCGACCATTGGCCTGAAGTCGATGCTGAGCTTGCAGTGAATTGGTTTTATCACTGGTAAACAATATTTTTAAAAAAATTAGACTTACATAAAACCCTGGAAATTAGCGCCAAAACAATGAGCTAGATCCAAGTTTGGCTTGAAAAAATTAGCGAAATACGATTAGTGCCAGTACGCGTGCACTAAGTGCGAGTTTTATTATTAGGAGTATGCAGAGTGCGATTGGTCCTGGTACGAGGGTGCGCAGTAAAAATGCCACAAGTACAAGTTGGCTGGCTATTGACAACATATCTACTACTGAGCATCACTCATGACACGCTATAGACCCGCATATGCAAACAGGCCGTTACCTAGGAGTTATATTTATTTTTCAGGAGTGTTAAGTAATGCCGCAAAGAATTTTACTAGTAAAGCATTAGGAGCAAACGGATTTCTCTCGGAGATTATTTGCAGAAGTAAATCTGATTCGCGGCTCTCTAATATTAAGTTGTTTGAATCCGTGTCAATGGCTACTTTATTGTATAGCAGTGGACTATAGGGCTTAAGATATGGAGACGAAATTGAGCCTGTTCAAACCCGTTTCTTCAAATCTCTGTTGGCTCTTCCAAGAAACACTCCTGACTATTTAATTCGACTGGAAGCTGGACTATTTTAGTATGTATATACCACCATAACTTTGGCAATGTTAATTTTAGTTACTGCTTATGACTTTCTTAATGCCTTGATGTCGTTTATCATAAATTTGGAACTATATGTATGCTACTGTATTGTCTTAATTATCGGACACCAGTTCTTACTGACTGTATGCACTGAATAATTGTAACACTTAAATAAAACTCAAAAAAACAAACAATGCAAACTTGAAGTCACTGTCTTACAACAAGCTTTGATGTATCTAAAGAAAATACCTAAGATTGAAGATTCAAGCGTTCTTCGTGTTATATACGAAAGGCTTAGATATCTAGATAATTCTAATAGTAGTACATAAGTAACTTATAATTGGGTGTCTCAAGTGAAACAAAAACTTTTTCTTCTCGGCTATGAAGATTTCTGGCGAAATATAACGATAGACAGTACTGATCTTGAATTGGATAATATCATTGAAAAAGCAGCGCAGTACGTTGGACCAGGCTTAGTACTTAGCTACCTAAACAGACGTGTTGCTATAGGAAAAACTAAAATCATGGCATAACTTCGACTGGCAGAAATTATTAATGTATTGTATTGTATTTGAAGGGATCTTACATAGTATATTACTATGCAAAATGCCGCTTAGGCCACTAATAGGCCCATTGCAGACTACCTTTATACTATAGCTTTAATTTAGGCATTACGCAAAACGACTTGTTGCCATAGAATAGGACAACAAGTTTTTTGGTGTAGCCAGTAGTAGTTGATCAGTTGTCAAGATGCATGCACCTAGATAAATATTCCTGACCATAATATATCTCGGACACTCAGCCAGAAAGTGACGTGCTGTTTCCTGCTCTAGTCCACAATGTAAACACAGAGGTGAATTAGCTAGTCTCATCCTGTCCATGTGTGCCTGGAATCTTTCATGACCAGTGAGTATTTCCACCAGCCATTTTAAGTGCGTGCGCCAGAATCTTGTGAGCGAGTGATTTTCATACCAAAGTTTGTCAATCCATCGCTTTGACTGCGCGCAGGTAGATGTTTTATTTCACCTTTCTGTGTGTGCTTTCCTTCCTTTAGAGCGGATAGCCATGTTAACCACAGATGTTGCAATAGGAATAGAATGCATTGCCTCCTGTGCGGTAGCAATGATCTCATACGATGCTTTTGCAAGGCAATCTGCCTTTTCATTGCCTCGGTAGCCAGTGTGACTTGGTATCCATAAAAGTCTAACTACGTTGCCTGTGGCCAGACGGTTCAAACTTTCGTGACACGCAAGCACTAGCGTAGACACGGTGGTATCTTTTACCAGCGCATTTAGTGAACTTAGACTGTCGCTAAAGATGTGTATTGTTTTACCTTTACAGCTCATTTCCAACATCCAATTGGCCGTGTGTAGGATTGCGAAGATCTCACACTGAAATACAGTAGCGTACTGGCCTAGGTAGATAAATTCTGAATACAGTGTTTCTTGGGTGTTTGATTGACACAGCTCAATGAGGACACCGCTTCCTGAGAGGGGCTTATTTCTGGATCCGTCTGTGAAGCAAACATACCCATGAGCTAGTTCCGATAGATCACTGTCCCAGGCATTTCTAGGTAGATTTTCTACTAAGTAGTAGATATTATCCTTTGGAGTAAGGATGCTACAGTCAGTGCCTATTTGGAGGGTGGGTTCATTGTTAACCCATTCATCCCAAAGGCGTGTGCGACTTCGGTAGTTGAGTATTTGTGGGTTGCCGTGCCACAGACCCCTAGCTCTCAATCTATTCATTGTACGAACTGCTATCCCGGTTGGATGTACATCCAAAGGAGTCAGTCCGACCAAGCATTCAATTGCGGACGTGGGTGTAGTCTGCATTGCCCCTGTTATCAATAGACAAGCGTGTCTTTGAACCTTTGTAAGAACTTTAACTGCTTTTTGAGGACGAATAGCGGGATGCCAAACAGCAACTGCGTAGTCTAGGACCGGACGAACCATTGCTGTGTACATCCAACCTACGACTTCAGGCTGAAGTCCCCATGATTTCCCAAACATCCGCTTGCATCTTGCAAGGGTAGACGACGCTTTTTTCCCAATAGATTCACAATGTGAAATCTATGTAAGCCTCTTATCCAGGATCACACCAAGGTATTTAACCGTGTCTGATTTGGGTAAGAGGATACCCTGATAGTATACAGGTCTCTCTTTAATTAATGTGTCTATAAGAATAAAAAACGATAAAATAGGACTAGTCTCCCTAAATATATGTAAGGTATGTAATTACAATGTGCCGGATACTCTTGCTCATTCTCTCTTTGCGTGTCCATTTTTTTTGGGGAGAGGAGGCATAAATAATTCAATGAATATGTAACAAGTCAGAGGGATGTTGTCCTAAAATTAAACCACCTTTGACTACGAAATGATGAATATATGTTACATAATATTTTTAACTTTGTGAATGCAATAATATGTAGAAACAAAGAAGTCCCTTAGCTAAAATGGTCATATACAATTTGTAATAATAACAAGAATGTAATCAAATAATCTGATTTGTGTGCGAGCGTTGGCCTGTAAATGCAATAAATCTATACTACTACTATGCAAACAGGCCAAGCTCGCACTTAACAACTACTAAACACCACCAATATCACTCTATAACACTGAATGTCCTTAAAACCTACAGCAGTCAAGTCGTTTCCTACTCCGTACCCTAGCAGCAGTTTTCTACTTCTTACCATGTACTTTTCTCTTTTTCCTTTTAGTTTTAAGTTTAAGTTAGGACTTTTTAGAAAATAAAAGGCATTTGATATTGTATTTTTTTATATGCAGTCTACATTCTGAAAGTATTTTGCAGAATCTTATTGTTTAAAACTCATAGAGCGCTGAGTACCATTGGTAATAGTATGTTCATTTTATAGTGTGGGAAATTTGAGGAAATATGACGAGAGAAAAGTAGTTTTAAGTAGGGACTATTTCTTGATGCAAACGTGTACACACGTGCTTACGGCAGTGCGGTCACACGTATATACATACTATTTAGGCTCGGTTAAACCAATATTCCGATTGATGTCCTTGTTGTAATTATGTTATAGATACATAATTCCATTTATTCTTTCTGCTACATACTTAATTATATGACACTAAATTAATGTACATGCTAACTGCGTCGTAGACAAGAGTCACAGGTCATGTGATAAGATGTATGGCCATCATCTTATATTTCTGATCCCAACTTTAACCTTAGTCATCAAGTCTAATATATTGTATAGGCTTTTACACAAACACATATTTAATATTTTTATATAAAAACCCATTGGAACCTAATATGATAGACATTCAGATTTAACATTTGATACTTGTCGTTAGAATCTCTGCAACAATAAATATCTACACTATTGAAATTACAAAGTAAAAGCCAAGTGGTGGTCGGCTTTGTCGACCAGCCTCGTTCTCGTCAATCTCATTTTATTTCCATTTCATCTTCCTACTACTACACTACAGAACACAAGTACAGACCAAGAAATAAATTTAAATTTGTTACATCGTATATGCAACATCCTCATAACTGCTAAAAGTGACTTAGCACAAATTGATCTTTAAATCATTCTGAATCAATTATAACTTGTCCCATCGAGCCATTTTGACGGCGTCATTTCAAAAATGCATTTATAAAAATCCGGCGCTTCGCGCCAGATTTGCCGACTACGGACTCGAAGCAGATGCTGAGCTTACAGCAAATTATTGCTTTAATAAAGGAGTAGACCCTATTGTGGCAACGCTCAAATTACGACTGCGCCTAACACCACTTTAACTTCTACCTGAATTTCTAATTGTATTAAATGCAAGGTTGCAACACATAACGGGGGGATTCTTAAAATTATAATATTTGGATAACTTCATTTATGAACGACCCATGTATGTATTCTTGTAACCTGCTGCGTTCAAAGTATCTGCTTACTTAATTTTTGAACAAATGCCTAGGGGATACTTTAAATAGTGATATTTTTATGACTGCATTTATGGACGATCCCAGTAAGAATACTAGTAACATTCCATAATATGGGTACCTGTTTACTTTTAAGTTTATAACTAATGACAGGCGGGATACTTAAAATATTGGTATTTACTGACGTTATTTATGAAAGATGTGTACTAGTAACGTTCCATGTTAAAGAAATCTGTTGCCCTTTGTGAACTATGCCTGGTGTATCCTTAAAAAATATGATCGCAATAAAAATTTGAAGAAAACAATTCAAGCAGATAAAAAAATGATACCTGGCCAGAAATTGTTAATAATAATAATAACAATAATTTTGTTCAACCACTTCATTTGTTATCTTCGTATCTATGTCTACATACACAGCAATAAAGTACCTACACTCAGTTCAACGGTACGTTTTGTAATAATATTTCCGCATTAGAATCGCGTTTCAATTAATTTTTTATTTGTTATCTCTCAATTAAAACGTCTATATTAGGGTATGGATTGACCACAGTTAAGAGCCACAAAGTTAAGTCTAAGTTCAAAAGGATTCCTAAATGAATACTGATAATGTCGATAACGAACTTACCGTATATTCTATAATAGTACTCACCGCATAGTATTCAAATTTGAACCTCTCAGACCCGCGTACAAATTCCAAGTGCATGCAAATTATTTTCTGCTGACATTACCTTGTAAACAACAAGAGTTATAATTTCACTTTTTTTCTTCCTCCCCACCCGCGTACTAAAACAGACCCGCCTACAATTCAAACTGAGATCGCTCAGACCCGCGCACTGTTCAAACTGAGACCTCTTAGACCCGTGTACTATTCAAACTGAGACATCTCAGACCCGCGTACTATTATGTATTACTGACCCGCGCATTAGTATAGAATATACGGTAATCCTAAGCAAATATTTGGTAAAAATTTGACTAAGCCAAGGTCTTGGTAAAATCTTAACCCTCCCAAGCCTGTGTTCTAATAAAAGTGAAGGTACGGTAGGTACAAGATTATAATAAGCAAAACAGGGTGAATTTAAAATTTCACAAACAATGCATAACAAGATTATACTTACTCCTTTCGTATAAACGACTTTAAAACAAATTTAACCCGCATAAAGTGAAGCCTTGATTCCCTGCTAACCTGAGATCAAAACTGAGCCCAGATTAGACATGTCGGTGATCATAGCGAAATCAGGTTAAGTCTGTTGTCAAAATAAACTCCCAGCGCGCATGCGAAAAAAAACCTATCCCGGGCAAGCCTTTGATCAAAGGTTAGCCAGGGCAACGTTGTGATTATAGCTTATCCTGGGCAAGTCCTTGACCATAGCGTATTGCGGGCAACTCTCTACTCTCTGGTCCAAGCCAAAACTTACCCTGAGCAAGTATGTATGGCGAAGCTCAACAAATTTAATAGTATGGGCAAAGCGTTAATTTCAGGCAAGCCTCTGCTAACTGCTTAATCGATCCAACACTGAGGTGAAACATCCCGTGACGTTCTGTAATCGACGTATTTCACTATTGCGTTACGCGGGTAAGTCACTGATCAAAAAATACCCCGAGCAAGTCCGATTCCATAGTGTAACCCTGGCAAGGCTCTGGTCAAAATTTGCTCCTACATATATCACCTATGAGAAAAACTTAACCCTGGCAAAGTTGAAATTACAGCTTACCCTGGGCAAGTATCTACTCAAAACTTACCTCTACAAACCCTATGGTAATAACTTAACCAAGTGGAAACATTAACTAAAGCTAATGCCCGAAAAGCCTCAAGTCAATTTGACCACAATCAATGCAACATTTTATTTAATGTAACAGCTAACACTGAAGAATAGATATTACCTACACTTAATTGCAACCCATCGGGTTGCTAACCTGCTAGTATTGGTATTATTACTTCTACATAACATCAAATTGTTGTTAAATTATTAATATTTTTATTTTATTTTCTCATTCTCTCTCCCTTAAATGCCGAGCAGTAACTAGGTAGCTGTGGCCTTGGCCCACTTGTATCTACTGAAATTTGGCTGAACCGTTTAAAAGTTTCATTAATTTTATACCTATCCTTTTAAAAATAAACTTTATTTACTTCCAATTCCTAAACCCTGATTGCAATTTTTTATTTAATTAGCTTGAATTATCATTATCATATTTTCATCATAGATGTATGTATCTTTAGGGTCTTGAATACCGTTATTATAACAGCACCAAGTTAGCGCAGGCCATTACTGACCCATTGCTATCCATATTTAAGACTTAACTTAATAATTAATATATCGATATAAGATAATCTAATCTATCAAATTTATGCACGGCCTTTACTTGCCAGTGAACCCAGTTCATCTCTGATCTTGATTGCCGTTTTACTAAGTTGGAGTTGCTTTCTCAAACTCCTTGCCTACGTAAAATGCGCTAGGCAAGACTAAGACATAAATACCGACGTACGTAGGCCAGACGGACTATGCAGGCCTTGCCTAACTACAGGTCTTGCACTTGTATGTATGTATCTTTAGGGTCTTGAATACCGTTATTATAACAGCACCAAGTTAGCGCAGGCCATTACTGATCCATTGCTATCTCTATTTAAGACTTAACTTAATAATTAATATAGCCCCTGTTGAATCGACCTGTAGCAATTAAGTATGCTAACACGTCTTTCCTAGGGGCCTCTGTGATTATTTCATGCGAGTCCTTACTGGGACCAAAGAACCAGTTTAAGCTTTGCATGCGATGATACATATGAATACGACACCTTACCAGATAATGTAGTACCGTTTCGTCTTCCTCGCCACACTCTTGGCATAGCGGGGAGTTGACAACCCCCATACAGTGGAGATGTTTTTGTAGCGGGCAGTGTCCTGAGTAAATGTACGTCAGTAACTGCATTGCCCGCCTCGGTAATGACACAAGTGATAGTGAGACGGTTGCATAATTCGGCTTTACAGTAAGTAGTTTAGCAATTTTGCAGTCCTTCCTTGCCTTCCACCTGCGCAGATGTAGAGTGCGCTGCCATGAGCGGATCTCACTGTGTTTTACGCTGTTAGATACAGGAAGTATGGGTTCAGGCCCCCTTTGAGCCTTTTTACCTCCTTCCGCCAACCTGTGCGCACCACGGGCTAGTTGATCGGCACACTCGTTGCCCTCAAAGCCCATGTGAGCAGGTATCCAAATAAGTTTTACCTCGTTTGATTTCGCCAGCTCTGTCAAGTCGTTGTAACACTCCTTGAGAAGCTGAGAGTCTGTATTTAGTTTGGTCAGAAATCTCAAAGCGCTCTGACTGTCACTAAAGATAGTGATAGGTCTGTTACTGTAACTACGTTCAATTAACGCTTTTGCTGCAAGGGAAATTGCTACCACCTCGGCTTGGTAGACAGTGGCGTATTTGCTTAGTGATTGGGAAATTTCACAGATTACACTAACGTTCTCTATGTCTTCCCTATCTTCAATACGGCAGCCACAGCCAGAGCTGTCACCATCTTTAGAGCCGTCAGTGAAGCATACGATGCCTGTGTACACTGCTGAAAGGTCTTGCTTCCAGAGTGCCTTGTTCTGAATCTGTACCACTAGGGTCCTGTTCCAACCAACAGTCTTAAATTTTAAATTCTGATCAAACGCTGGAAGTTTGTAAATTTAAGATTGTTGGTTCGACTTAAAATTTAGGTTAAAACACTTCTTGAAAGCTTTACGGCTAGTAGTAGGCAGTGTTTGGGCTACCACGTGTCAGTGAACCAGTTTATATACCGTGTTGTTACGTAGAGTTATTTCTTGCCTTCAGGTGGACAAGTTAAGCCCGATATTGTCACACGTGGGTGATAATAGTTATAAGTAGAAAAACAATGCATTAAGTTTGTGTTATTCATAATACAGTTTCAATTTATTCTAAGGAGCTTCCCTTGTGAAGTTTTTTCTATATTATTTAACTCATTTTTTAACTATATGTCGTATGTAAATGACGTCATTCAAATAACGCTATTTCACAGATCCCCCTTGACTAGTGCAGTTATTGCATACACGATTGTTTTTAAAATGGGATGTTACTAGTCTGTAGACAGATCCATTGACCTGGCTGACGACGTCATGAATAGGTAATCTCGAAAGTGTCACTCATCCAAATACAATATTAAAATTCACAAATAATTTTAAATTACAAAAATAGCTATGCAGCTTCGTGCGTAGTACTTACCCACAAGATTGAGTGCATATGACCCATGAAAATCGTCTGTAAATATTTCATCATAAATATTTTATCCTATTTCATCATTGTAACAATTACATAAACGTAGATATTATACAGATAGTACGTAGGCGACGTCTACACAATACGTATTTAGTACCGCCCACTCTCATGTCAAGACTATAATTCAGTTATAGTCCGCTACTGATGTCAACAAGATTATCGTTAATTAAGTGCCGACCCACTTCCATTTCATCACTTTAACTCCAGGGTGGTTCATGAATGATGTAAACAGAGTTATTGCCTAATAAATAATGATGATTTTGATTGATTGAATACTTTATTGTGCCTAAAGGCATAACACCCATCACACAAAGTTAACAGAGTTTAATTTGAAATTAATTATTTAATTTTACCATATATATGATAAATGATATATGACATATGTTTGATAATTTGTATATTAATAATATTTTTTATTATTAATTAATAATAATATTATTATTGTAATTTTTATTTACCTTAAATTATTATTTAACATATAATTGAAATATAATCTTTTACATGTTCTAAGTACACGAATTTTCAGGTTTAAGAGAATCATTGTAGGAGAATTAATAGGTGGTCTAAGCTATAAGAGTAATTGGTTCATAAATCCATGGATATTTTGAGAAGTTGCTGTAGTTGTTGAAGTTGCTGCAGTATTATTTTGAAATATTATTTTTCTTTTTTGATCTGGTCATTTTGCATTATGGTTCAATGTTGTGATGTACTTCCATGGAGACGCTTTTCCGATGTTCATTTCCCTCAATTTTGGATTTACTGGGGTTGCATAGGGAATATTTTGGGAGAAGGTGTAGTAAGTTAGGATTTTATCTTGACTGTCTTCCCGTCCTCTCTTAACTTTTTGATTTTTACTAGGATTTCCTTTTTGACTTTTCTTTCACCTTTGGTTAAATATTTATTTATTTCAGACCTTGATCCACTTGATGTGTGTCTGTTCATTACAATTTCTATATCTGCGTAATTACTGGGAGTTTGGATAAGGATGAATGATGGTTTACCGTCTTTATTTCTTAGTTTTTTTGCACAAGCTTTACTTATGACCTTTATTTTCATAGTATGTTTATTAATATGAATTGCCGCATTTGACAAACCGACCTGATTATTTGTACCATGTTGGATTAGACAAGCTTTGTTGGATCCTATACTTATGTCCATGCCATGATGATGATTATTTATCTTTTTTTCACGACGATCACATTGGTTGACTTTTATTTTATCCTTTGCCATGATAGATTCCCATGATTTAGTTTCCATATTTTGAATGTTGATTTTTTCTCCAACTAATTGTATTTCCTGTATAATATTTTAAATTTCATTCTTTTGATCAGAATAGAGTTTGTTCATGGTCTCGATGAGGAGTAACAGCAGTTCTTTTATTTCGTTATATTCTTCTTTATCCATGGTTTCAACTTGATTTGTTAAGTATTTTGTATTTATAGTGTAATTAAGACTAATAAAACATACAACTTGTCTGCTACTGGTTCCACTGTGTGAGATATTTGTATCAATGCAAAAGGAACTAGTTGCGTGTACTTCTGGTAGAGGAGTGGAGTGGAGGGGCAATTGTGTATTCCAGGTTTTGTTTGGTTTTCCTTTTCAGCACGAGGCAGGAATTGGAAAATATCACAATTTTAGATTTCACCTTAAATTTTCCAAATTAGTAGTTGACACTAAAAACTTTGATCTGATTCTGGTAGAGTATAATTTTTAGAATACTTTATGCTTTTTAGAGAGTTGTAACTATTTTTGTTTCCAAGGAATTTGTGATTTGATTTTCATATTGTTTTAGCTTTGGAAAGTACTTGTTGTCACTTTAAATGTTCGCGCCTCTCCGTCCTATTAGTACTGCCTCCTCCCATGGTCAATTATTACCCAGTGCGAAACGCCTGTAGTTGCATAGATATGGTAAATTCGTTATTTATTGGTTTTTTTTGAACTTCCCTTTGTCTTTTCGGTGCTAGCATCCAGGTCAGGGATAGTCAATAATTAGGGTCAACTAAATTATCAACTAACATCATGGCCTAGAGCTTATTGTTGCGCCAACCGAAAGTGAGGTCTGGCAAGGATGAAGCTGCCGTTTACTTGCATGCAAAAGTTATCCTTGCCAGACCTCACTTTCGGTTGCCGCTACTGTAAGCATGCATTGTAATGGGTTTGTCTCTTTCTGTCTGTCTGTCCTTTAAAAAACTTTAAATGTTGGAGTAACTATCACCGTTTCAATGAAATACCTATACCTCATAGATCATATTTTAGCGTTACCTATTACATCTTTTTACTTTGTTGAAGCTAATGTTCGCTAAAGATCAGCATCTACTTTAGGCCCACGGTCGTCAAATCCGGCATGAAGCGCCGGATTTTTGCTGCTTTTCACTATAAAAATTCTGACATGGGTCCATACAACTGTAAAATGTCAAGTAATGGTCAGTTCGATTAAAGTCAATTAACAATACATGCCTGCTTGCATTTGTGATCGTTTAAAAGTAGTTCTAAGACTATCGAGTAAACGGTTTGACCTGTAGCGTGGGGTAAACTGACGGACACACGGACAGACAGACGGACATGACCATTATATTAGATGCTTAAGCTCAGCATCTAAAAATCCGGCGCCTCGCGCCGGATTTGGCAACTGTAGGCCCAAAGTAGATGCCAAGCTTACAGCAAATTGGCTTGGTTCTTTGGTAACCAATGCTTTAAGGGGAAGGCTAACATGAAGCTCGCTCAGTCAGATCCGGTAAAAGTAGGCTAAATACAAGTTTTTGCTTGTGAAAAGAGCTGAATGGTAATATTTGAATGACTTTATTTAAGAACGATGCCTTACCATATCTAAGCCACATACGTATTTCCATGTTATGTAGTAATAAAGGAGGATCTGTAAAATAGTAATAATTGAAAGACGTACGGAATAAGTGCTACCATGTATGTATGTATGTATGTATTTATGTATGTATGTATTGATTTATTGCATATACGGGCCTTAGACCACACACAAATTTGATTAATATTTGGGTGACATTATTTTTCTTTAAGCAAATTAATTGCTTAACCATCGTAGCTCATATAATATTTGTTCTTAAGTTTTAACATGTTTGATGTAATGCATTATTAATATAATATTTTGTGATTCACTTACTTATTATTACCTATTGTATTTAACAGTTTATATCTAGTTTAATTCTCATCATTAATAAATGTATCTTCTATTTTATTCTTATTTATTGAACATATTCTACAAAAACCTGTACTCTAGAATCAATCTCTAACAATTCACTACAAGATCAAAATTTCACAGTTTAGTTGCACTTATATTTGTCCCTCATGATCTTGGTTAAAAAGCTAGCTATGTTTGAACATGCTACAGGAAACTATTTAACGTATTTTTCAAGAATATTGTTCTTTTGAGTTGCAACGCCAATAGCTGCGACAACAGCTTTTTTATCACTCACAGGTTTTATTACAGTTACTAATTTTAGTAATGTCTATTAGTTTATTTGACATAGACGCGTTTGACAATTTAGTTTTAACTAGTTAGATCATATGGTTTAGGTTATAAGATCATTTCAAAAATGCACCTTGGTCAAAGTTATTCCATCACTGGTGTATCTGATGCCATCGGCTTCAAAGTAGTAACTTTCTACATATTTAACAGTTTAAATTAAAGGGTCCCGTATCTTTATTAAATAGGGTTTTGTAAGGTGCATGTAGACTTCTTGTTCTTTTTTACTTTGGCACTGTTGGATGTAGACTTGCGGTAGAGCCTCCTTCAATTGAGATTTATTTTGTAGCACCAAAGAAACTTCCTTCTTGTCAGCTAGCTGGACAAAAAGAAGCGGAGGTTTGCCTTCAGTTTTGTAAAAGACTCGTTTTGCCTTCACAATATTTGTAGAATTAAGTTAAAAGGTGTCTGAAATAACTAATTTAGCATCCTCGGTTGAAGACCAACTAACATGTAGGCCTGTGATTAAAATTTCTTTACTTCTGTTTGGTCTCTCAGGTTCGTTGACTTTTGTCTTAACACTTTGATGTCGTTTTTGCAACTCGCTAAATCTTGCTTTTATAATATTAACTTTAATTTCTTGCCTTAAGGTAGCTTTATTTATCCTAGTCCCTAGTGATTTACATTTTGTTTCCATGATTGTTTCCAAAGATACTGGTCTTGAGTTAATTTCTTTCTTGAAGTCTTGAATCAGAGTTATTAAGTTAGCAGCGGTTTGTGTTGTTAATTGTTGGCTGAGTTGTAATAGTTGCTGAGAGAAGTAAGCGGTTATCTGCTCTTGTCCGTTCGGTACTAGGATTTTCTTTTTGCTCAGCTTGATTTGTATCTTTTTGATGATCTTATATTTCTAGGTTTTTCCTCAATCCTACCAAAATATACGTGTTGCTAGTATCTTAACGCCTTATTAGAGAAAATATGAAATTTGTGGGCTTTTGGCCTACGTATAAATGAAAAAAAACTTAGATTTTTGTGTTAAAGTTGATTCTTGCTTTTTTGAATTTATTTCTTCTCGTCTTTATTTTCTATGTATGTACTCCCATGAGGTTTCTCCGTCTATTCAGCAACTAGTTAGGATAAATCTATAAATTTTCGATCGAATTACACTTGCTGACGTACTCTAGTTTTTAATTACGAGTTCAAAGTAGACAAAAAACTGTTATTTAACTGTTTAAAATTAAAAAGTTAAATAAAATTTATGAAATAATTCGGGACTATTTAAAAATTTAAATGTTTGCGGTTTGCGTGTTCAATAGTCTCCCTAATGCTACCGTGTATGAACCATATACTTATGCATGTGAAGCTTAGTGAGGAAATTGGATGCCAAAAAGCTGAGGTGGTAATTAAAGCCTAGTGCCCAGACCTGCAGATAGAGATCTTCGAATTCGACACCGCAGTCCAAAACTCACGACCACAATACTAAAATACTTCTGTATTTTCTGCTGTCTAGTGAAAGTACATAGATAAGTCACTTTACTTGTAATGTGAATTCTTAAAAAGATTCCGTGCATTTTTATTGCCAAAATATGACAAACTCACATATCTGTACCTACCTTCATGAAATGTCACCCCTTTTGTTTTACTTTGAAACATGATTTTAACTTTGGTCAAATTAAATTGAACTGTAGCTAGATGCCTAATTAAGTTCTACAAAAATCCACACAGCACTTTTTCCTAGAACTTTTGGACAATAAAAAGTTGTATGAATTTGGTGAAGCTCTTGTTTGTAGCGTCGGGTGTCGTAGTGTGTAGTTTCGTAGATCGGAATTCGGAGCTTCATGTTTCGTAGCGTGCCTTGTTCGTAGCGTAATGCGTTTTGAAGATCCCGGTTTCGTAGCTAATGTTTTTCGTAGCTTGTGTGAAATGAACTAAATTTATGCAATAACAGTGAGCACGTTCACATCGAACGGTGATTGTATATCTAATAGAAGTATTGAAAAATTAAAATTCGAAATAATTGGAAAGACTAAGCGGGGTCGCAAAGTAGGTGCGTGTAATGGTTTTGAGTACACTTTCGAAAAAAATTCAGACGGAGGTAATACTTACTATGTGTGTCGGAGAATAAAGGGCCGTGTTTTTCCTGGGCGACTAATGATGCATTTTAGTAAGCCAGTTGCTGTGACCTAGGATTACAAGTGACAATTATCGTCGCCAACAGAAATTGCAAAAACTAAAATTGCTATAAAATAAAAATAAGCGTTATCAATTGCATACGACAAGCCAAGCCACGTAGTTAATGAAGTCTTGAAGTCGTATTCAGCTACCCTTGCTCCAGCTTTACTATCTTACGAGACGTTTCAAAAATATGTCAGTGGTGTGAGACATGGCTGGAGGAGTATGCCTCATGACACAACCCGGCAAGATATAGGTATCCCACGTCACTTACGAAATACCCCAAACAAGGAGCCGTTTCTTCCTTACGACTTTGATGATAAAGACCGTGTTTTAATTTTCTCGACATCACAAAATTTGCAATACTTGTCGTCATTCAAAGTATGGCTGGCGGATGGAACATTTTAGGTGACTTTGTCTGTGTACGAGCAAGAGAGATAGTAAAATTTTATTTACAACTGGCGCACTATTACGCTTGCCATTAAGACACAGTAAAAACAAAACATTATTTACAAGTTAATTATGGTTTTTGTATAACAAACAATAACATTAATTTAAATGATCAAACTAAAATCTACTATGGAACAAATTCATATTATATAAATGATTGTAAGCGATTCATTCGATTTAACATTCATGAATATGGTAAAGATGATGGGTGCATTCCTCCAAATACTGTCTGCTTACAATATTTATTTTGTATGTCGAACCTTTAAAATTCAGGGTATTTTGTTTTAAATCTTGGTTGCGAATTTCAATACAAATAACTTGGATATACAATCACCATTCTATGTGTACGTGCTCACTATTATTTCATTAATCTAGTACATCTCACATAAGCAACGAAAAACAGCAGCTACGAAACCGGGATCTTCGCAACGCATTACGCTACGAACAAGGCACGCTACAAAACCCGAAGCTCCAAATCCCGATCCACGAAACTATACACTACGAAACCTGACGCTACAAACAATGGTGATCCATGAATTTAATCAGTTTAAAAATGTGACCTGTATTGTGTGACCTGCAGCCATACAGACAGACAGACATACAAACAGACAGCCAACACCATTCCAATTGAGGCTTGCTCAGCATATAAACAAATTAAATTTTGGAGATAGGGTTACTTCAAATTAGGATATTTAGAGGACGTGATTATGTACGATCCTTCAATATCTATAACCAATATACTCTTTCACTGACTGCCGTGCAGTGTGCACGTTCCCTGAGCTTGCTCTTGTAATTTATTTTGTTCCTGGTCTGTGGTTGCTGGCTACCTAAAAGTCACGGTTGAATGGTTTTAACCCATCTGTAGTTTCTGTTAGGTACCTGGCGCCTCAAATGCCAAGGCGGTAAGCCCATCTGTATACTGTTTTGTTTTGGTGGGTTGCTGTACTGCTGTGCTGTGTATTTGCTGGATTCCAGTTTGAATTTCTGCGGAGTTTTCTGGATCAAGCTCAAGTTGTAAGGATCAAGTTCCAAGTTTTCAAGATTAAGTTTTGACATTGATTTTAGCTACAAATTACGGAATTAATTTATTTGCTCATTTTATTGATTTGTCACTAGTGTTTTAGTTTTGTGTTGCCTTGTACTTGTCGTGGTAGTGCTCAGGGAGTTCAGTAAGTTTATTTTAAAAAAAGCTTTAATTTATTTTGATATGCATTAATATGTCATTAATTGAATTGGCTGGTTAGTTGCCTGTAGTGTATTGTACTATACTGTATTGCATTCTTTATTTAAGTGTAGTTTCTGTAGTATTAGGGTGAGATAGAAATGGCTTTGCTTATCATCATAATTATTGAGTTAATGCAGTTGTGAGTGTAAGTCTTCCAGAGCGTCATTCGTGGGTCGGTGTGGCAATCTTGGGTGAAGAGTTTTGGTTCGAATCTAGGCTAAGGCATAGGGGGTGAGCCAACTGCTACTACTTCGTCTTTGACCCTGTTCCATATTCGCTTTTTACTGTTTACTGAAACATTTGGCTCATCTTGACCACCAATTTTTCTTCAATTAATTCAGTCTTTTCCTGATTCGGGGGGAGGGGTTGCAGCACATTATTATTATTTCTGCCCAGCCCACTTTTCTTGTGATTTTGAATCTAAGGGTACTTAACTGTAAATAATAATATTTCAAAATGATTCCAAAATGTAAAATTTGTAATAAGGCTAGTTCTAGTAGGAAACTGGAGTTATCTTGTAGCTAGTGTAGTCAATTATTTCATAGAGTATGCGTAAGAATTAATTTAGCTCTATTCTGATCCATGGATATGGATAGCTGGAAATGTACGGATAGCAGAATGCGTTTGTTCATAATTGTCAATTGTGTGGTGAGGCTAATATCTTTTTTGCTACAGCCAACCCGCCAAGCTCTTTATGTATAGGTTGTATGTTGATAACTGGATATAAATCTTTATTTATATGTAAATGGTGATTTTTCAGAGGCCACTATTGATGATTGTATTGTACAGAGTAATGCTAGTTTGTTAAAGTCAAGCGGGTTTAAGTTCTTACATTTAAATAAAAATGCGGTAAACAGTGCAAATATTAAGAGTGTAAAGGTCTCGGCACAAAATTAAAAGTTAAATGTTATTGGTATTTCTGAATCTAAACTTACTGAAAGCATGGTCAATGGTCCAATTTTTATTGACGGCTACAATTTGTATAGGCAGGATAGGAATACTGGCCTTTGTGGTGGTATAGTTGTTTATATTAAATCTTGTTGTAACTATGTACCTTTGTCAGCGAATGAAGTCAGTGTCTCGGCTGTACCGCTTGGTTTGAAAATTGTAACGCTTAAGTTGTTTTCTCCCTATTCTAAGCCAATTATACTATAAGTTGTTTACAAACAACAAGTTATGGACAAAACTTTGTTCTTAAATTACTTTGCTACCTATCTTTCTGGGTCGAATAATTTAGGCTGTGAGTTAATTTGTACTGGAGATTTTAAGTTTGACGTGAATTTGAAAGACTCTTAGTGTAAAGAGCTTTTGAATTTATGTAGTAGCTATGGTCTAAAACAGCTTATTGATACCCTAACTAGGTCAACAATAGACACGCACTCCATTCTTGATCATATTTATGCATCTAACCCGAGTTTGTATAGCAGTCACGGTACAATTAATGTTGGAATTTCTGACCATTATACTGTTTTTACAGTGCGGAAAGCTACAAAAATTAGGTATAAGCCTAGGGTTGTAAGTTTACGTAGATTTAAAATTGTTAATTGAAAAACAATGTGTATTGACTTGAGTCAAGTTCCATGGTCTACAATGTGCATCTTTGACAACTGCGATGACATTCCTAATTTTTTCGAGTTATCTATAAATAATGTTATTGACTTGCATGCACCTATTGTAAAAATGCGAGTGTGCACTAAGCCTTCACGATGGTTGACAGCAGACTTAAGAAGAAAAATGCATACTCGGGACAGCCTTAAATTGAAGAGTATTAGAAATTAAGACAATACTTTATGAGTTGAGTACAAGTCAATACGCAATGAGATAAATAATGAAATTAGGTATGCTAAACATAATTATTATAAGAATAAATTTGCTGAAAATCCAACATCGACAAATGTGTGGAGTGTGTACGATAGGCTTGTTGGGAAATCAAAGTCAGCAGTCGGTATAACTGAATTAATTTGTAATAGGTATGTAACTAATGACACTGATATTATGTCTAATGAGCTAGCTAAAGCTTTAACAGTCCAGCCGACATATTGTAATGACCTTGATGAATTTATTCAAAGTGTTGATTGTAATGGACCTCCTGTGCCCTTTACTGAGGATGAAGTAAGGTATGCTTTTTATCGTGTAAAAAGAAAACATCAAAGTTTTCATGAAGTTCCTTATACTGGTTTAAATAACTGCATTGATACTTTAGCCTTACCTCTTGCACTGATGTTTACTCAATTTTTATCTTTATGTACGTATCCATCTAATTTTAAGACTGCTGTTGTAACTCCACTTTATAAAGGTAAAGGTCACAGGAAGGATCCTTTTTCATATCGCCCTTTATCGTGCCTACCAATTTTGAATAAATTGTTTAAGCAATTGCTACATGCTCGCATCATGTCTATCATTCAACTATGTGACCAACAACATGGTTTAAGGAAAGAGCGGGCATGCCAATCAGCGACTTTGGAATTTATTTAAGACTCTTTTAGGTACCTAGACGTAAAATGTAGTAGAGTATTTGCAGTTTTCATTGATGTGCAAAAAGCGTTTGATTCTGTAAATCATAGAAAGCCTTTAGTTAGAATGAGAGATGATTTTGGTACAAACTTGCATTTACTTAAACTTATGGCTGATTTTTTGAATAATCGTCAATTTAAAATAAAAATTGGTGACTTAATTTCGGATGGTTATGATCTTAATATGGGAGTTGCTCAATGGTCGGTATTTGCGCTTTTACTATTTATTATGTATATTGATAAAACAGGTGATGCTATAACTAGTGGCGTTAAGTTTATTTTGCATGCTAACGACTTGGTTATGTACTTCTAAAACTCAAAGCTTGAGGTTATGTTAAACACAGTTCAGGCTTGTTTGGATTCCCTTAATGTATGGTTGAATATTAATGGTTTGTAAATTAATATAAATAAGACTAAATTTATGTTACTTCATGAGTCAGGTGACTTAAATATTCCTGAACCTGAAAGGGTGGCCTTGTTTTGTAATGGTCAGGATATAGAACGAGTGTATACATTAAAGTACCTTGGTGTAATAATTGACTGCAATTTGAATTTTAATGAGCACTTTTCGTATGTAAAACAACGATTTAATGCTGAAATAGGGGTAATTTTAAATATTAAACGGTATTTACAATTTGGTACTTTTGTTGTAATGCTTAATGCTTATGTTTTATCATTTGTGGATTATTGTGTGATTATTTAGGGATCTAGATCTAATGCAGAGCTTCAATCATTACAGAATAAACTAATTCGAGCTATTATTTCTTTTTGTAGTACAAGACAAGTGAATCTTAATCAAAGTGATTTATTAGAAATGTGCAATGTATTGTCAGTGGGTGAAAGAATTAAGTATTACTTACTTATCTTTGTTTTAAAAACTTTAAAATATGTTTCAAGTTATATTTACTTTAAAAATATTTTTAGTCTAAAAACGTCAGTAAGGCAAACAAGATTAACTAATAAATGCTTGCTTGATTGTTTAAGGTTTAATACGGGAAGTTATAGAAACTCGCCACTTTATTGATGTACTGCTGAATGGAACAATATTCCTGAGGAAATTAAGTGGTGTGTGTCGCTTGAAAGTAGGGAATTTGAATTGTATAATATTGGTCTTTTCCGGAATAAGTTGATAGAGTATATAGTAGCAAGTAGGGAAGATTATATTTATAGCCCCTATATTCCGCCGTAGTATTTAAGTTGTTCCATCTTGCTTGTACTGCTACTTACCAATATTTTCTTGGCATTGATGTATCTACTGTATCTGTATTATTTTATATTGTGTGTATTAATTTGTACTTGTGTGCTAGTATTAATTTAGTGTCCATGATTTAATAACAGTATTTTCTTATTCCTATAACTGTGTATTGTTTTTACTGTGTCTTTATGGCAAGCGTTATTGTAACGTCAGTTGTAAATAAATATTTACTTTCTCTCTCTATACTGAATTGCCTGACACTTTAATAAAACTATACTCAAACTCAAACTCAATAGCAAAGTTTATTACATGTATTTAAAGCAGGTTGGAAAAAATTTTGTTGGCAATCTGGGTTCTTAAAACTATAATATTTGATGGACGTCATTAGGCACAATACCTGAATATCTATAACGAATAAAACTAGGTAAGCTCAATACATGTATGTTAAAATAGGCTGAAAAAATTGAAATGTTGCAAATGGGGGTACTTAAAACTGTAATATTTGAAGGACGTCGTTTATAAACGATCCATTAATATCTAAAACCAATATAGGAAAGTTCATTACATGTAGGTAAAACAGGTTGAAAAAAATTTAAAGCTGGAAATAGGGGTACTTAAGACTTTAATATTTGAAAGACGTCATTCTAGACGATCCCTTAATATCAAGAACCAATAAAAATATGCTTATTACATGTATGTGAAAATAGGCTGAAGAAATTTTTATTGTGGGAAATGCGGGTACTTGAAACAAAGAAAATTTAAAAAGCGTCATTATGGACGATCCCTAAATATCTATAAACAATAAAAACATGCTTATTACATGTATGTTAAAATAGGCTGACAAAAGTTTTATTGTTGGAAATGCGAGTACTTAAAACTATAAGGAAGTTGGCGCGAGCATTCAAACCCTGCACATGGCTTTTTTCATCTCCAAAATTAAAAATTTTATTTTTTATCCTAATTGTGTAACATATTATGATTAGTGCAATTGGCTGCATTATAAAGTTTACTGACAAACCCAACTACACAAACCATCTCATTTTTCAATCTGTATATTTCTAATTTGTAGTAAAAAGTGAGTTCAGACTTATCAAAAACACCGTCACCTCTCCTATACTGCAGAATGGGAAAAGAGCTTGAGCAACTTACAACTCTCATCACTAACTTGACAACTGTGGTAAGGGATAATCACACTTCGGTTACAAGAGACATTCGGAAAAATCACAACGAAATCAAAAAAGATATTCAAAGCATTCAAGATGCAATTGTTGTACAAAACACAAAAATTAAATCCTTAGAAGATTCCAACAAACTACTTATGACCACACAATCTGAAATTCAAGCTAAACTGGCATGTACAACAAACGAACTCAACGAAATGCGAGAAGCTAACAGAAAATGCAATCTTTTTATTTTTGGTCTCGACGAAATCAGTGATCCCAAATCAAATAGTGAAATAGAAGATACTGTGAGAAACTTTTTCTGTGACGAGCTGGAGATTGAAATGGAATCTATTCCAGCTTTCAAGTGCAAGTTCCGTCCAAAAATTCAAACAAATCCCAAATCTAAATCATCTGTACTCTGTACTTTTGCATCGTTCAAAGAAGCAAATATCATTCGAGCAAACCGCAACAAGCTTCAAAATACAGACTTTCGGGTATTTGATGACCTCTCGCCCGAACAACTACAAGTCAAAAAGGTTTTATTAGCCCAAATGAAAGAAAAAAACAAGGACAAAAGAGTAGCAAGGTTGTGGGGATCACAATTTCTGATAGAAAAAGGCGCAGACGGAACCGAAATATTTTTTACCTCCGACGGTAATCAGCTGCTTCCCATTTCAAACATCAAAGGATACAACCCTACGCGTATCAAATCTAAATGATATTCTGGGCGACCCATTCTACAATCAATTGACATAACATTTTGGAATGTAAATGGTCTAAAAACTTTTTTTACATTAAATAATTCAGACATTTTACCTATGCTAACTCCCATTATATGTCTTTATGAAACTTGGCATACTCAGTGCAACTTAAAATTTTATGGCCAAAAGTATAAAAACTATGAAATTATTCACAGCCCTGCTACTAAATCTAATCTGCACGGTCGTGCCAGCGGAGGGATGTGTGTATTAGTGGACACTCAAACATTTAGTATTAACAGTGTACATACTAATAAAAATTATTTTGTTGTTCTAGATGTAACCAATATTATCACACATCAATCAGTAATTCTAATTTGTTGCTATGTACCTCCAGGCAACTCGTATGACTATTTACTAGTTCAACTCGAAAACATTCTCCTCGGCGTCACGCAACAGTTTCAAAACTCACAAATATTTATAGTTGGAGATTTAAATGGTAGAATTGGGCAGTTCAATCAGGCGGATAAAAATACAACACAGTCAACTCTTCTGTTTTCTAGACGAATTTCCCTCGATAAAACTACGAACACAAGAGGACAAGCCGTGAATCAAATAATGGAATCATTTGACTTTTTCGCACTAAATGGAAGAACACATTCTGACTCTCCTGCTAATTACACATTTCTTACAAGGTCTGGTAAAAGTGTTATTGACATGGCCTGGAGTATACGCAATTCATTAGCAAGTGTCATCGACTTCCAAGTTTTGAGTGTGGATGACTCTCCCCATTTTCCATGTAAACTTACTATCAAGCAGACTCCTAAATCCAGCAAACAGCTATCGTTAATTTCAAAATCAGTAATCAGGTGGGACGTAGCTAAAAGTGAAAAATACTATGAACATCTAAAATTACTTCCTGCTGTTGTGCATTGTGACGTGAATTCCGCCAACAAGACATTTATCTCTAATATTATGAATGCTGCTTCTGTCAGTGGGATGCGTAAAGTAATCACAACTAATCAAAACTCTTCACATAAACAGTGGTTTGATCGAGACTGTATAAGTAGCAAACGAAAGTTAAGAAGTCTTCTACAAAAAGTAAAAAAATCATACAGCACCGACTCAATCGCAGAATATCTTAATTTTAAATCCACTCACAAGTTATTACTTAAGCATAAAAAATTTGTGTGGTGGAATCAAATTAAATTGAATCTCCACAATGTTAAATCTACCTCTGAGTTCTGGCACACGTTAAATATGTTTAGAGCAAAACATTCAAATAAAGAAGAACTACCTGCACAAATATGGGAAACTTTTTACGACGAAATAATGCCAAGTAAAGAAATCAACGATAATTTTATTTTTTCTCACGCATCACCAGAGCTAGACAGTTTAATAACAGAAAATGAACTACTGAGTGCCCTTTCAAAACTAAAAAATAAAAAATCCCCTGGCATTGACAAAATACCGAATGAGTTTTGGAAATATTCAACACCTCATCAACGAACTGATCTCTTGTCGCTGTTTAATTTAATACTGACAACGGAACAAACCCCGGCATCCTGGGCGGAAGTTGAACTTGTCATGCTTCACAAAAAAGGAAATGTCTCGGACCCAGCTAATTACCGCGGAATAGCCCTCATTAATACAATTTCCAAAGTATTTACGCAAATTTTATACAACCGATTAAGTAGTTGGTGTGAGGTTAACAAAAAGCTTCCAGAGTCTCAAGCAGGATTCCGTAAAGGACGAGGTTGTCTAGACCAAATATTTTCGCTCACATCTGTAATTCAAGCCAAACTACAAAAAAGAAACGGCAAACTCTTTGCACTATTTGTTGACTTCAAACGTGCCTTTGACTCAGTGAACCAAACAATTATGTGGGAAAAAATGCATCGAATAGGAGTAAGTGGCAAAATAATACGCATAATCAAATGTTTGTACAAAAATGCATCGTTACAAGTAAGAGTCGGTCAATCACATTCAAAGCCAATTGACATTACTATGGGAGTTCTTCAAGGAGAAATACTGAGCCCATTACTGTTTTGTTTGTTCTTAAGTGATTTGGATGAGTTCATGCACTCCAACGGTGCTTCTCCAGTGTCAATGGGAGGAACATTCAGTATAAACCACTTTCTTTTAGCCGACGATACATGTATTGTAGCAGAAACTAAACAGTCACTGCAAGAAAAAATAAATATCTTAGAACGATACTGTTTAATAAATCAATTGTCAATTAACCTATCTAAAACTAATATTATTGTCTTTCGTAAATCAGGAAAGTTGTGTAAATCTTATCGGTGGTATTTAGGCACTTTATTAATTTCAGTTGTAAAATGTTACACATACTTAGGTATTACATTTACCTCATCAGGCCTGTTTAACATTGCAGCATCCGAAATGAGAAGAAAAGCAATCCAAGCCACTGGAGCAGTCTTCGCAACGCTCGCCTCGTCCAAAACTGACTCATGGTTCTGCAGAATAAAACTATTGAACTCAATTATCTTGTCTACGCTGCTGTATGCGTCACCAATTTGGGCAAATAATCACTCTGATTTACTTGAAGTTGTTCAAAGTCAATTCTTTAAGAGACTTTTGAGACTACCACGAAATACTCCATCATACCTAATTCGGGCTGAAACAGGAATCAAGCATATCAAATGCCAATTAACAAGACTTACTCTTTTATTTTGGGCAAGAATCCTCTCTCAAGAAAATGAAAGGGTAACTAGGCAGTGCTACGACAGACTGCTGACACTAAACAATCTCAATGGCGCCAATATAAAGTATAACTGGGTTTCCAACATACAAAAAATTCTAATTGATACAGGATTTAATTTTGTCTGGCTAGCTCAAGACCCAAACACAGTGCTCCAACACATGGACGAAATTGTAAGTGCAGTTAACACCCAGTGTATAGCAGAAGACATGAAAAGAGTGCAAAATTCGTCGTATCACGAATACTATAAATTAATTAAGACTGACCCGGTCATTGCCAATTACCTTCTACATAATATTCCCATTAGTTTTATTCGAGTGTTTTCTCAACTCAGACTAGGAGCCAATGTTATATCGGTGAATGGTAAATATAGTATATTTAAACAGCAAGAGCAATGCAGATTCTGTGGAACTGACATTGACGACCCATACCATTGTTACATTAAATGTCCACGATTTGTTTCATTTAGAACTCTTATGTTAGGAGAACATATATATTCAATTCGAAATCGCTCTGAATTTGCCGAGATGCTTCGCAACCAATCAATTACTTTTATAACAAACATATTCAAATTTACAGCTAAAATGTTAGAAATACGTAATTCTTAAATAACTTGTCATTGTACATATTGTATTGTGTTATGGGCAATGCCCTTGAAACATGAAATAAATTCTATTCTATTCTATTCTATTCTACTTAAAACTATAATATTTGAAGGACGCCATTATGGACGATTCCTGACAAGATATCACAAATATTCTACGCATGAGCTAATGTGTGAAGTGCAAAGCCCATAGTTCATTTGAGTAAACAAAGAAGCATAAAAAGTGTAAGCGAAGGAAGCATTTACAAATGATGTAATGATTTTGGCAAGTAGGTGTACTTCAAAATTTCCTATTTGCATTACAGTTAGCTTTATTGGCGAAATGTGGGTGGGTTAGAGTCAGAAAATGTAATAATGACATGATTTATAAACGCCTCCAGCACACTGTTTCGTATTCCGCTTATGTACACGGTAATCCAACAGTGTAGACCGGGCGGTATACGTACTGCGCACGTACATACCTACCTAGTTTCATGAAGTATGTATTTACATGTAAAGAGTACTTGAATTCCGTTTTTGTCAAAAAATATTTCTATCGCTAAAAAACCTGGTTGGTCCAATAGATTTAAAGAACAATAAGGCTGTTTCTGCTCGCATTTATGATTATTTATAAGGTTTTTGACCAAAATCAGTTAAGAATTGCGACCTGTAGAGCATGACTAACAGACAGACACGGCATCGACAGACAGACAGACAGACATGACCATTTTAATAGATGCTTAAGCTCAGCATCTAAAAAGGGAGTGTATATCTGCCTGCGTTATAAGTCTGCAGTTAGCAGAACTGCGCAAGCAAATTCTTAAAAATTTACAAAGGCAAAACTAATCAAAGCATTAACTTCTGTATTAAAAATATTTTATGCAAAACATTAGGTTAGTATGTAAATTTTCTCATATTGTTATTTAAAAGACTGCATACCGTAATAAATAAAATTCACTAAAATATGCCAAACCTAATTAATTTAGTTTTAATAGCGGTATTCACGATTACGCTACAACGTCTGTTTATGCTAATTCCTATTAGTACTATTGCACTAAAATTTTCTAGAATTGTGAATTGAATTGAACGCACTTTTAGGTAAGCTGTTGTAGCAGCAGATGCTGTTGTTGCCATCGTAATTAAAATTGTGAATAAAACAAAAACAGATTGACACTTGTATGCAATTCAGCTGACTTTATCAAGTCAGTTGATTTCAGCCAGAGTGAGAGCAAGTTAAAAGGACAGGAAAATGCTTAAAAAACGTGTAAAGCGAAAATTATTAGATTTTCTTGTCCAGGACGGGGATGCTACCCTATCCTAAACTAATTTAATACTGGACAAAAGAATAAATACCTCAATTGAATGATTTGCTGCTGTCTAGTCCTCACTTTACTGTACACCTTGGAATCCTTTAATTAAAAGTTCACACTCGTTTAAGCATGTACTTTCTAATCTAGACGATGACCGGTTTCGATCTCAGTGACGAGTGTCACGGACTTAATTTCACATGCTGCTAAAGTATATATTTAAATTTTTAATATCATTATTTTCAAGTATAATTTTAGTTTTATTCAATATTTTTTATTATTGTATATTTAAAGCTTAAAATCCAATATTTGTATTGCCTTAGGTTCTTTGAAAGTGACCAAGTATTTGTATCAAAACCAACCGACAAATGGAAATATTTAAGCAACTGGTAATTTTAATGCATAAATTCAGTCACGGCGAAAGTGGAAGTTCAATTGGTAATGTGAATTCTTAATTCAGGGTTAGCGACGGTGGGGCAGTAATGAAAGTAACAAAACGAGTCATTCAAGCTATCTTAAATTTGAAATCTACCTATGTAAAATGGCCAGTAACAGAAGAAAGGGTATTTTAAAAATCAAAATTAGCTCATATTCTACCTTTGTAGATATCATAGTTGCTGTGTTAAAATAAAACTGAGTGTGGAAGTGCCGGATGATCATTTTTCACGTAAACATGAGTATGGGCTACATGTTCACGCTATTTGCGCTTTTGACTTAATCATTCGGCACTACTCAGTTGAAAGAACTGCAAGCTTTCATGATGCTAAGGTATTTTCAGAAAGTGCAGTAGGGAAGCGCCTGGATGATTTTGTTTCTCATAATAAATTTAATTTTTTTTTGCAAATAAGTTTGCTTAAAAATAATTACTTATACATAAAAATTGATGATTCCATAATTTAAATAAGTTGTATTTTCCATACAAATATTTAACTCAAACAAATTGCCACGAATACACACATTTTAGTTAATTATGCATAAGAAATTTAACAATAGGTTCACTAAACGGTAGTGTCTACCCTCATGTTATGAATAAATGTTGTATTATTAATTTTAGTTGATTCTAATTTCTAGCTGGTAATATTTATCTTATTTTGACTGTCTGTTTGTCGAAATCAGTGCTTGTCGCTGACATACTTGACAATAAAGCCATTACATTAAATTATACTACATTACAAATTGAACATGGGATGCATCCCTAAGGTCTCTAGAATTAAAAGTAAATTATCCAAAATCTTAATAATATAGACAAAAGATCACGATTACAGTTGACTGCAACAAGTGTAATGTTTTGTACTTGGCTTACCTCAACTATTATTCTGTTGAATTCATCAAACACGCACCTGAAATAAAATTTAAGTATTGTTATAATAAACTTACATTTTCGATAAGGTGTGGTAATTATTTCATTCATGCTAGGGTTTTTAAAAAATAGAAGCGTCTTTCTTTCAAAATCAGAAGGGAAATAAAAATTGTAATAGTTGCTTTCAGAGAAAAGCAGCATTGCCCAAAGTAATCATTATGACGGGGGTCCGAAGTAGATGCTGCCCTTACAGCGAATGTATACTTTAATAAAAGAGTAGGACCATAATGTGGCAACGCTCAAATTATAACAGCGCCTAACTCCACTTTAACCTCTTCTACTCAAAATCGGAATAAAATGTATTGCAGTGTGGTCGCAGCAAATGCAGGGGGGATCCTTTAAATGATAATACTTCGATAACGTCATTTACGAAAAATCCCTGTACACATACTTATAACAATCTGTGTTAGAAATATCCGGTTACCTAATTTTAGAACTAATAAATGGGGGATTCTTACAATTTTGATATTTGGATGATCATTTATGGACGGTCGCAGTATGTATACTAGTAACATTCCATGATAAGGACACCCACTTACTTAATTTTAGAGACAAGGACACGCGAGATGCTCAAAGAGGTGATATTTGATTGACGTCCTGTATGAACGATCTCCGTATCTAGTAACTTCCCATGCTAAAGAAGTGTGTTTACCTAATTTTTAAACTAATGCCCAAGGGATCGTTCAAATAGTAATATTTAGATGACGTAATTGATGAATGATCCCTGTATGTATACAAATAACATCCTATGTTCAGGATATCATTTTATCTAATTTTTGAAAGAATGGCTGGAGATCCCTAAAATAGTGATATTGATATGAAACCCAGTCGTACCCTCACCACTCACACCGGGACCACTTGTAGAAGCAACACTTTTACAGCGTTCCGCGCGTCTTGACAAAATAATAAATTTGTGCCTGCGCAGTTTTAAATACAATGGTAAATTTAAGAAGTGAAGACAGAAGGAGGCATAGTTGCTGTCGTTAATTAAGCGCTGCTACAATACGGCTCTACTCCCTCATTAAAACAAATATGTGGTAAAAAATCAGCATCTGCTTCAGGTCCCCGGTAGACAGCGTTACACACTCAATTTTTGTGGAGCAGGTTTTTACTCATCTATATGTACGTTCACAGGGCAGCCTGGTTCAGTGGTCGTGGGATTGGGACTGCAATGTGAAATTGGAAGATCTATATGCTCAGGTATGGGCTCCAGGCTTCCCGTACCAACTGAGGCTTTCAGATGCGCCGTTGCTCCTGTGATACGTATGCACATCGTATGGTATTTCGAGTTATCTTTTCTATCGAAAGGTAGCTAAGCCTTTGGTTCCGATGAAAAAGTGGCTTGTCGCCAAATCGGTTTAAATAACATGTTAGTACAGTTCAACTGAACGTCAACCGAGAAACACCTAGAGAAATGGGCCGGTTGCCTCTAATCATTATGGTGGTCATCCATCTCTTAGCATTAATCATTTTATTCCAGTGCAATACATTCAGTGAAGACCCAGCAGCAACACTCAGCTGGTATAGAGAACAATACAAGTGCATATATACTAAAAAGTTCTATATCGAAATAAATGCCTATAAAATACTTACAGATACACTGCATACCCCACTACTTAACATCTTTATACATACATACCGAAACAAGTATCAATAGTACCTATATAGAGTGTGCGTTAACATACATACAGTGACAAAACTAAAACTATTACTACTCTTAAGTGGAATAAATATAATTAACCCTGGTCCAATGTGCAATATATGAATGACACACGGGAGAAGAAAAAATCAGCAAGAAAAACAATGCGCTAATTTCCTAAACAAATTCCACAGAACGTGTCTAAAAATTCCATCCAATGTGTTTAAAACAGTGCAAGAAGACTTAACTTGGCAGTGCCCACAGTGCAAAACTCCATCCAAAAATCAGTGTACAATCTGCAATAAGGAGAACAAGAGATGGCTAATCGCAAAATGCAATACTTGCAGTGTAACATTCCACCAGAGCTACATCCGAAAAACCTACAGCCTTAAGAAAATTAAGATAGAATGGAAATGCGAAGCGTTACAGAAAAGACTAATACTCAAAGATCACATTTACACCTAAACACAATCAAATTAGCACATCCAAGAATATTATTATATAGCGGAACACGTATTGCTTATCTAAACGTACGGAACATCTTATCAGGATCAAAGAAAAATGACGTCAAAATCCTGCTATACGAAATGCAGTTTGACTTTTTAGTAAAAGAAGAAACATGGCTACACGACAAAATAGGTAACAGCGAATTACAAATAAACAGATACAGTCTAATTAGAGAGAACAGAAAAAGATTAGACGTTAAAAAAGGGGGTGGAATTCTTATCTATGCAAAAGAAAACTAGACAATAAACAAACAAGACCAACCGTTTGGCATTCCAGTAGAAACCATCCAAATAACAGCAAGCAAGCCATTCCATAAGCAACTAAATATTATTGCTATTTACTGTCCCCCAAAATACACAACTAACTTACGTAATGAGCTGAATTCGGTGCTGCAAAATCAAGGAGATAAAGAAACATACTTACTAAGAGACTTTAACGTAGACCACTCTTACACAAATTCCAATGCTAAGGAATTTAAGTTCATAACAGCGAAATGCGGATTCCATCAGCTAATTAAAGAAAAGACAAGAACAACAACAACTAGCAGCACAACCATTGACCTTATATCAACAAATAATTCCAAGCTACAAGCAAAAAGTGGAGTGATAGTAAGTAGTATAGCTGAAAACAACTTAATATACACAGTGCGACAAATATTAAAGCAAACAAAAGAAACAAAAATATCAAGAACAAGAAGTTTTAAAAAAATCGACAACGCAAAACTTATAACCAAATTCAAAACAGCGCCTTGGTCGATGCTTGAGTTCTGCACCAACGTAAACAACGGATTTAAATTTTTCGTAACAACAACTAGGTACGTAATAGACTGCATAGCGCTTGAAAAACAAGTCCGAACAAATACTAACAAACCCAAGTGGCTAACAGCAGATATTCAAAACCTTATATCAACACGCGACAAGCTTAAAAAGCAGGCTGAAACAACAACACTGTTGACAGACTGGATAAAATATAAAGCATTTAGGAACGATATAAATCGAGAAAAAGACGCCCTAGAAGCTAATAGTATAAATAAAACAGCTAGCAACAGTAACAACTACAGTAAACAAATATGGAGGTCACTTAACGAAGACATAGGAAGAGCTAAGATGCAAAATACAATAAATGCCACCAAAATCAACGGCAAATCCTATAATGCAAAACGTGACATCGCAAATATTCTATGCAAGCAGTTTACATCTGTACAACTTCCCTACTGTAAAAACAAAGAACCAATAGAGTTACTACAAGATGCAGCTAAAAGACCAAAACTATAACTTAAGAATATGCTAATTGGCAAAGATGACGTAGTTCAAGCAATTAAATCTCAAAGATCTGATAAAGGAGAAGGCACCGACAAAATCCACATAAAACTCATTGAAATTCTTTGCACGCCAATGTCAATAATACTTGCTCGTCTTTTTTCACATTTCATGAACAAAGGAATTGATCCATACTGCTGCAAACAACGAATTGTCATTCCTTTTTACAAAAATAAAGAAAAAAAGTCAAATCTGGACACCTACCGTCTAATAGCAATATTACCTACGATATCTAAAATAGTTGAGTGGATAGTGAACAAAAAGCTTATTTATTTTTTAGACACTAATAATCTTTTGTCAACATGCCAACATGGGTGCTGTAAAGACTTTTCTACAACTAGTGCTCTTTTAGAATTTACTCATGATTGCTACATAGCGGGTGACAACAAAATGCACACAGGGGTTGTATTTATGGATTTTACTAAAGCATTTGATATAATAGGACACGACAAACTAATAAGAAAAATAAAAAATTTAGGAATAAAGGCAGATTTGTTTAAGTGGTTTACATCTTACCTCATTAATAGAAACAGACAAGTCAGAGTCAAAACAAATGTATCACACCCAGAGAAAATAACTAAAGAAATCCCGCAAGGAAGCTGTCTCTCGCCACTTTTGTTTTTAATCTACATAAATGACCTACCTAATATTTTTACAAAATGCAAATGTATCCTGTACGCAGACGACTTAATTATTTACTATACAGCGGCAGATATGCAAGGCATTAGTAATACACTAAATACTGAAATTAATTACCTATACACATAGACAAAAAGAAACGAAATGATTATAAGTCAAGAAAAAACAAAATAGATGATGTTTAAATCTCCATTCACACGAAAACGAGATACAAACTTTGAACTTAAAATATCCAACTATGTAATTAAACGAGTACAAGAATTTAAATATCTTGGAATTTTGCTCGACGAAAACCTAAATTTTGACAGGCATCTAGAAGCTGTCTGCACGAAAATGCATACACAAACTAAACTTCTCTCTCGATACCGCAAATTCTTTAGTACACAGAACCTTTATATATTCAGTGCAAGTCTATGCAGAAATAAATTGCATAGACAATATTCATGAGTACACCACATAGCATCGTTGAAATAGTTTATTAATGCCATTTGCTGATGATCAAACATGGTATAATTGTAGATGGTCGTTTAAAAGTTGTTTCAAAGTTATATAGATATTATCTTTACAGTTAATTGTTCTAATCAATATACCCTGCATATTATTTGTTCGGGTTATATTTTCTTTGATTCATATTCCACTTTTACAAACACAAAAAAGACACATAAAATTGTTTAATCAATCTTGATATTGAAGATATATAACATTTGCTTAAAATTTACTTATAAACTCAAATACACAAAGTAAGAGTAAACAATGTTGTTAAGGAAAAATAAAGAAGCCTTTGCGACATATATCAAGCGTTGAGGAAAGAAAAGTTAGGCTAATACAGTTTTTATAACTCAAGTTTGATTATTAATTATAATAATTTCCCAAGGAGAATCAAAGAACGATTTGAGACGTAGTCTTTTGGTATCCCGGTTGTCACAAGGTAAGCGCTCACTGTTCACGATAAAAGTTTAAAGGAGACGCAAATTTCCCAAAATTCCATCCCATGTGTTTTTAAAACTTTTTCTTGAAACTGTTCACACCATTTGGCACTGATTTATCAGTTTTCACGTGAATTGGTAAATTATTCTACTCATTTACAATTCGTGGAGTAAAGAAGTTATGTCTGGCATTTATTATTGTTCTTTTCTTCTTCAGGAACGGTGCATGTCGACTTGTTTAATCAATGTCGAAGAAGTCCGAAGGGTTGACATCGTATTTCCCAGTAATTATCTTAAACGCCTCTATGAGGTCACAACGTTGTCTTTGGTAGCTAACGACAAGATTTTAATGTACGGCAAATTTTTAAGAAACGGAAGAAGGCGTGTAGCTAACTTTTGTATTTTTTCAATTTCATCAATGTCATGTTTTCAAGAAGAACTCCATACACTGTTGCAGTATTCAAGAAGCAGTCGTACAAATGTCACAATTAATTTTCGTAGCGTACTTATGTTCACTTATTTGAAGGTCCGCAGACACATGCAGACACATAGCCCACGCCTTTCTTTTTTCCTGCTAGCAGTGTAGACTCGAGTTAAGACTGTTCTCAATGTACACTCCAAGGTCCCGTTCGCACGTTGAACTGTGCAGCTCAGTATTGTTGCACTCATACACTAGAATTGCAAAATTGTTTTCTCCAAAATGCACAATACGTGTTTTTGCTATGTTTACTTGCATATAATTGCTGTTGCACCATGTCACTAGATTAATAATGTCACTTTAGAGTTCATAGTACTTACTATCTGCTTTTCTTGCTCTATATATCTTCAAGTCGTCAGCATACTTTTTAAAAGAGCTTGTGATTATTTCTCCCATTTCGTCAAATACAAAAGAAAAAGAAATAGACCCAGCACTGATCCCTGTGGACTACAACTGCGCACAACTTTCTTGGACAAATCTTGCCCATTACCAATTACTTTGTACGAACGTCCTACTAGAAAGTCCTTTAACAATTTGATTAAATAATCATTGAGATAGTACCTTTGCTTTAACTTCTGCAGAAGATAATATTACCATATAATATTATTGTGTCGAATGCTTTAGAAAAAACCACGTAAACGCGGTCAACAATATATCTTTTATCAACTAGCTTCGTAACTTCTTCAAAGAATTCCAGCAGATTGGTGAAACATAATTTCCGCGGGAGGAAGCTGTGTTAGTGACTTGACAATGAATCCTTAAAAAACAGTTTTTCCCAGACGTACTGCTTAAGTAGCTTACAACATACAGAGGTAAGGCTAATAGGCCTGTAGTTTTTGGCGTCGCATTTAGAGCCGGTTTTGTGGATGTATGTGTCATGTGGATGCTTGCTGCACCCGTGTAACAAATAGTAACAATTCCATTTTCAAAAAGAATTGAAATAGAAATACGATTCTTTTTCATACTGCAGTATCTATAAAATGCTTTAAAATTTCCTTTGGAATTTTGACAAATTTTTGTTTTATACAACATTCTTTTTTTTTCTTTATTTTCTGACTTATTTACTGGTTTCTAACTTTTTTATACGCCAGCCAGAGTTTAAATTTTTGAGATTAAGGAAAACTATTGTAGCGCGGGAATGCTTTCTGTTTATTCCTCATTGAGCATATGACCGGTTTAGTAATTTGGCTGAAGCAATTCGTTGAAAGTGGCACATACTTTTTAACACATCTAGATAAATAGTTTTTTAAAATTTCCTATCTAGTTCAACAATATCACACCTATTCAGTTCAGTCTCCCATTCCACGTTTGATAGCTCCTTATTGATTTTATTCAAGTCAGCATTATTGTAGTTGAGTTTACGTTCAACATTAGGGTCTGCTGGTCCAATTTGAAGAAAATACTTAATGACCTTGTGGTTGCTCTTCTTCAAGAAAGAGAGGATGGACATCGCTTACAGATTGGTATTTGTGAAAGTTAGGTCAAGGGTGCTTTGCTGCAGACCTCTTGATCTTGTTACAAAATTAGGATGTTGCTCCAAGAATAGTTAATCTAAGATTTCACAAAAGGCTTCTGCGGCACTGCTTATCGTTCCTGCTACAACGTTCTTGCGTCATTTAACGTCTAGGTAATTGAATTCTTTCACTATTAGACAGCAACTGTGTTGTTTTGTAGAATTAGAGACCAGTTGCTTCACGTTTTGACAGGGTTTGAATCCTTTTGTCATCTTGATGTGGTTTATACACGCACAACACTGACACAGTACAGAGGTGATGGTATAACTAATCACAATTATATTACTACTTATTATAACCTAATGCCTAATAGTATTTAACTTATTTTGTACATTCTAAACAAGATACAGGTAATAACATATTTAGTTATAGACGTTTTATTATAGACGGTATAGATAATTTTCTATATCTTTACGTTCAACATTCAACTAAATTAAAATAGTTATTTAGTCTATTAGATCGTGTATTGAGTTGTAGATATGGTTTTAGCTGAATATTTAATCTTTTGGATTTACCAAGTTTTTGCCGAAATGACTAAAGTAATTTTTATATCTATCTTCTATAGTACCAATTCCCAACTGAAAAGCTATCAATTGGTGCCTATTTTGACTTAAGTAGCTGTTCCTAATTATTGCCAAACATCTACGCTCAACAGTGTTAAATCTTTCAAATAAAAAGTTTTTGTTGGATTAAGAGTCATTACTTGGGAAAGATATTCCAAATTTCTCCGTAAATATGTTTTGTAAGCATCTAATAATTAATTAATACTAAATTCACAATATTTCATTTTCCTTAAGAAAAATATTGTTTTTAAAGCTTTCATCGTTATCAAATCAACTTGATCGGTCCACGTGACCTTATCATTAATTTTAACACCTAATAACTTAGCCTTTTTACTATGGAAAGAACAAAATTATTAATTGATAATTATACGTTATTGTTAATTTTCTTTTTCGACTAACTTACTAACAGAACACAGAATTTTTATAGTATTTAGCTTTATTTTCATTTCACATACCCAATTATGTATATCAGTTACGTAATTTTTAATTTGGGGTAAAAAATTTCCTGTTACTTTTTAGATGTAATGTAATGTAATGTAACGGCTTTATTGTCAAACATAACAGCGACAAGCGCTGATTTCCATAAGCAGACATTCATAATAAATACTAACTAATTACAAATAATAGCATTATTAAAAATAATAATAACACTTAATAAATTAAATATTAATACCTAAAATTATCTTAACCCAATCAACCATTTGTTTAAATTAAATTGAAAATCCTTTATATTTTCACATGAATGAACTGACAATGGGATTGAATTCCATAATTTGGCAGTTCGATATTGATATGAGTTATGGTAGAAGGAAGAACATTTCTTTATTTTAAGAAAATGAGAGTGACGTGAAGAATGACCATTGTCATCTCGCTTAATTTCTAGCAAACAGGCTAGTTGAAATGATTGGGACGGAAAAACACGTGTCATAGAAGCAGTCATATAAGTCAATCTTTCGAAGACAGTTAATATTGAAAAAGATTCATGTAACTTATACATATCTATTTGTTTCTTTTTAGTATGCTTTTTGTGAGGAATTGTTAAAACATGTTTTGAGTTCATATTAAAGTGGTAGCCTTTAAAATGAATACATTTAAGAAAGTGGCCAATAATCCTTTGGCATTTTTGTAGGAGGTTATTAGAGACTGCGCCCCACACAGGGAGCCCATAGTCAATTTGAGAGAATATTAAAGATTTAAATACAATTTGCAGTAAGTTATCTTTTATAAATCTCTTATATTTAACAAGCTGCGAGCATTTAAACGAAATTTTACTAATAACATGATTGCAGTGAATATCAAACTTTAGAAAGTTGTCAAAAAAAATACCCAAATATTTAAAATTATCAACTTTTTTAACTATGTTAGAACCACACATAATACTATTAAAATTACATTTTTGTTTAGATTTAGATTTATAAAATACCATATACTCTGTTTTGATAAAATTAATTTCCATATCATTAGTCAAACACCAATTATGTACATTTCTAAGGGCATTCTCTAATTCAGCTTTTAGTTGAAAAGATGTATCAGCTTTACATACTGATTCAATATCGTCAGCATAAAGAGCTGAATCTTTCAGTACCTGCGATATATCGTCAAAAAATAGTATAAATAGAACAGGCCCGAGAACGCTTCCTTGTGGAACTCCACCATTTAATGGGTACGATTTAGAAATATAATCCCCTAACTTTATTGAAAATTCTCGGCCAGTCAAATAACTACATAAAATTCTAATTAAGTACGTAGGTAAATTGTATTTCTCATAAAGCTTTCGAATAAGCTTTACATACTTAACTGTATCGAACGCTTTACGAAGGTCAATGAATAATACAGCACATAACTGTTTGTTTTCAAGGGCAGAATAAATGTTATGCGTCATTTCAATAAGAGCATGAAGGCATGACTTACCTCGTCGAAAACCAAACTGAATATCTGAAAGTAGATTATTTGTTTCCACAAAATCTATTATCCGTGAAGCAATAATTGCTTCAAAAAGTTTTGAGAAGAATGGAAGTATAGATATAGGTCTATATGAGGTAGATAATAACTTATTACATTTTGGTTTAAGTAGAGGTGTCACAAAAGCTTTTTTCCAGTTGTTAGGAAACTGTCCAGTTTTTAGTGAATGGTTAAAAATGTCTGTAAGTATAGGCGCAAATACATCAGGAAAAAGTTTTATGACCTTAAATGGAATATTTTTCATACCTGATGACGAACTCCTTTTAGTATCTTTAATTAGATTAGTTACTTCCTTAACTGTGACTAAAGGAAAAATTAAATTATCAGTACCAAATGTTGTGGATAAGTTTACAAGTTCACAGTCTTCATTGCTATGATTAACAACAAAGGAGTCAGCGAGGCTATCAGTTATTATCTGCTTGTCTGAAATAATAGAGTTATTAATATTGAGTTCTGAGATATTAGTGGAACTAATTTGCTTCCCAAGCAGGAGCCTAAATGCATCCCATGACTCCTTTGGTGTTTTACATTTTTCAAACTTTGAACGATAAAAACTAATTTTAGCCAATCGTACAGCAGAGGTAACCTTATTACGGCAGGCTTTGTACTCAACCCAGCTAATTTGAGTTTTGTCTTTAATAGCTTTTTTCTTTAAATAGTTTTTTCTATGTATTAGTTTCTTAATTTTACTATTTAGCCATATATAAGGTTTAGGTTTTACCCTTCGAGTAATGGTCGGAGCACATTTCTCAAGAACACAATGAGTCAGTGACTCAAATACATCAACCTTTTCTTCAATTAAATTAAAGCTATTTAAAATAGACCACTTTGTATTCAAAAACTCCTTATTCAGTTCCTTCATATTAGAAGTATAATTTCGACTTACAATAGTTTTAGGAGCAATATGAATTTTAGGCTTTTTACATACAAAGAATATTATATCGTGATCTGATAAACCACAATCAATAACACCAGACTCAGATATAAATTCGACATTATTAGTATAGATATGATCTATTAGCGTTTTAGTTGTAAAGGTGGTTCTAGTTGCTTCTTTTATAATTTGGTTAAAATTAAGTCTATGCGTACATTGTGATAAGTATCGTGAATTATTGCATTTTGAAAGAATGTCAACATTAAAATCTCTAATAATATACATATCAATACATCGAGTTTGGAGTACCGAAATTAACCCTGATAACTCATAAAAGAAGTTATCATCATATACTAGGTGACCAGGGGGCCTATATATATTAATAACAGCGAAAGGTTTAGAGCTGGGTAGCTTAATTAGAATTGCTAAGGATTCAGCTGAGAGCGTTTCTGTGGGTACAAGCTCTGATACAATGCTATCTTTAACATAAATGCCCAAGCCACCCCCTGCTGAGCCTCTATCTTTTCTATGGAAATAATAACCAGGAACCGAGAGCTCATTATCAGTAATATTATTATTTAGCCATGACTCTGTAATGCATAGCACGTCTACATTATATTGGTGCATAATGACAGAAAGTTGGTCTACTTTAAGACAAAGGCTACAAATATTAATATGCATTACAGAAAACCCTTTGCATAATGGCTGAATATAAATTGAGTTGCTTTCCAGATAAGAGTCCCCAGAAAGAAAAAAAGAGTTATTATTATTAGCTATATTTTAAATGAATAATGATTCTGAATTCCAACTATTATTTACAATATTATTACAGAAGTTGCATTTCCAACTGTTTGATAAAATAAGATTTTTAAATTCTACATTAGTAATAGATAATTTTAAACAATTTGTATTATGGAATAGCTTATTACATACTATGCACCTAATTGCTAATTTTCGACCATCCGCACGATTACAAATCGAACAGATTTCGTCTTTCCCCGCTCTGTAGTATGCCATATTTATAATTATTATTATTAGCAAAGTTGTGAGAACAGCAAGAGAAAATAAACAAAAAATAGATATATATACATACCGTATAGTTAACCGTACAACTCAGCACCAAAAAAATATGGGTTTAAAATTATCGCTTAATAGCACTTTCAACTTTTAATTAAATAATACTTGACGAGGGATGACGATCTTCTTAACTTGATGGGAAACTTACTTTAATTTCTTTGAATTAAAATAATTGTTGTGAACGGAGGTCACAGGAAAATACACTCTGACTTTGGAGTGTCAGTCCACTCAGCGCCATACAGATGGAAGCTATCAGCTTCGTGGCTATGTAGGTAGCCAGGCTGCCTTTTAAACTTTTTAGAGCAGTTACAAGAGCTCTGACCAGCTGGCTTGGAGGCCACTGGTGAAGTGAGCTGAAATTTTCTAAATATTCAATGCTGAGCTTCATCTATTGAAATACTCAACTCCGTCCGTCCGTTTGTCCGTCAACCTCTTGGCTGTACACTTTAGGTCACAGTTTTAAAGCCATCAACTTTAAAAACATTTCAAACGATCCAAAATGCGAGCAGGCAAGTCTGTATTCTTTTTTTACTTTTGTCAGACTGACCATTTTTTCATAATTAACAGTTAACTGGACGCATGATAAAACTCAGGAACATAAGCTTCGCAAAACCAAATAGATACGTGTAAACAAATGGATAATGCATGTACAAACCAGAACATTTTAAAGCTCTGCTCAGAAAATACAAGTGTATTTTATAGTACAGACCTAACCAATCTCCCAATCTCACCTAAAGTTTCAATGGTCTGTGGTATGCTACGTCAGACACGCTGCGAACAGATTATAGACATTTAGTATATAGGTTATAGATATTCAAGGATCGTCCATAATAACTTCTTTAAAATATCAAAGTTTAATGTTATATATATTCAGTATATAAATATACTTATTCAGGGTTCGTACATAATAACGTCCTACAAATATCGAAGTTTGAGGTTATAGATATCCAGAATATTGGTTTTACGCATTCAGGAATCGTCCATAATGACGTCTTTTAAATATCACAGTCTAATGTTATAGATATTTAGTTTATCGGTTATTTACATTTAGAAATCGTCCATAATGACGTTTTTTGAATATCAAAGTTTAATGTTATATATATTCAGTATATAGGTATGCCTATTCAGAGATCGTACATAATGACGTCCCACAAATATTGAAGTTGAATGTTACAGATATTCAGAATATAGGTTATAAATATTCAGGGATCGTCCATAATGACGTCCTTCAAATATCAAAGTTTAGGGTTATAGATATTCAGTTTATCGGTTATATATATTTAGGGATGGTTCTTAATGGCGTCCTTCAAATATTAAAGTTTAATGATATCGATATTTATCAAAGAGGTCATACATATTCAGATATTGTTTCTAATAATACCCTTTGAATATAAATGTTTTAATGTTATACATGTTATATTAATTCACAAATAGGAAATATTAAGGTATGTGAAAATACAAATGACAAATAATTCCGATGTCTGTAAAAATGCAGATGCATTACCATATCAAACAAAGTAGAAGTATGACTATGTATGTATACTCTGTTTATCATTTTATAACAGTTAAAGATTATTTTTCCTTGTCTCAAACAACAATCCAAACCTGCGACGCATTAGGTGTAGAAAAACTTGACTGCATTACAGAGGTATCCCAGACAAAAATGGCCAGACGGGATAACAATGCAGTGTACAATGCTCTATAGATTCTTGCCCTTCATTAGAACCAGATTTTTATACAGTCTGGGTTATGACAAATTCTTGCTTTCCCTATGTTATACACTGTATACTTATACACTGTAACTAATATATAAAACTCTTGAAAATAAAATACAATTAGCAGATAACTACAATTGGAGTTAAGAGTCGAAAGCTCTGATGGTTTTTTACTCTGCACTTTAGTCAAGCTCATTATTATTCACGATTACACATCTACTTTGTCCAAATTCAACTCCTTACACGTTCAATTCTTATTCTTTGTTTTAGTCCTATAGACCTCGTCACTCACAATCATATTCTTATCTGTCCCTTCACAGAACCTTTATACTATTACAAATATAACAGCAGGATTATAAACAACAAAACTGGTGTTTCTTGCCTTTTGCACAATAGATAAGTGTTTGTAGTTAAATATTTCCGTTTAATATCATCGTGATTACCTTTCAGTTTTGTTTTTCTTGTATAAAATCAGTGTAAACATTAGGCCATTTAACTTCTGCATGAGGCATCCTCTTTTGATTTTCTTACTTTTTTATTTTTTCACAAACTTATCCACTTTTTTTGCAAACTGTCGATTTTTTTCGTTTTGTACAAGGTCTGTTACAATTAATTCCCGTATTACAGGGTCACGTTAGCGGCACATATTGTTTCAGCTAAGAAACAAGGGGGTCGTCCTCCAACCACAGCTCTGCCTGATTTTGGAATTTTTGGCAATCGTGTGGATGAATATTCCTCGTACATATTATTTTGACCATGTATATACGACTGATTCCATATTTTTTCCGATGTCTCGTTCCTTCTTTGGTCCAGTTCAACACGCAAATAAATTAGCTCAGATTTAAACACAATTACCTATTAATTAAACAATACGATAACTTATATTTTGACTACGCTCATCAAAACTTTGACGTGACATAAGTTAAAAAATCTCAAGCTGAAAAACCTACTCAACTATTTTCTTGGATTCACGTTCAACAATTATATGCTAAGCACACCGACGATTCATTATCGCTTCTTGAAATCAAAGCCAACAGCTCGCTCTATAAATTAATTAAAACCGTGTATTGCCTCCACGACATATTTTACGAACTTCTGTTAAATAATAACTTTGTTTTTCCAAAGAGACATGACGTTCCTTTTTAAGTCCTATCTACTTGAATACAACTTTCTTTAAAATTACAAAATCCTCCTACACATACCGCTGCTAGTGCAACTGCTGCACCTGTAGTTCCTGATCTCACCTCCTCTGTTTTAGCGCGTACTGCTTCTACTAGTTCCATTGCGTCTTCAAATCCTGATTTTAATTAATCTAAAACTTCTAGTGTTACTTCTGGAAACTCTCTTCATATCGAAATGAACGATTTTAGTGCCCCATTCGTTTTTACAATGTCTTTTTATAGTCTTCTTTCTCGATTATCTCAGGCTACTGATCTTGCTTATAATGTTGACTTGTTTAAAACATAAATAAATGCTTCTGATCTTAAAAAAGATCTACACAAAAACAAATTTGTATTAAGTCTGGATACTCCTACTGGGAGATTTTGATCTTCTTTACATCGTAACACAATCAATGCTGCTAGTGGAGTTCTTAATGCCCTTTCAAGCTTCTTTTCACCAAACTTTTAACTCATCGTGGTCTCGTACGTCACGTTCTTGCCCTAGGTCAACTCCCAAACGAAACAGCTACATCTTTTCTCATCAAAATAAGATACTACTTGGAAGAGTATCTTAAGTCTTTAGAAAAAAAACTAAAGTTGGTCCCACAATAGGTAAATTCCAAATATCTCTTCAAAATTTTGTTCAGGCACAAAAACCTCCTAAAACAAGGGTTGATCTGACAGCTTTTGTACAGCAATATAAAGATGGTTTTTCTACTTTCGTTTCTTCCTTCGCTGCTCGCATGATTAAAGCTGAAGTTGACTCTCTTCATAGCAGTGATATAAAATTACTTATACATCAAACGAGTGCGTTATCGAGTGATGTAAATAAATTACGCCACAATAACCGTCGTTTCTCTAACTGTTATGAAAACAACCAAAGTTATAAAAACCCATTTCAAGACCGCCGTCGTCCTTTACAACAGAATCCACGCAGTTTCCCATCTCCCTTTAAGTTTTACAACTGTGGTTGCATGTACCACCATGCCCGTGACTACCGTCAGCCCGGAGTTGGAAACTACCGTCCGACTTAACATCGAAATCACCAAACTTCCCATTCGCCTGCTCGTCATCAATCTTCTGTACAACAATTGGAAAACCAACAAGGCCTGACAATCGTGCTCCAATACGGTCAGTAAGTCCAGATTTCATTGCACATCCTTCCTTTAAAATTCCTGTACCTTTTGATTGCCTACACTCTGATATTAAGATTCCAATTAGTATTTCTGATTTTCCTATCAACGTTCAAATTGAAAGTGGTGCTACAATTAGCGTGATTTCTAAATCACTTCTTTCTGCTAATGCCCTCTAACAATTCCTAATAATTATATATCCCTTACTGCCTATAGTGGACACACAATTTCCTATCCCAGATTTATTAAAATTCCTTTTAGAATAGAAACCATGTACATCAAATATGCTATCCTAGTTACTCTGACTTCTAGTAAAAAGATTTTAATATAGAATGATTTCTTTAGATATTTCCAAGTCAATATTGATCAAAAACAGCAAAAAATTTCGTAGTGATCACTTAATTTACCCTTCTTATCGTCTTTATATTACTCATCGACTATTATTACCCCGTAACTGCTATGAGTCGTACCTTGAAATATATTCCTGTTACAAATCCTACTTCCAGTCCTGTGCAATTATTTAAGCATACAAAATTAGGAAAGCTGCAGTGCTTAAACATTCTTCCCGATGTTCCTAAATCTCATATTCATTCAATTCATTCTTCCCCACCTATTGCGGTCGATTTTTCAAGTATTGACTTTTCCTTCACTTCTACTCCCGCGCAGCAGCAAGAAATACGAAGTGCTGTTATTGACTTCACCGACGTTTTCTCCTGGCATAAAGAACTCGGGGTAACTAACTAAGTGGAATTTAAAGTCAATACTGAAGACTCCAAATTTATCAACCTACGTCCCTATCGTACTAGCAAAGCCCAAATCAAAACATACGCAAAGATATAAACTCCCTTCTAGAACAAAAAGTGATTTAGCCCAGCTCCAGTGGCTGGTCAAGTCCGATTTTAGTAGTCCTAAAGAAACTTGACGCCACTGAAAAACAGAAACAAAGCATATGCATTGATTTACGTAGAATCAACGCATAGGTAGAAAAACCCATCACGTGCCCAATTCCACCAATTTAAACGCTCCTTTCCCGTCTAAACAATAAAAATTATTCAAGTCAACTTGATACGATCTCCGGTTTTCATCAAATTCCCGTTAAAGCCGCGGACCGCGAAAAAATGGCTTTCACAGTTGAATCAGGCAAATATGAATACCTTCAAATGCCTTTTGGAAGTCGCAATTCAAGCAGTGTCTTTCAACGTCTCATGGATGTTTTACTTAGCATCGACAAATATTATTTTTCATGTGTATATGTGGATGACGTGTTAGTTCACTTCACAACATTTGAAGACCATGTCCAGCACCTTTGTCGGACATTTCAACGCTTTCAGACCAAAAAATTGAAATTGGAACTTTCCAAGGCTAAATTGGGTTATCAGCATATCTTCATCTTTGGACATGATGTTTCCAGATACGGTGTTCGTCCCAATCAAAAAAATGTGGACGCTATCTTAAAACTTCCTATTTCCAAACATTTTAAAGAATTACAATCTGTCCTTGCTTTTTTAAATTACTTTCGTCGCTTTATCAAAATTTTTAGTGCTCGTATTAAGCTTATGCGACAATTATTAAAAAAACAGAATAAGTTTCTGAATGCAAGACATCCTACTACGATATGAAAAAATCCCTAGCTTCCACTGAAGTCCTCGCCCATTTTGACCCAATTCTACCTACAACTCTTGTCACAGACGCTTTTACATCTGAAATTAGTGCCTTCCGCGAACAAGAAAGTCGTAGTGTTACCCGCCCAATTGCCTACATAAGCCACAGCTTAACATCTGCAGAACAAAAATGGAATACCACAGAGTTGGAACTCTTGGCCATGAATTGGTCCACCAAAAAACTAACAGAATACCTAATAGGTCCGCTGTTTATAATAAAGACAGACCATTGTGTCGTTTGTTTCATCCTGCGTTACCAAAATGACTAGAATGATGCTAACTTTTGCAGAATTCATTATTACTAGCATACAGCATATTAAAAGTAAAGAAAATTATACAGCAGACCTTCTCTCTTGCCTTGAAAAAACTCCCAAACGTTTCCTCGTCAACATTTCCGCGTTATGGAAAAATAAAATAACCACAAGTCTAACTCTGCCCTAGATAGATAAAATAAAGAAAAGACTCTTAAATAGCAAAGCTACCAAGCGTGATACTAAAACATCCGTCTTAATTAAAAACCAAGTATTTAACCCAAACCCTCCAATCAGCCCCGATTTTCTATTTTGCGTTCCTGATGTCAAAATTCCCAAAATTCTGTCTACACTTTACGATGACCTTCCGTCCCGTCGCTACGGAATTCCAAAACATACCATTAAAGCAAAACTATCACTAGCCTATTCAGATCGTCCATAAATGACGTCACAAAAAATATTAGTTGATTCTTAGGATCGTCCGTAAATGACGTCACAAAAAATATTTCTCGTTTCTTGGGATCGCTTGAAAATGACGTTTCAAAAAATATTACTCGCATATTAGGATCGTCCGTAAATGACGTCACAAGAAATGTCACTCGTTTCTTGGGACCGTCCGTTAATGACGTCAAAAAAATATCACTTGTTTCTTAGGATCGTCCGTAAATGACGTTAACAAAAAATATAACTCGTTTATTGGGTTCGGTTGTAAATGACGTTTCAAAAACCAGAAATTGTTGATTGAAATCGTCCTTGAGTGACGTCACAAAAATAAAACTCGTTTCTTGGGATTGTCTATAAATGTCGTCAAAAAAATATAACTCGTTAATTGAAATTGTCCGTAAATGACGTCACAGAAACTATTACTTGTTTATTAAGATCGTCTGTAAATGTAGTCAAAAAAATGTAACTCGTTTTTTGAAATTACTCGTAAATGACGTCACAAAAAACATTACTCGTTTATTGTGATCCACCGTAAATGACGTCAAAAAAAATATTATTCGTTTATTTGGGTTGACCATAAATGACGTCACTATGAATATTACTCGATTTTTGGGATCGATCGTAAATGACATCACAAAAAATATTACTTGGTAATAGGGATCGTCCGTAAATGACTTTAACAAAATATTACTCGCTTATTGGAGTGATGTGTGAATGACGTCACTTAAATTATAAATAAGGTGTTTTGGCGACTAAGATCGGTAGAAAAAAATGATGGCGGGTGTGGGGGTGTTGAGATGATGTTGGTGTGCTTAGGTGCTATGGAGTGCTTGGATGTTTATGTGTTTAGTGCTGAGTGTTAAATTGTGAGGTAGACTTCATGGCACGTAAAATAAAATGCTAGTAGGTTTGAAACGATAGAATTCTTAATAAACGAAAACTACAATTTATTTAACAGTTAAATTACGAAAAACAACGAAGTATTTGGAAAGAAATAAGGAAGGAAGTTATTTCTTTGACTTGACTTGATTTGAGTAATTTACAGAGTTTGAAATAGAGAGAGAGACAGGATGTGGTCACTGTCTGACAAGAGAATTACAAGTAAATATTATAAGTGACTTCTACACAGAAAGCTTGAGAGAGGCAGGTAAGTTCGCTGTCTCACCAAGATTGCAAGTTCAAATGATTTGTTGTTAGATATTTTACCTCAAATTAAAACTTCTACAGTTTAAAATTGGCAGCGGGTTTGGGTGTTGTTACAAAGGCTAATGTGTACTTAACTATATAAAATAAAAGAACAAAGAATGAATGTAGGTCAATGGCTGTGGGAACGGCTACAAAATTGTCGAGGAAAAATATAGGTAGGATTTGGATGAGTACAGTCGTAGGTTCTAATCAGTACATTAGACTAAATATATTTGAATGCTTAATATTTGCCGTTGATTTGTATAAAGTTACAACATTGAAACATGCATACAGAACAAGTGAGCAGAGTTGGTATGTACACTAATGCTTAAGGCATAGCAGAACATAGTTTACGGATAAAACCCCCGTAATTTCTAAACGCGACCTTTGCATATATAGCAAGGAATATGTGCTCTAACTATACCTGCATTGAAATCTCCACTCGCTCGTTCAGAAGAGGTAGGAATTACATTTAAAGTTAGGAAAAATTCATAATTAGGTTATACGTATTATAAATGTACATATGTTGACTCGACGCTTATTTTAGGTTTAAAGGACAAAACAAGCTAATTGAATAGTATACATATATTATGGCGTGCTTTACTTTAAATAGACATGAATAAATTTAAGTCACTGCTTTAGTGACGAAACATTAGGTAAATGTATTTTTTTAAGCCATCAATACCGAACTTAACCTATTGACCAGACATTATAGAATGTTATTAAACCCAGCCGTACCACTCGTCCCTGTCCACCAGATACATCAAATCTCGTTCCCTAAACACTGGTACAGGTGCTTCTCTTACCATGATCCCTCGTATTGGCACTATGCGTACTCAGGTAACTAAAGCTTGCACAATTCTTTCTCATACTGGTGCAATATTTAACAAAATCTTTCAAGTCGCTTGTACCCTGCCAAATGGTACCAGCAAAGTTTGTACTTAGCACACTCGTACCGGCAAACCAACTCAAACCTGTGCTGTTATAAAACCCACTTTTACCAGCACCAATCAAATTCAGTCCATTTTCACTAGCACAACTTGTAACTTAGCCCGCTTTTGTGGACACTAACTGCAAGGACTTTATGTTAGCTTTACTATATAAAACAAAGTTGTCCAATAATTAAAACAACTCGCTGAAACCTCAGCATCTACGTTACAGGGGGGTCACAGTGGGTAATCCTGGCCAGTGGTCACATAAGGCGGACTTAAACCCGGCTGGCCGGGGCCTAAAGTCTAGTTGTATATACCTAGGTACTTATATTCATACTAACAGTCAGTTCCGAATACTAAAAAATTCAGCATTTATAAGGGAACATGCCTACTACATATTTCAAAAAATAATAATTCACTAATAACATGATACGGGAGTTTGTGTTTAGCTTTACGCTTCAGTTTGTAGTGGGGGTGGGGAACAGTTTGTCTGTAGAGAGCCCTGGTGGTCCAGTGGTGCCGGGCGATACATAGCGTCTGAGGCTCTCCATTACTGTTGACTAGGCGTGGGTTCGATTCCCACTTGCCTCGGATCTCTTTTGTGAGAAAGTTGATCTTAAACGCCGGGCTCTCCACATGTGTGGCGACCTATGTCATTAAAGGCTTACTTGGCTCTGTGTTAGTACGGGGTAAGCTAGTCACACGGGGGTTCGTGTTGGGAGAACTGATCAATTGATTAGAAACACCAAACCACTTACAAATAAAGTTCCTTTGACCGTTCCTTTGACCTTTGTAGCTGTGGTTTTGAGTTTAACGGCATATACCTAATATATAATACCTTTTTAACAAAATAAAATAATAATTTGTTAAACTTTTAGTTTGTATTTAGCTGTAGACATCAGTGTGTGGTTCGGTTGCAGTGAATGCGAATGGATCGGAAAAAATGAAAGATTGCAATCAATTTTGATTTCTTGTTTGTTTTTTAATAATAATAGTAGTTTGTTAACTTTTGTCTTTTGAATATAAAAAATGAACCGTCTTTGTTTACTCTGAATGTCGGCTTAGTTATGACCACCGAAAGTATCCAGTGTGAGATTGCAGTGTCAGAGTGAGTGGAAGGCAGTCAACATAGTTTTCTGTTTACTGCTCTATCAATCCAACACTGTCTACCTACTTGTTGCCATAGTCTGACTGCAGGTTTGTGTGCAGAGATTACGAATATAGAGAGATAGGGCAGTGCCTGTATGGCTAGTTCACTTGTTCACCTTTTTTTAGCCAATATGCAATGCTGCTGGTATTTTTCATCTGCCAATCAGCAATGCTGGTGGCACATTTTGAAATTCTGAACCGCGAAACGTATGTTTCGCAACGGGAGCGAGGAAATCTTAGAAAGGTTTATCCTTGCAGGACGATAGCCAGGCAGGGCTTCCGAAGTGAAAAGGCCATAAAGCCACTGCCTTATCTCTCTATATCCATCATCTCTGGTTTGTGTGTTGGGTGGAACCTTGTTGTTGATAATAATTTGTAGACTATCAGCAACAAAATATTTTTTTTTATTCCTCAACTTTAATAATAATAATAATAATTATTTTTTTGTCAAGTTCTGACTTTTGAATATTATATTATTACTAGCAGGTTAGCAACCCGATGGGTTGCGTTAAAAAATGTAATATACATTTTTCACTTTTATTCGGGATGGTTAATAAGGTTGTGGTCAAATCGACTTTAGGGTTGCCTTGTATAAGCTTAAACTAAAGGTTCTACTGGGTTGGACTGAGCAAGTTTTGACCGGATACTTGCCCGGGGTAAGCTTTAACCTCAACTTTGCATGGGTTAAGTTTTTCCCATAGACGTGGTAGGAGTAGGTTTTAACCAGAGCCTTTTCCGGGTTAAAGTATGGAATCCGACTTGCTCTGGGTAAGTACTGATCAGGTACTTGCCCAGGTAACGCAATAGTATTAGACTTCGATCAGAGGCTGGCACGGGATAAGTTACACTGTAGCGTTCGCTGGCTTAAGCATTCACCACAGACTTGCCCAAAATTAATGATTTGCCTCACCGGTCGCATGCTATTAAATTTGTTGAGCCCACAGGCTTTCTCGGGGTAAGTTTTTCCCAGGGATTTGTCCGTTTGCGCTATGGTCACGGACGTGCCCAGGGTAAGCTTCAATCACATCCTTGCCCGGGCTAAGCTTTGATCAAATGGGCTATTCATATAATACGTTTCAGGTTTTTGTGCAAAACCCCCTTCTCCCTCTTCAATCGTCACTACACCGTCATTCGTCGATACCCCACCCCAACTCCTCTACTATGAATGATTCAAATTTTGAAATAGTTGCTCAAAGAATTATGTATATTTTCTTAAGGTTTATATATACATTTTTCCGAAAAATAAATAATTACATACCACATATTACATTTATCAATAATGTATCTGCTTTGATTCGCCGTTCGCCTTAATAAAAAATTTAAAATTTACAAAAATTGCTTGAAACGTCATATGCCTAAACCCCCACCCCCCCCCCCCCTGCTGTTTCAACGGGTCATCCTGAACCCCGTCCCCCATGAAACCTAAAACGTAATGCATGGATTGCCCCCAAGGCTTTACCGGGGCATGGTTTTACCGCAGGCGCGATCCAGGAATGTTTTGATCAGAAACTTAACCTGATTACGCTATGGTCACCGACTTATCTGGGCTCAGTTTTGATTTCGGGTTAGCCTGGAATTAGGGTTTTAAATTAATTCAGGTTAAATAAATCGTATTAGTCATTTTTACTTTTTTACGCAAGGGGTAAGTAAAACCTGATCGTGCGTCTTTTGTGCGATGTAAAATTCACCCTATTTTGTTCAATATAATATTTTACTTCCGGCTGCTGCATGTACAATTTTATTGGATCATAGGCTTAGAAGGGTTAAGACTTTACGATAACCTTGGCTTTCAGACGCGTCAAATGGTACCTTGAAAAGTGCAAATAGTTGAAAACTGAAGCGCACACAACATGTTAGTGGCTTTTAACAGGGGCCATCTCAAACCCCGTTATTATACAATTTTAATGAAGAGATAACAAAAATAAATTATTGGTATGCAAAACTGTTAGGGAAATATTATTGCAAAGCTTAGCGTTCTTGAGTGCACTTAAGTGTAAGTGCAGTAATGCATAGTAGACATGGATACGATGCAGTTGTAAGTTATAAAATAGGAAACTTAGGTTAAATAAAATTATTATAAAATAACATTAATAATTTTCTGGCCAGGTTCATTTTTTCTTTTTATCGGCTTTCATTTTTTTCCTCAAATTTTATGGCGTTCAAGTTAGAGGTATTTGCAATTAAAAATCTAGCTCTGTGCCAATCAGGACCCTGGAATTTTTAAAAATTCGAATTTACAGGCTGTGATTGGTGCAGAGCTAAAAAGTTAAAACGAGAATAATTCAAAAAAGTGTCAAAACACTAAATTTTCCGAGACTATACCGGCCTCCACTCGACCAAGGGCTATCTAATGACACCCCAATAAGGGGTAAATTCCTAAAACTGTAGGAGGAGTACACTGTATAAGCTGGCAACCCCCCGTAACACTGCACGCGTTAATTAAGAGATTATTATTTTGTCCACGGTCAATGCAATACTTTACTATAGTCAATACTGACAGTGGAAAAAATATTTTTATTACTACGTTTATCAATAACTCACACTGACCTGACGCTGCAATCTCACATTCTCATTTTCTGTTGTCATAGCCTTAGCCGACAGTAGTACTACTACTGCCGACATTCAAAATAAACAACCGGACATGACAACGACCACCATTAGTTGTAATAGTGTAAGGATTATATTGATGCTCGTATGTAGCTTTATTGCACGTATTGACAATATTAATGCCAGGGAGCGTCAAAGAATAATGATAGCGTTCACTTTAGCAATTTTACTACTAACAGGCAATTCAATTATCTCTTAAGTTGGAATCACTGAATCTTAACACTTTTAAATAATAATTTTGGGCTAAATCGTCAACTTAATAGTTTACATTATAAGCATGCCTCAGTTTTTATCATATTAAAACTATTTAAAAAGTAATAAAAACTAAGAAATCAAGCTATTGAACAATGGAACAAAACTAAGTAAGTAGTAATAACAGTTATAAGTGATCCCGGCTTGGCGGGTTAGGGGTCTAACTACTGAACTGCTATGCCCTTCAAAAGCACAGAAAGAGCAAACAACAAAACCCCCCGGACGCCAGCTGTCTTGAGTTCTACCTACAAGTCCGAAAATCATACCGTAGTCTCTGCTTTGACAAGAAGAAAGCATTCTACAACAACATTCAAGATGAAATTCATCATTGTAAAGACTCGGCTGGATACTGAAAGGCAATTAACGCTTTTAGAGACAAAAAGTATAGCTTTGAGTCAAACAGTATTGCTAAAGAAGACTGGGACTCACATTTTCGCGCAGTATTTGAAACTGGTAAGTCGAATGAAGTTGAATTAGTTGAGTATGAGGCCACTGGTAATGATATAGAGTCACTTGACACGGGAATAACTATGGCAGAATTATTAAAAGCTACAAAAAAGCTAGCTAACAACAAATCTCCAGGTGCAGATGGTATACCGAACGAGATAAAGAAAACCCTAGACGACACCTCCTACGACTACCTACTGCTACTGCTACTCAACAAAGCCTCAAAAGAACAAATACCGAAAGAATGGGGAAAAATTATCACTGCACCAATCTTTAAGAAAGGCAAAGATCACTTACCAAGCAACTACAGGCCAATCGCCCTTATTAATACGATAACTAAATTGTACACCTGTATTATGTCGGACAGACTAAATTACTTCTGCTCTAACAACAACACAATATCTTAAAACCAAGCCGCCTACAGGAAAGGCAGAGGATGCACAGATCACATTTTTGCGTTGTATACCTGCATACTGAAGCAACTTAACCGACCAGCACTTCAAAAAAAAGGCAAGCTATATGCCCTTTTTGTTGACCTTAGCCAAGCATTTGATTCGATCAAAAGAAACAAACTATGGACAAGACTGAAAGAAGCAGGCCTCAGTGACCATTCTGTAGCCAAAATCAGAGAATTGTACGACCTTGCAAAAACCAAAGTGCGCTGTGAAGAATGATACACTGATAGGATTAACGTAATGGGTGGAGTACTACTAGGGGAAACTCTATCCCCCACCTTGTTCACTATCTACATCGACAAGATTACAGAGATTCTTCGGAGCTGCGGCATCCAAGGCATAAAAATGTTCACCATTGAACTTTTGATTTTGCTATACGCAGATGACATCATCCTGCTTGCCTCAAACGAACTCGACCTGCAGAGACAGATAAATACCCTCAGTAATTTTTTTAAAGAAAACGATCTAACAGTGAACCTACCCAAGACAAAAGTCATGATCTTCAGAAAAGGCAACAAACTGCGTAACTCATTGAACTTTAAATGAAAAAGCAAGCCTATAGAAATTGTTAACAAATATGTGTGCTTGGGTGTTTCTTTTACACAAAGCGGTATATTTAACGGAGCGAAACAACACTTCTTTAATAAAGCTAAAATAGCGCAGTCAAAGTTATTCGAACTCTTTTATCGTGCCAAGATTAAAAACGTACAAGTGCATTTCAAACTATTTAAATCACTTGTCAGCTCGATACTAATGTACGCTGCACCAATATAGGGGCTTCGTTACTGCGACAAACTTGAAACATTCCAAACAATGTTCCTCAGAAGACTTACAGGCACTACAAACTCAACACCAGGGTTTTTCCTTCGCCTAGAAACTGGGGCACAAAACATAAAACTTGTTCTATTCAAAGCACTGCTAACATTTTTAGTGAAAATTCTGAAGGCCAAAGAAACCAACATCACTAAGAACTGCTACCATGAGGTTATGCAGATTAAAACCACAGACTCCCGATACAACTGGATGCTGCAAGTCAGGAAGATGTTTGCTGACGCATCACTTGAGGAAGTGCTAAAAAACATGAACAGTGAATACATCAAGAAGCACAAAACAAAAATAATAGAAAAGTATCGACTTAGCTGTATTAACAAAGACGTTCTTAGAATGCAGAACTGCATCACAATGACGCATTATTTACGCTTAAAGACGCATGCTTTAAAATCGGAATATTTTGAAATGGATCTGGCATGGAACATGACAAAGTTTGTGCTGAACCTAAGAACCGGTTTCCCCAGAATTGTTCTCAGAGGAAAGTCAACTAACCTTAATGGCATGAATATGATATGGAAGCGTTCAGAAAGTACTGACTGCGGTTTGTGTGGAAGAGAAGTGGAAGACGTCTTTCATATTATGCTTAACTGTCCGCATTATATACCACCCTGAAAAAAATTTCTCAAGCAGTTAACCACCGGCAGACCGACGAGAGAGGATCTAACGTCAGCAATTTTCAGATACTACCCTGATGCAGAAGGTTTTGGACAACTTTTCAAGTTCTGGGACGAGGCGGTAAGAATACAAAACTTCTATCACAGAGAAACACTAAATGAAACCGCGCAAGGAGACCTGGTCGACATTTCACAATATTTATTTTCTAGTGCCCCATACCTCTTATAGTAAGGATCCTCGGTTTTAGTGGAATACATGCATATGGTTTCCCGTAATACCCGGGTAAACCTCCAACCTTTTTTATTTTTTAAAACAACGCATGGTCAAAATATGAACATTTTTGTTATCGCATATTTTTTTATGGCCGTTTAGCACGCACTTGATTTTTTTGAAATTTTAACTCCTAAAAAATCACAAATACCCGGGTTTTTGGCTATGCTTAAGTGTTACAGCTTGTTTATTTTTTTTCTCCGGACGCCTTCTCAACTCTACTTTCGTTTATATCTCAAAAAATAGGGAAAAAAATAGCTATATTGCTGTCTTGGAAATTTTGCAGAGCGGAGAAGGCGTACAAAGTAACAAACGATTAGATTTTAATTATTAATTAGGATTAAAGTTGTCGCTGTCCCCATTAGTTTTAACTTCCCCTATGTGAAAGTTTTAACTCAAGCAACGGAACGGCAACAACCACGGCAGAACCATAGAAATCAACTGCCACAGTGGGCTAGGTGTTAAACATGCGGACGGTTTTCCCGGTACTCAGAGTTCGATTTCCATTGGTGGAAAAAAGTTTACGCACTTTTTATCATTTCTTATGCAACTAGACTACATAATATCATGATAGATGGAAAGCTCTGTCCAAACTCTATCGTTTAAGCTATACATTATATTTTTTTCTACAATTTTGGCGCAGCGTTGCACTGCGTGTTACCATCTAGTATTAGTCCACAGCTGTAGAAGGATAACTATTGCTTTTCCACCTTCGATAACACCATCGCTTCATTTGTTGGTGCATTAGTGTATCTTCGTAATTAGCTGTTTAATATTCTAAATTACACTCTTTTTAGCATGCAATACAAACTTTTTTTTTAAAACAATGTACGCGTATTTTTGTCTGCTATTCATAAATCATGAGTTTTTCAGGTAACAACCAAACCAAAATAACTGCATATCATGTGAACATAATTAATTCCATAACTGACAAGGTCTAACCAAGGACCAATGTAAATCTCTATTTGTATATTTCCAAACAATGTTGTATGGGCTGCGGCCAAATCGACAAAATGAATAAATTATTATTATTTATTACTGAACTGCTATAAGTCGGGGGAGTCTGCCCCACGCATGGATCGTGGATCCAGTAGGGATAGGACCATAGGATGGGAGCAGTCGGAGTGGATCAGTTTTGGGTGGGGAGTTGTGTAAATGGAGTGGTATGCACATTTGCTCATTCTTTGTCTTCACGACACGAGACGGAGGTGCGTGTGCATTTAAAGCCGGAATTACTCGGCAGCCATTCCATGTGCTACAGCATACACATCTTTCTACGTCCAAGACTGATCGGCCGGCTCTCCTACAGCCTACAGGTGGTCTCTCTTGTTCCGCTTCCTCACATAGTGCAGTGCGGGGGTCAAATGGGTTGATGGTGGGTCTTTGATACCTTCTAGTCGGGGACTGGCATTCCCAGGCTATTAGAACAAGTCAAAAACCACCAACTCCTCCGCAAGGGAAAAGGCTACGTTTGAATAAATGCAGTGATGCAGGATACAAATATCGCCGTCAGGGGAACATCAGGAACACAAGAATCATATACATCCGTACAGTAACATCGCGGTGCTTATATATCCTGAGAAATGGATGAAAGTCCATACCGTACAATAATAATAACAACTGTAAGTGCATAGGCTAAAACACTATGTAAAAATAAATTTTTATCTAATTTAAACCCAAAATTCAAGCCTAAAAACTCCTAATCATCACCATGCTAATCACAAAGAACGAAATAATTAAAATATTTATTTCAGGAAATATTTAAAATAGTAAAAAAAATTGTAACAGCTTACCAGCTTCCGCTCTGCGCTAAACCCTGCATAAGAAATAAATAAGTTTTTTTGAAAGTTCAGTTACGTCTTTATGTATTGCGTGTTCAGAAATTCAGTCCATCAATTTTGCTTTTAGAATGTTGTGTACAACAAGTTTATCCTAAATTACTGTTTTTAGTGTTTTTGTAATTTGTAAATAAGTTGTATCTAATAAAAACAATTTCTAGAGCTTTAACAACATTCATTAAAGTTATAAGTTAAAAGAGGCTTCTAAATACCTTAAAGAATTTTCCCATGGCTTTGTAGTCCAAACCATCGGAACAGTTAAACACCACGCACTGTTTAGCAACCGCCTTTGCAAGATCCTTGCTAGTTTCAGTTTTCCCTGTCCCTGCAGGACCTTCCGGAGCGCCACCCAAATTCAGTTTCAATGCACTCATTAGTGTTCTGTATTATCACGTCCACCGAAATAGAAGGAACAAAATAGCATAACGCATTAACAACTCAGCGTAAAATTTTACAATGCACTGCAAAGATGCCTGTACAGACATTTTATCAAAAGGTTTACATCGTCAGTGGACAACCAAAATGACCAATATGTAGTAATTTTATAAAAGAAAACTGAGCCTTACTAAAAAACAAAAATAATGTATTTATTTTCACCTGTACTTCTGTAAGCCATACAAACAATTTCTAATCAAACCTGTATCGAGTGCTATTTGATTGATTGATTGATTGATTGTAACATTATAGCCGCCTAACGACATAACATCTATCACGACACTGTATTTACTGTGCGCTGAGTACTATCCTAGAGTAAACCATATTGAATGGAGACTTGGTGAATGCACAGCTTTGAACGAACGAAAGAAGATAGAATAGAGATTAAAACCACCTAAATGTATACCTGGGTTGCTAGGAATTGCAGTAGGTTAAATGCTCTGTCAGCTTTAAAACTATTTGAATAAATCTCAGGCTCAGTATATTAAACATCCCCTTACCTGCGCAAGCTAGAACCACCTCCCGAGCTCAGGAGCAGTATCTGTCCACTGCACCCTGCACCCCGCGCAGTTACGTCAAGTACATCGACACAGTATGAAAGTGAGTGGAGGCTTGTGGTGAGTAGGAGAGTATGGTCTAGGGCACCCACTTGCGATACCTTTGCGATGCTAATATCGCAAGTATCGCATAATTTACCTTATTCGATACCAATGCGATACCAAATCGTGTATCGCAAGTATCGCATAAATAAAAAGATTGTAAAAGATAATGAAAAAATCAGTTCATGACATCTACTGGCCATTTAATAAAGTTATGCATTTACTACATTCATTATTACGGGCTATTTTATACAGAAATTACGACTTAATTAAAGAGGTAACACATTAAGCATGGTCTGCTTCCTACGGGTTTATATTACTAAACAGTGAAATATCTGTATTCTGTTTATTGCGTGAATTCTAGCTCAAAACAAATATCTTACCGTAACGTCGATATAATGAAAGAAAAATTAAAAGTGCCTATGCACTCTTATTTTTTGCCGAATTAAATATTTTTAGAAATTAGCTGGTCTTTACTAAAATTTTTGAAATACTTGCGACATTTGCGAGACTTGCGATACCAGGATGATGCGATACCGATACTTTAAAATGGTGCGATACTGGATGCCCTAGGTCTGCTGATCTATATTGCAACTATACCTAAGTACAGAGAGACAGCTGTTGGCCTGCTAAGCACACATTTATTACACGGTCTACGTCTCATTCACGTTTTAATCAAGTATAAGCGACCGTATGCTGCTTAGCCTTAGTTGCTCACTAAAAGATCTCAACCCCTCCCCCTCCCCTTCTCTTCACCAAGCCCTTCCACAACACTAACTCCTGCGCAACGAATTGCGCCGGATTTGGCGACCGTGGGCCCGAAGTAGATGCTGAGCTTACAGCAAATTGGCTTGGTCACTAGTAAACAATGCTTTTCAGATTCTAACCAAAAACTATACGGAACTTTTTCGTCGCACAACTATACAGCACTTTTCCCTCACACTTGCGGACGAAAGTTGTTTGTAATTATTCAGTTCAAAAATGTGACCTGCAGTGTGTGATCTGTAGCGTGTGCCTGTAGCCATTTAGCCATATAGACAGACGTTCAGACAAACAAACAGACAGCCAACACCATTTCAATAGATGCTTGCTCAGCATCTAAAAAATTTTAATGTTGGAAATGAGGGTAATATATGTATGTTAAAATAGGCTGGAAAATATTTTAAAGTTATTATGGGCGATCCCTGAATATTCATAACCATTATAAGTAAGATCATTACATGTAGTTAAAAAATCCGGCGCCTCGCGCCGGATTCGCCGACCGGAGGTGGGCCCAAAGTAGATGCTGAGCTTCAACAAAGGCGCAAGACAATTTATGTTACGCTAAAAGATTAAATAAGATATATGGAAGCTCCCCTACAATCAATAAGACATACGAATGTGCGTAGCATGTGGTTGAATATAGCTAAAAAATTTATAAATTGTACCATTTACAAATGGCGTCATTTATGGAGGCTCGCCTACCATCAATAAGCCACATATGGAAGTACTTGGCATGTAGTAAAAAAAAGGTTGGAAAAAATTGTAAAGTTAAAAATGGGTGTTCCAAAAACTATGATATTTAAATGACGTCATCATGGACGATCCCTGAATATTTATAACACATAGAGATAAGTCCGTGACATGTAGTTAAAATAAGACGGAAACAAATTTTAAGTTGATATACAAGTTGATATTAAGTTGATTTATGCTATGATATTTAAATGACGTCATTATGGACGATCCTTAAATATGAAGGTAACACATACACTCCCGTAGAGGCACAAGGCCGATGGGAGGCGATCCCTGAATATCTACAACCAATACAGGTAAGTTTATTACATGTATTTAAAGCAGGTTGGATAAAAATTTAATGTTGGAAATGTGGATTCTTAAAACTATAATATTTAAAGGACGTCATTATAGGCGATCCCTGAATATCTATAACTAATATAAGTAAGCTGTATCATTAATGTCATTATGGACGATCCCTGACTATCTTTAACCTATTTGATATGTTATTTTATTACATGTAGTTAACTTAAAACAGATTGAAAAAAATTTAAAGTTAGAAATGGGGGAATTAAAAAAATCTGGCGCTTCGCGATTTGTCGTCCTGGGGCAGGCCTGAAGTAGATGCTGAGCTTCGACAAAGGCGCAAGACAATTTATGTTACGCTAAAGGTTGATATAAGACTTATGGAAGCCCCCCTACAATCAATTAGACATATACGAATGTGCGTAGCATGTAGTTGAATATAGCTGAAAACTTTTTGTAAATTGCACCATTCACGAATGACGTCATTTATGAAGGCTCTCCTACCATCAATAGGTCATATAAAGAATTATGAGGGATGTAGTTAAAAAACGCTAAAGTATTTTCAAGAATTGCATGATTTACAAATGACGTCTTTTATGCAGCCTACCCTACCATCAATAAGCCATATACGAATGTACGTGGCAAGCAGTTAAAACAGAGGTTTGCAAAAATTTTGAACTTAAAAATGGGGGTGCCAAAAAATATGATATTTGAATGACGTCATTATGTAGGATCTTTGAATATCTATAACTTATATGGGTAAGTCCGTGACATGCAGTTAAAATAGGAAGGAAACAAATTTAAATTTAGGACTAGGGGTACCAAAAACTGATATTTGAAGGACGTCATCATGGACGATCCCTGAATAACTATAATAAATATAGGTAAGTCTGTGATATGTTGTTAAAATAGGTTTGGAAAAATTTCAAAGGTCGAACTGGGAGTACTCGCTTTAAAAATGCAACCTGCAGCGTATGACTAACTGGCGGTCAGAGAAACAGACATTTTGTCGGTTTTCATACGTGACTGAAATAGAGAGTAAAAAATGTTGAGAGTTAGTCCAGTTAACTGCTAATTGCGAGTATACTATAAAATGGTTTCCAACCAAAAACTATACAGCACACCTTAATCGCATTTGTTAGCGTTTAGAATTTGTTTGGTCAAGATCACTTTAGAATTGCGACCTGTAACGTACAAGATACAAAAGGTGGACAGACAGACAGACACACAGACGGACGGACAAAACCATTTCATTAGATGCTCAATTAGCTTAAGCTCAGCATATAACTAGAATACGTGAAGAACGTTGTTTATGGACGATTCGTCACCATCTATAGCCTATTTTCGTGCGTATGTCTGGGACCTGTAGTAATATATAGGAATCTGTAAAATGGTGAGGAAGAAGATGTAGGATGTATCTAACTTTATGCCCATATGCTCATAGATACTTGTATATGCCCATGGAATCTTACTATGCCGTATGCAATAAAGATCACCTTTGTACAAATACGTCTAACGCCTTTGAATCTATTTTGTAGACTAAATCTTTATTGTATCATTCACTCTTAATTTTCAGTCTTGTTACAAATTACATACATTCATTAACAAACAATGGGGCAAATATCATTTACATAATAATAGTTGCCAATACAATTAACGATGAGGCGACTATTAAATAATAGTCGCCAATACAGTATAAATATACTACTTATGGTGTTATGAATCTGCTGACATATCTTGACACGTCGCAAACTCCACGTCCACATTGTGAACCCATTTAGGTTAAAAATGTGCATCACCTACACCAAATGCATCTTAATGTGCTGACTGCTCTTTGCCAGTCATCACATTCTATCAAGCTCATTAAACTACTTCACTCTTCACACACTCAACACTTTGCTTTGTGTGACTCGGTGGAGCCATGGATCCACCGCCACCGGTACCTCCAATACCTTCAACATCCTCCTAAGTAGCTTAATGACTTGCTTCTTCTCCCACCTCCGGCTCTCTTCGAGGAGGAGACGGGTGTAATCCGAAAATCGTATTCCGAATTCTTTGTGCCCTCTTATGCGTTACCAGCACCAGCTTTAACGGACTATCAGATCCAGTAGATGACGAATTTTCAGAGGAAAGTAGACCACGCTCAGTAGCTCCACTCGAATCCAAGTTCCCTCCTCCAGCAGTACTATGGCTCTCATTCAACAGCGCAAGTATCTTATCATCATCACCAAGTCCAATTCCTTGTCCAGACCGTTGTATTCTCCAGGTCCACTTCCACTTGCATATTAGGATAATAGCAATTCCCATACCTAGAGTCAAAAATGCATAGACAGGTGATTAACACTGTCCATAATAGGAAAGGGTCTTTCGTTCAGCTATTAATTACTGAATAATACGAACCCTTTTTGAGCTTGGTATTAATCTGAGTCCAGTTCAGCTCCAAGTCCAAATGGAAGCCAGCAGTCTTCGCGAACAATGGTTCCACTTCTTCAGTGTAACTCATATCGATCATAGCACCCTCGAACTCAACTTCATTAAAAGAAAAGGTCGTCACAAGAGGTAAAGTAAATACCTCCTTGGGGCACTTCTGCGTCTGCCGGGGTCCAACTCGATATTCTGAACCATAACAATAAATTTAGTATTTATCATTATACAGTTTGACTTGTACGAAGTCCTTCACGTCTCCATGGTCCTGACTTGCACATCCAGTCGAAACATATGGCGCCATTTCATCTTTGGAAATCAGCCTATTTCGGCATTGACTATATGAGGATACAACTAAGTTCCCCAGATATAATAACCGTATATCCACATCATATAGGCAATCCTCCTTCTTGGATAATAAAGCATTCATACACCCTATATATTCAAGTTTACAATTCTTACCTAGTTGGTTCTTCACCAACAGAGTAAAATGGCCCGCCTCCACTAATACCAATCCAGTATTTATGATAGGTACTAGAAAATCCAGAAACAGCCTATTTCTGTCTTCACTGAGCCTACAGCCTTTCGGCTGAGAGAATCTGAGTGGGCAGGTTCCGCCACAGGGAAGAGTAAGATTCATAAAATCTATAAATCCCCCCTGAAATCTTTCCATCAGCCCATTCTCTTCTAAACTCCTGGATTATGGACCTTCCAATGAGTAACCTTCCTACTAGATACGAAATTATGAAATTAGACTCCAAATGTTTTGTCTTAAAGTCATTCAGATCAACTTTAATCATTTCCGTCCGGGATATGACTTTTATCAGCTCCTCCTGTAGGTGGTGAATATTCTTATCCCCGGTATTGATTTTTGATGCTAAATCGTCCAGTCTAGTCTGTAAGTTTCCGGTTATCTCTTGGACAACCTCAATGTCCTCCTTGTTGGTGGCTGCCATTGACACTGCTGCTATTCCGATACCCGCACTCGCCACAACTGCGATGAGAGTCATAGCCAACATCAATGGGCTCCTTTTACCACGTGTAGAAATCCACTTCTTCCGAGGACATAAGATTTTCAGCTCGTCTAGAAAATATTCTTCATATGATTCTAGACATCGACGGTGAATTTTTTCACCCAGTTTTCCTTGTGTTCTATCTTTCTCCACGACTGTACATGGTGAAAGTAAGGATACCATCATGTGGATGGACTCAAAACCACCCACCACCGGACTGGGATGTATACGCCATAAGACATTTCCAGTTTTCGTCTGGGAGGAGATGGGAGCAATCAAGCATAGCACCATCATAATATTTAACATGTATGCAGACATGCCACATAATCTCCCTGTTAAAATACTCTGTTGCTCTGGATCCTCCACATTCGCGTTCCTCCTCTTTTTCTTTGGTGGCGATTCAAGTTCTATACCTGAATGAAATATTTCCTCCGCCACTAACTTCTCAATCTTTTCGATTCTGTTGAGGTTCATGCGAGTCATTTGTTCATTCAGTGTTTCATGCGGGAGCGCCTTGGTAAACGAGTCGGCCAACTGTTCCTTGGTTGGTTTCCATTCTACATCGATTTTACCTTTCTCAATTTGCTCTCTCACATAGTGATAGCGTACATCTATGTGCTTCGTTCTCTGGTGGAACTCCGGATTCTTGGCCAGTCTTATCGCTGCTTGGTTATCCACTCTAATTTTCATAGGATTTGCCCTCCAAAACCACAGTTCCTCCATGAACCTTGTCAGCCACACAGCCTCCTTAGGTGTCTCCGACAAGGCAATATACTCGGACTCCGTTGATGACATAGCTACAAAATGTTGTAGCTGTGAACGCCATGGGGCATCCGTTTGCTAAAAACACCATGCCTGTTGTTGACTTCCTGTTCACATTTTCACCCGCGTAGTCTGCATCCGAGTATCCAATCACGGCCATTTCATTTACAGGATTAAATGAGATTCCTCTTGTGATTGTCTCCTTTAGGTACCTAAGTACCTTCTTTGCTGCATTCCAGTGCTCCTTACCGTACCCGGTTAGATATCTCGACAATTTAGAAATTGCATAACTAATGTCAGGCCTAGTATTTCTAGCTAGGTATATCAACGCTCCCATTAATTCCTGGTATGGGTACTTCGCATCTGGAATTTTCAGCTTCTCAGCTGACCAGCCCGCTGACATAGGAATCTTCTTCCCTTTGCAGTCAACCATATTGAATCTATATAAAAGTTTACGCACATAGTGCTCCTGTGAGATTCTCATCACTCCATCAGGACAGACTTTTATACTAATCCCTAGAAATATTGATGGTGGCCCGTCCGTAATTATCCGATCTTGAGTCAATTGGTCAAGGATCCTCTCTTGGATTTCTTTGCACTGACACAGTAGCAATCCATCATCTACATATAAAGCTATGTAGACCGTGAATCCATCAAACTCCCTAGTGAATACACATGGGTCTGACAATGTGGCCACAAATCCAATTTGTCCTAGAATTATCTTCAATTTCTCAGCCCAGATCCTTGGGGCTTGTTTCAGTCCGTATAAGCTTTTCACTAATAAACAGACCATGTCTTTATTACCCTCCTCGAATCCTTCTGGAAGTTCCATATATACTTCCTCATCCAGCTCCCCATACAGAAAAGCCGTCTTCACATCGAATTGAGTAATTCCAAAATTCCCTGCGGCCGCTTTAGCCAGCAGAGTCCTCACCGATTCAAATCTACACACGAAAGCGAACGTCTCCTTATAGTCAAGTCCTTTGACCTGCTTATAGCCTCTGGCGACCACCCTTGCCTTGTGCTGGATCGGTCGTCCTTGTTCGTCCTTTTTTATTGTATAGACCCATCTCGATGTAAGTACTCGTCAACCCCTTGGCCGAGGTACCATATTCCAAGTACAATTCTCAAAGAGGCTAGTCATTTCCTCTCTCATTGCACTTGCCCACTTTTGATTTTCACTGGATTCCATTGCCTGTTTATAATTCCTAGGCAATCCTGGTTTCTTTGGACTCTCTGTATCCTCTTCTAAGTCCAAATCATTAGTGTTGTCCAGGGTAAGGACAGCGGCAGTTAAAGCGCAGAAGTCATTCACACCATAATCCTCCATAGTTCTAGGATCATTTACCCCCAGTCTCTCAATTACTGGTAGTTGGCCTCTGTTTCTCAGCTCTCGTTTAACTTCCTCTGTATCCTCCTTCCCCTTGGTCTTCTTCTTGCTTTTATCCTTTTTAGAACTTTTTTCTTTCCCAAAGGTTAAAGAGACGGAGGTATTCCCTCCCGTCTTTTTCTCAGACGAAGAGAAGTTTTTAATTCCCTTTTTAACTATGGATACATTGAGTTCGTCTGCTTCACTTTTCCCTACTTCAGAGACATTCTCACTCACGGGCGGCGCTCCTAATTCACTCTCAGAGGGTGCCTCAAGGTTTAGCACATCTTCCTGATCCTCCGTACCTCCTTCACCTTCAGCTTTTACTTCCTCCTCCTCATTCTCAGCTTCAGTTCCAGATTCCTCTGTGCTGGATTCCCCAACATGTTCAAAACTGGAGCCGCTACTTGAAGCTGACTCTGAACGGAGAAGAGAAAATTGAGTTTTTGTTGGTGTAGGTACGTCACCCAGACGCTCTGCCCGACTTGGGCCAGCCTGGTTGAGATTCTGAGATGAGACGTCAACTCTTAAGTTGACCGTTCTCCCTCCTTCATCCTTAGGATCCTCACACTCTTCTACCACCTCCTGCTCAAACGATAAGTATCTTTTATTGTTACCTATTGTTGTGAAGTTAGGTTCTGCAGTGTTTTTAAATTTTTTGACATTCATATGATGAATGGCCTTGTCCACCCGCATTTCTTTAATTCTTTGAGAGACTTCTCTCACTTTTTGAGTCTTTTGCATCTCTATTTCTTTTGAAGTGTAGACTCGTTCGGACTCCAAATCTCCCTCCTTGATTTCAAGGAAGGTTCCCGAGACCTCTTCCTGAGGGATTCTGAATTCTTCATTCATATCTAACGAGACGTGATCCTCTGCTATAGTCACATGACGAGCTTTTATCACTTCACAGGTCTCTTTGTCATAAATCCTATAATTTCTAGGATTTAGATCATAGCCCACCAATATACCTTCTCTCGCTCTTTCTACCTATTGTTCTCCGGGCTTCCTTCTGACAAGAGAGTATACTGTTGAGCCAAACACCCTTAGGTGCTGAACCGAAGGCTTTTTCTTATGAATCCTTTTATAAGGTGTCTTATCTGGGCTTCTTTTGTTGAGTAGTCTATTTAATAAATAGACGGCACAGTCAACTGCCTCTCCCCAGAACTTTGCAGGGAGCTTCGCCGCATTCAGCATTGTTCGTGCTGAATCCTTTACGGTCCTATTCTTCCTTTCAATCAAGCCATTTGGTTAAGGGCAATACGGAGGGGATCTCTGTATTTCTATGCCCATCTTCTCGAGTTTAGCAATGAGTTCTTTACTCATAAACTCTCCTCCTAGGTCCGTCTTCAACTCCTTGGTTTTATTTCCCGTTTTAGTGAACATGTCTAGAATGTACTGTATTATACATCCAGCAGCTTCACTCTTTTCTTCTAGAAAATAAACTGTCCTATAGCCAGTGGCCACGTCCTTGCACAGCATAAAATATTCATTGCCTCCAATAGACTTAATACTTTGTCTGCCCGACAGGCCAATGGCTACCTTTATACCGGGTTGAAGGTAGTCTGTCTGTGGGAGTGTGTTAAATGATTTCTTAGTCATTTTATTCTTGATGCAGTCACCACAATGTGACTAATCATGGATGCAGTTGAAGGGAAGTCCCCAAACTGCCTGTTTCCTAGCAGTATCCTTAATGTACTGGTAGTTTACGTGGCCGAATCTCTCGTGCCACTTGGAGCCTTTGACCCTCCTGGCCGCCAGAGCCAGGTTTGAGATGAATGGCTTAAATATCATCTCAGCAATGCCGTCCGTACAGACAACACCAGTCAGTTCTGGATCCTCCTCATTTTCGGGAATGAACTTAACCATAATCCTTTTCTTGAAAATTGAGTATCCTGCTTCCGTCATCTTTACTTCAGAGAACAAGTTTGCCATTCCAGGTGAATATATGACTCTGTAGTTCATATACGAACCAGCTTCCGTCGGCCGCTTGAGCCTGAACCGGAACTGTTCCAAAACCGTGGGCTTTCATGAATTTCCCACTGGCTACCTCAATTAGCTCGGGTTTTTTTAAACTCGGTTAGGTCCTGGAACCACTCAGACACTCCGCTTTAATGACTATTCGCTCCTGAATCGCATATCCAGGTAAAATCCTCTCTATCTACGGCCTTATTTCTATTGCGGTTCCTATTTCCCTTTGCCATATGAGCTTTGAAGAATTTTGGCTTACTGTCTTTTTCAGACTTTGGTTTTTCCTCATCTTTCTTTCCCTCGCCATCGGCCTTTTTGTTTTCTGGACACTCATACCTATAGTGTCCAATCTTTTGACATCTAAAGCACTTTGCCTTGGCTCTGGCTGCCTCCTTCTGCTCTTTTGTTTTGGCTTTTATATTTTTCTTTCCTTTTCCAGCACCAGTACTGGCCGCCGAGAACGCTTTATTCTCAGATGCTTTGGTAGGAACTGCAAGTCCATCCACTTGCAATCCTTTTAACCGTAAAAGTAGCTCTTTAAGTGTTTTCTTAGCATCTAGAACCCCTTTCCAAGTTTCCACTAAATACTTAAACTTTAGGGGAAGACACTCTATCACTTTTTGGATTTGCATCACTTCTTCAACTGGGAACTTCTTTTCACTAAGTTCCATAGCCTTCTTGGCTAACTCATTGAAGATTTCCACTGGAGTTTGACCCGCTTTGGGTACATGTGTATAATAAGCCAATCTGGTCGATGTTAAATTGACTGCACTAGTGTCACAATTTAATGACTCCAGCGTGGCATACATTTCCGCAGCAGTAGCACAACTTTGCGTACTGACCAACAAATCATCCGAGATTGTTGTTAGAAATATAGTTTGCACTTGTAGATCCTCCTTGTCCCATAACAGCTGGTACTTTTCCAGTGTTAAGCCGTGTCCATGAGCACCCTGAGTCGCTTGGACTTCTTCGGGTCTCGGGTAGCTGCCGTCTGCATACTTCCATAACTCGGCTGACCTAAGGAGGACAGACACTTGCCTGTTCCACCTGGCGAAATTCTTATCGTTTAACTGCCCTACCCCTCTGGGGTCAATTTTATTAACAACCGACATTTTAAATTCAAGTTTAAAAAACAAACACCCGTTTTTTTACTCACCAAAAATAGTTCTGTACTTTTCCTTGGATTCTTGAATTTTCTTCCGAAAAATGAGTGTTATTCACACTACAAATTTTTATTTCTTTCTCTAAGTATGTATATACCGTGCTCGAGAACGTGTAGGATGTATCTAACTTTATGCCCATATGCTCATAGATACTTGTATATGCCTATGGAATCTTACTATGCCGTATGCAATAAAGATCACCTTTGTACAAATACGTCCAACGTCTTTGAATCTATTTTGTAGACTAAATCTTTATTGTATCATTCACTCTTAATTTTCAGTCTTGTTACAAATTACATACATTCATTAACAAACAATGGGGCAACTATCATTTACATATTAATAGTTGCCAATACAATTAATGATGAGGCGACTATTAAATAATAGTCGCCAATACATTATAATATACTACTTATGGTGTTATGAATCTGCTGACATATCTTGACACGTCGCAAACTCCACGTCCATATTGTGAACCCATTTAGGTTAAAAATGTGCATCACCTACACCAAATGCATCTTAATGTGCTGACTGCTCTTTGCCAGTCATCACATTCTATCAAGCTCATTAAACTACTTCACTCTTCACACACTCAACACTTTGCTTTGTGTGACTCGGTGGAGCCATGGAGCCACCGCCACCGGTACCTCCAATACCTTCAACAGAAGAATCCCAAATGCCTGAGCTGGTGTTCGAAGCGTGGACACCCGTCATTAGCATAAATATTTTCCAATAACACACTCACTAGTCAGTCCTAATCCCACGACCACTGAACCAGGCTACCCTGTGAGCGTACATATTAGTAGAAGTACCTTTACTACTAATGGAAATCCGAGAAAAAAACTTTCCAAGTGTATTTTATCAGGCCAAACTTCACATTCTCCAAAGTAGGTTTTGGTAAAGTACAAAAGAGTACGATAGATAATAGTAATAAATAGAACATAGGTAGTTTAGAGTAGTGTAGGTATTTATTCAGGAGTAATAATAAGTAGCAACAAGCCAAAGCCAAGAATAACACCAGATTCTGAATGACGGCTAAGGATTTGGATTTGAATCTCCGAATCCATAGTCGGAATAATTATAATTCCAATACATTATTAAACAATCGCCATCTCAATAACAGCAAGCAAAACTCCGGAACCATGACAGTATGTACATGACATGTAAAGTCGTTTTTTATGCCGACACAGAATTCTGATTCTTGGTTTACTCGGCTGCTAATTGCGGAAAAACAATTGATGCGATCGTTACAAAAAACAATAGGGTTCTATTTCATCTCATTCACGATCATTTAAAATTTATATGAAAAAATTATGTTGAAAACTGTGACCTGTGGAGCACGACAAAAAAATATCGACAGATAGACTGACGGACAGAGCAATTCCTATAGATGCTTAAGCTCAGCATCTAAAAATGCGGCGCTTCGCGCCGGATTTGTCAACCGTGGGCTGGCCCGAAGTAGATGCTGAGCTTCAACAAAAGCGTAAGACAATTTATGTTACGCTAAAAGATGATATAAGATTTATGGATGCTCTCCTACAATCAATAAGGCATATACTAATGTGCGTAGCATCAAGTTTAATATAGCTAAAAAAATTTTATAAATTGCACCATTCACAAATGATGTCATTATACACAATCTCTGAATATCTATAACGCATATAAGTAGGCACGTGACATGTAGTTAAAATAGGATGTAAACAAAATTGAAGTTGGGACTGAGGATGCTAGAAACTTTGGTATTTAAAGGACGTGATAAAGGACGATCCCTGAATACCTATAACACATATCGGCAAGTCCGTGACATGTAAAAGAACCTTTTACGTGACATCATTTGCGCGTCACCCTTAACCTGCTTATCTAATAAGAATGCGATTACATCTCGGTTGGGTGTTAGTGTCTAAAAAAAATATTCACGTGACGTCATTTCTGTGTCACATCTGACCTGCTTACTTAATGTGAATGCGATATTAAATAGGTGGCGGTGTCTAAAAGAAATTTTCGCCTGACATCATTTGCGAGTCCCCTCTAACCTGCTCACCTAATGTAAATGCGATAGCAGCTGTAGGGGGGTGTCTAAACGAAATTTTTGCCTGACGTAATTTGCGCGTCACCCTCAACCTGCTTACTGAATGTGAATGCGATAGCAGCTGGGTAGGGGTTTCCGAAAGAAATTACTGCCTGACGTTATTTGCGCGTACCCTCTAACCGGCTCACCTAATGTAAATGCGATGGCAGCTGTAGAGAGGTGTCTAAACGAAATTTTTGCCTGACGTAATTTGCGCGTCACCCTCAACCTGCTTACCTAATGTGAATGCGATAGCAGCTGAGTGGTAGTTTCCAAAAGAAATTCTCGCCTGACGTCATTTGCGCGTAACCCCTAACCTGCCTATTTAATGTGAATGCTATAGCAGCTGGGTGGGGGTTTTCAAAAAAAAATTTCGCCTGACGTCATTTGCGCGTCACCCCTAACCTGCCTATTTAATGTGAATGCGATAGCAGCTGGGTAGGGGTTTCCAAAAGAAATTTTCGCCTGACGTCATTTGCGCGTCACCCCTAACCTACTTGCTTTATGTGAATGCGATAGCAGCTAGGTGGGGGTGTCTAAAACAAATTTTCGCCTGACGTCATTTGCGCGTCACCCTGAACCTGCTTACTGAATGTGAATGCGATAGCAGCTGGATGGGGGTGTCTACATGAAATTTTCGCCTGACGTCGTTTGCGCGTCACGCTCAACCTGCTTACTTAATGTGAATGCAATAGCAGCTGGGTGGGGGTTTTCGAAAGAAATTATTGCCTAACGTCAATTGCGCGTCACCCTTAACCTGCGTGCCTAATGTGAATGCGATAGCAGCTGGGTATAGGTGTCTAGAAGAAATTTTCACGTGACATCATTTGCGCGTCACCCCTAACCTGTTTACCTAATGTGAATGCGATAGCGGCTTGGCGAGGGTTTCTTATAGAAATTTTCGCCTGACGTCATTTGCGCGTCACCCCTAACCTGCCGTTTTAATGTGAATGCTATAGCAGCTGGGTGGGGGTTTCTAGAAGAAATTTTCGCCCAACGTCATTTGCGCGTCACCCCTAACCTGCCTGTTTAATAAGAATGCGATAGCAGCTGGGTGGGGGTTTCCAAAAGAAATTTTCGCCTGACGTCATTTGCGCGTCACCCCTAACCTGCTTGCTTTATGTGAATGCGATAGCAGCTGGGTGGGGGTGTCTAAAAGAAATTTTCGCCTGACGTCATTTGTGCGTCACCCTTAACCTGCTTACTGAATGTGAATGCGATAGCAGCTGGGTGGGGGTTTCCGAAAGAAATTATTGCCTGACGTTATTTGCGCGTCACCTTTAACCTGCGTGCCTAATGTGAATGCGATAGCAGCTGGGTATGGGTGTCTAACAGAAATTTTCACGTGACGTCATTTGCGCGTCACCCCTAACCTGCTTACTTAATTTGAATTCGATAGCGGCTTGGTTGGGGTTTCTTGAAGAAATTTTCGCCTGACGTCATTTGCGCGTCACCCCTAACCTGCTTGCTTTATGTGAATGCGATAGCAGCTGGGTGGGGGTGTCTAAAACAAATTTTCGCCTGACGTCATTTGCGCGTCACCCTCAACCTGCTTACTGAATGTGAATGCGATAGCAGCTGGGTGGGGGTTTCCGAAAGAAATTATTGCCTGACGTTATTTGCGCGTCATCTTTAACCTGCGTGCCTAATGTGAATGCGATAGCAGCTGGGTATGGGTGTCTAAAAGAAATTTTCACGTGACGTCATTTGCGCGTCACCCCTAACCTGCTTACCTAATGTGAATGGGATAGCGGCTTGGTGGGGGTTCTTTGAAGAAATTTTCATATGACGTCATTTTGGCGTCACTTCTAACCTGCTTGCCTAATGTAAATGCGAAAGCAGCTGGGTGAGGGTGTCCAAAAGAAATTTTTGCCATTTGGCTGGTGCATTTGCCTAGTGTAGTTGGTTTGTACATTTGGCTGGTGCATGTGCCTGGTGCATTGGCTGCTGCGTGTAACTGGTACTGTTGACTGGTGTGTTTGCCTGGTGCAACTCTAATCTAAGTTGTACGCATTGGGGTCGGACACAAAAGGCGCCTTCTACGTTCAGGGTGTGTTACTGGGAAAAAAATTACACACCGTATTAAAGATAGCCATTTAAGCAGGGCTTATGAGATTAACAAGGTAGGTGGGTGGGTCAAAAATTTGAGTCAAGTGTGGCGTCATTTATGTCCTGCCCCTCTATCCGTTTTTGCATGATTTTACTTCAAAAATTTGTGATCTTGGTCCAGCTAACTGTTAATTGCGAAGAAATGGTCAGTCCGAGTAAAACTTAAAAACAATACAGACCTGCTCAGTCGCATGTGTGATTCATTAAAACAATTTTAAAGCAAATCCTTTAAATACTGTGACCTGTAGTGTACGGCCAACAGACGGACAGACAGACAGACAGACGGACATGACCATTTTAATAGATGCTTTATGAGCTAAAGCTGAGCATCTAAAAACGCTGCCTGACTAAGGATTCTCTCATACGGATCAAAAAAGAAATCGTCGAGGTATCGAGGGCGGAGACACACTCCCCTTGGTCACTAAGTCAGGCTTATCGAGTGCTATTTGTATTTGCATGGACTTAGCCCACGCTTGAAAATAAATGGAATTGTGTCATTTTGCTTTTAAAATGTTTTGGTTGAAGCTCAGTTTGCGTTAAATGGAAAATAGTCATCGTTAATTTTTGTTCTTTAATAACTATACATATTACCTGTAGCACCTATCAGTTAAAGGGGTAATAACTAATCTTGAGGAATTTCCAAGGTACTCATAACCATATTTAACTATTGTAGTAATCATGCGCAAGCAAACTGTATTTTCCTCAATGTAGTACCGCAGCTGACTCATCCAATTAAAATCTGCTGCCGAGGCAGTTCCCATTTCGTACAGTCCAAACACTACGTCTCGAGCTATAAAAAAATCTTTATTACTACTTTGTTTTAAATTAGAACGTATCCTATTACGACCAAAATTTAATAATTTATAATACCGTGGACAGCAATGACTATTAGAGATCCCAGGGTGATTCTTGCGCCTTGATCTAATTTGCCTCGAACAAGGCCAACAATTTCGTCGATTTGGTGGTTACTCAGCTTGAGATAATTCTTTAAAAACCAATTTAATAAGAAACATTTAAAAATTTATAACAGAGGATAAGAACATACGATTTTATTCTAATTTACACATAATTTTAACAACACTAAATATAATCTGTAAATATTAAAACTAACATAATATACAGAAATGTACAGTTCTCAATAAGCAGAATATACAATTCCCGGTCTGGGTATCATATTATACAGAAATAGACGAAGTTCAATACGCTGTTATAGGCAGATATGCGTGTAGTAATATAGTAACGTTATACAACTGTAACTGTAATATTTCTGTATTTGATAGTATAAATGTGATGAGTATGGTAATTATTGCCGGGATGAGGTTCGTCCCGTACCGAATCCCAAAATTCTTGTCCCAAACTTTTTGGGACGCGACGGAAAACGGAAATCCCGTCCTGTCCCGAACGTAACACTACGTACCCTCGCTAATTATATGCAGACTACTGTAACAACAACACTTCTACTATCTCCCATTCGCCCCGCAATAATAATGAAATTTTGTGTGCGACCATAATTTTAAATAAAATAGGAAATATGAGAGATGGAGGTAAATAGAAAGTAAGGCGCTGTCCTGTTTTGACTGTCGATGCAATATGGTTCTCTTTTATTGAATCCAATACTCAGTGTAAGCTGAGCATCTACTTCGGGCCCCCGTCACTTTAATAACTGATAATATTGTAATAGGACACAATAACTCGCGATGATACAATAAGAGGCTATCTCAGAAATGTGCAGACTTAAATGTTGTTACATTTGAAATGGTAGATTGAACTGATTTTACCATGAAAAATTCCTAGCATTTTATACTAAAATGTGACAAGGAAAATTGGATTAATTGAAAAAGAGTAAGGTGAACAACCTTATAATAATAAGTTAAAATTCCGTGAATTATGATAAGAAACGTGTAAAAATTTTTCATAGAATATAAATCATAGTTGCTTACAATAGCACATAAGCTGGGTTGCAATAAAAAGAAGAAAAAATAACATAGTGCGATGTGTAGACCTAAATAGAATAAAATTCACAATGAAGCGTAAGCTTGATTATGGATAAGCATAAAATATTATAAAAGTGCAGCTCTGCACAGACTTTCCTTATCAAGCTAAAGCGAATGCGTCAGGCCGCCTTTCTTGGAACTGGCTCGACTGCATTTGACATAACATATTCTATTGGCATTGTACTGTAGCGCTGTTGTGTGGAATTCTACAATAAATAGCAAAATGTTAAATTTTGTTTAAATATTACATATATAAAGATTATTAATACAAAAGAGTAAAAATGACTAAAATTAAGATTAACAATTCTTAATACATACATACATTTAATCATTTCTATTACGACATACAATATTCACACATATTAGTCATACAGGTAGTTACAGGTAGTAACATGTATTAGTATATAAGTTGAATTATTGTAGGTGTAACTTCGTAAGATTAAGAATTATATTTTACATTTCATTCGTCTGAGAATGAGAGATGCATGAGTAATAATATAATTGATGAGTCTAGCTCGTGTCGCATTGGATAAACAAGAATGTGCTGAAGCGTGCTCAGCTGAGCTATGCATAAACATACTACATGCGTTGTATGTACGACGGCGGATGTTTACGTCTTATCGCTTTGTCTGCGATATGAGACAAGAATTCAAGTTCATGTTCTATTTACATTTTCAATGTCAATAGACGTAAACAGTAGCGGTATTATTCTTATTTAATTACTGCGACCAAACTCTTTATTCCTTTGATTCTTTATAAGAACTAAACAAATGTGGAAATCACGAAATTCTCTAATTAGATTAATCATTAGGACAATTCGTAAAGTACTAAAGATATTAAAATTAATGTGTCTGGGTAGAAACATTATTTTAAGTATATTAGTAGAATGCAGTAGTATTTGAGATCATTAATTGTAAATTATCTTTGTCAACCGAGTTTAATTCAGTGAGAATTAGAGTGAATAAAATTAATCGTGAATCTGAGATCAAGTCAAGAACAAGTCTTCTGAAAGAGTCCAGAATCCTTTTCATTTACCCTCTTTGCATCCCTAGTTATCTGCAGTGTCTGACAAGTACAGTTTGCCTATTAAAGCGTATTCACAAGTTTCTCTAAATCTCGTTCATACTACTGAGTTGATTGGGTCCCCACACCTTACGTGGGCGTTATCAGCACTATCCGACAGGTCTACTGGTTACCTTACTTTTCCCGAGTATTTTATACAACGTTAAAGTTTAAAACCTTAACACGTTTCAGCACTTGCTCTAACGAAGTTTTTAAAAAAGTAAAATTAAATTTTTTATTGAAATTTTTGAATTTAAAAGAAACGTGGTATATAAAAGTATTTACTGTATCAGTTTTAAAGTCAAGTTTTTTTTTTCGTTAAAAGTAAATTGTTTTTAAGCAGTATATATACGCTTGCGACTAGTACTGTTGAAATCGATATTTTGTTACATATCGAATTTCCAAATTACCATAGATTGGTAATTGTTTCCCCTTAGACACCAGATAAAGCAAATTGGGGAAGACGACTAGACGATTACGATTCACTAGACTCCACTACTGAGGCAATTTCAGAAAGTAGAGCAATACTACCAATTTATTAGACTTAAATTAATTGGGTGAAGTGAGAATTAGGCGAAAGTAGAAGTTGAGGCAGTTCCAGCTCCTTTTGTTTCTGAATTTTCAATTATCAAAGACTTTAAGCATCGTACGTCGTTAAGGCAATTCTAGCAAGTAGTAGTTAGCCAATAAAGCACAAGTGTAGAATCTACGTTGTTGAAGATGTTTCCAGCACGTAGTAGTTTCGTCAGCACCGTCAAAATACATACATATCTCACCACTAGTAACTGAATAGGGAGTGATAGATAGTACCGAGTAACAACTAACAACAAAGTAAATCCTGATACTGAAGAAGTTTCCATGTCAGAGCTTTCACCAAAGACCGAAGCCACACTTGACCAGAAGCCAGAGGTTCCCGTGAAGCCTGCTTCTAAGACCAAGAAGGAAGACCTACGTTCGCCCATCTTGCAGATTTTCACTGGCCAGATAAGAAGGCAGGGAAGCAAGCAAGGAGTTTCAACCAGATCCCACGGCCTACCATCAAAGAAAGGAGAGGAAGCTGAGAAGGAGAAGAAGGCTGAAGCCGTAGCTGACGTGATCCAAGCCGCCCGAGAACACCAGGACGAACAGGTAGAATTACTTAGAGAACAATATCATAAAAAAAAATCTAAGTATCAGGTAAGCATAGACGCATTGAGGGAAAGTTTAGCTCTGCGTGCTAATACGTGCTACCCCGCTTACCAGGCAGAACAACAAGAAGCACAAAATCTTGGAATCGAATTACCACCAAAAAAGGAAAAGCCTAAGAAGGTGAAGAATAAAAGCCTGGAACGGAAGCTAAAGGACAACTACACGGCAGGCAGGGATCAGTTTGTTTGGCCCTGTGACTCCGGAGCGTCAATGCACCTTTGGTACGACTGGTTTGAGTTTTATTTCAATTTTAAGACAACGCAGGAAATCAGATTGGCCGACAACTCAGTGGTTAAGTCACCTGGATATGGAACAGTAAAACTCTAAGCGTTTGATGGAACTGACTGGAAAACTCAATGCTCGGAAATGGTTTGGTACCTACCCGGAGGATCGAACTTATTCTCCTTAACAAGGGTTACAAAACAAAAATTGGATGAACTCGACATTCAAAGCCTGGAATTAACATACCTAGGAATACCACAAGGGAGTAAGGTTCTATGAAGAAGACACTGGTAAAACCATCTTTCTAGGAAAAACGGTGCGGTCCAACCCAAGGGACGCGGGCCAAATAATAATGATGTTCGCGCCACCAGAAAGATTACCATCCGCCTTTATATCGCGAGGGATAGTAGAACCAAGGATCGACTGCTGGCATGAAAGGTTAGGACACATCAACTTGAGGTATATCCAACATACCCTAGCCTGCGGGGCGGCTATACTAGGCAATAGTGGAAATCTGGAGTGCGCGAAGGACTGTCTGGTTTGCAATGCAGCCAAAGCTATAAGAAGACCATTTACAATGAAGAGGGAACAGAACCTTACCACTGGGGAATACAGCTCTGCTGATTTAGTTTATGCAGTTGAAGAATCAACAGTGCCCAAAACAAGTACTTTTCACTGATGAAAGATCGCCACTCCGACTTCAGAAACGTAACGTTCCACAGCTCAAAACTGCAAGAATATCGTGGAAGATATCAAAGAATTCTGTATGTGGATACAGAATAAGACTGGACGCCCTGTACGCTACATCCAGACAGATGCAGGTACCGAATTTTGTAACAGTTATATGAAGAAACTGTGTTTTCAGCTAGGTTGTGAACACGTGATTACACCTGTAACAGCACCACAAGCCAACAGGAAACTGGAAAGGGAGGTCAGGACTATCCGGGAAACGGCAATAGCACTGCTAGTGGAAGCCAACGTAAAGACCATGTTCTGGCAGGACGCGATAGACACCGCGGTGTACATACACAATCGACTAGTGCATGGAACCATAAGGACCAAGACTCCGATAGAAATGATGATTAAAAAAATCACGAGGTACGTTCACATGCGGATCTGAGGATATTCGGCCTCCGCGAGACGATTCACAAACAAGAAATGGGACAGGAAGACACGAGAAGGCATATTTGTGGGATATACAATAAATAACCGGGTGTACAAGTTGTTTTACCCAAAACGGAAAGTGTATTTTGAAGCCACACATGTAGACTTCTTTGAGAAAAGGATCCCTAGAAAACCTTATCCTTCACTGTTGTTTGAGGATAATATATTTATCCGAAAACACGTCTCTCCCGTAACTCCCTACACCGAAAATCCACTAGTACTGTTTGAGAAGGGGGAATCATTTGGAGAAGAGGAAGATTTTCCTACAAAGACATCAAGAGGGAGTGAAAAGTCAACAAATCATTAATTGAGTGCCCATTATCATATAACTGGGGGCAGCACATGGACGAACAAGAGGTTACCCAGACAACCAGGGAGGCAACTTCTGGTACAAGAAGATCACCAAAAACTACGAAGGGAGTCCTACAATCAAGACTGATAGATATTATGCAGTCCGCAACAGCATTATTCAGTCAACCGACGTTCAGACAAAACTTCCATCTAACATCGTATGCTGATGCTCTGGACACAGACTGGGAGCCTAACATGGATTTAGAAGAACTAGTAATGAGCAATATTGGATATCATTCCTTCATGGTTCAACCGGCTAAAGACCAACCTACCGGTATAACTGTCTACAATGACGTCACACGAAGAAAGAAAAGGAGCACAAAGAATCGAACGGATTCTAAATTCCAGGATACATAAGATTTCTTTAATCTGGATAATTTGTTTAAAATCTATAATGAACCCATTACTAGATTGTGCAATCCTTTTAGAGTACATAAGACTAAACCAACTAAGGAACTGGAAGTTGTTCTTCAAGAGGCAGGCTCAACAGTTCTTTTGGGAGAAACAGAAAAAATACCATTTTCAACCCAAGCCGTTTGTCAACGTAGGGAGGGACTGGACTTGGAGCCAAAAAAATCGAAAAAACGGAAATCCTACTTGGAGGCGTTGATCGGTAAAAAGGGAGCAGTCACCACCACCTCCACCACCAAGGACGGACGAAAGGCAAAAAACCCATTATCTTCTCTAGCTGGAGCTTACAAAACTCAGGAGGAAAGGACGGTGGAGACAAAAAGAGGAAATTCTTTTCTACACTCTGGAGCTGCACAAAGCAAGGACGGAGTAGAAGAACGAAAGCAAAAATCGCACGGACGTACATATACCGCCCAGGAGGAAGTGCACGGTAAGAAGCAAAAGATGCTATCTCAAATCTCAACTACCTATGAGCCGAGCAGACGAGCACTTTTAAATGTACGTGGATACCCTGGAGCACGTTCTGGAGCTGGCTTTAGAGAGCAACACAGAAGGGAAACTACCACTACCAAGACGAAGCACATTCGACGTTTACTCAAAATCAACTGGAGAACTAAAGAAAATGGACTGGAAGTTCAGAATTTAAAGAGAGACGAAGCGAAGACTTTTTCATACTTGAGAAGGGAGCACGCTGAACCACTGTCTTAATTAAAGAGGGATGAAGAGTGGACTCTATCAAACTCCGGAAGGACGAACTACACTTCCACCAACGCACTTGCACTGTTTTTCTTTTTACTTTATTTCATGATAATCGGTGGCGGAGCACAGAAGATTGATGAAGGAGGACAGGTGATTTGGCGACGATATATATATAAAACGTAAGACGTAAATATATGAATTTCCTTATGAATATTATATGTGCGTCTTCTCTTTTGTTCCAAACTGCCTCTAATAAAATGGGGGTATATGGTAACGATTACGTGAGATATATTAGCAACATATATAGGTACATTAACGATTACACGATTGTTAATAGTATGAAATCTTGCAAAAGACTGTGGCGGGCCTGAAGTAGATGCTGAGCTTCAAAAAAGGCTCAAGACAATTTATGTTACGCTAAAAGATGATATAAGATTTATAGAAGCTCCCTTACCATCAATAAGCCATATACTAATCTGCGTAGCATGTAGTTAAATATAGCTGAAAATTGTTTTTAAATTGCACCATTCACAAATGACATTATTTATGGAGGCTCTTCTACCATCAATAAGCCATATATGGAAGTAGTAGTAGTAGTAGTAGTGCACTATTGCATATTGTATTCTCGGGTTTCTACCCATATACAGTGCTATTTATTTTCTTAGATTTGACTCATGAGACGGAGCATTAAAATTTCCACTCGCTGAGACAGTACTCAATCTTTCTACTCTGCTTAGCTAAGCCTAACCTGAGATTGTGCCGTAGAGCTGGCGACCTCTATGTAGCGGTAGATTAATTTGGACCTCTCCAGTTAATACTCTTAAGGCGTTCAGTCTGTAAAAATCATCCACGCAGAAGGAGTGGCAACAACTCCTGCGAGAAAGTTTTACTCCTGTTTACCTATACTAACTTTGATGAGCAAGGACTTATGATACATGCTTCCCTGTGCACTCAGTGGTGAATGGAAGAGGAACGGAATGCAGGATGGTGCCGGCTGGTGGTAAACAGTGGACAGGCTAAGCATACGGAGAGCCGTCCTCAGTTGATGGTCGTTCACGTATTTCCCAATTGCGTTTGACGTCAGGGCGGGAAGTTTCAATTTAGCTTTTATAAATATCAAGCTAGTTAAATCTTTTATTCCTGTAAAGATTAAATTAGATTAAAACTGCGTGTTTCTTGTTGCATTTTTAGTTGTAAAGCTACAATTGTTCAGTCTTGCAAAATATAAATGTTTCTCAATCACCAAAGTATTGTATGCCTATTACTGACACTGGAATTTTTTGCCTAATGTGTACATTTTGAAATGTCTGAAGTTCAAATTTACTTTGTGATAAAAAGTCCTGTGTTCAAAATGTTTAATTACACTTTAAAATTAACTGTTAAAAAGTAATCACACAATGTTTTGATTTGAGCGATTCAAAGCATGTTTTCGAACTTAGTGCTTTTTATACTGTGTAAATGGTATGTTTGTGTCTTATACCCCTTGCATTGCAAGAACTTTATGAAATATAAAAATTTAAATGACAGTTAAAGTACAAAATGGAAAAAATCGATCAGTCCCGCAAAATGCAAATTACAAATTCCGAACTTAAAACCTGGATGAAGAAATGTTCAAGTTTGAAAGTGTAAATTTTTTTTTGACAGGCAGTGTATGCGTGTGTGTAGCAAATGGGGTGAATGGGGAGAATCGTGAATATGGCTTACTTGACAACGTTTCTTGAATCGACTTCGTCTGCCTGACTTAGACAGAGATGAAGATGAAGGTTGTTTTAAAAATTTTGATCTGCTGCGAAATGTAAAAAACGTTGGGTGTATTGGGAACAAAATTCGTGGGGAGTAATAATCTAAACATGATATTGTTCATTAGGGCTAGTCGGTTGGGGTATGAAAAAAATAACAAAGTCAAAGCCCAAAAGAGGACACACTCTTTAGAACTAGTGTTATGTGAAATCATCTCGATTTCATACTCGTTTCGTATGTATGCCTATTTAGGATTTGGACTGATTTATATTTTACCTTAAGAAAAAAATTCTGCAGACCGTGACGAGCAACACCCCAGGCCTATACTGATTAGAAGCCCGTCTGTAAGGTGAATTGATGTAATGCAGTGTTAGTTTGAATCATAATTGTAATATTCGTAATCAAAATAGAGGCGCCTATACATGTTTATGTGTAGTTACTAATAAACAGAAAAACATATGTAGATAATTATTTAGTGACAAGAAAGATAGATTTTAGTACAAAACTTTATATATTTGAAAAAAGAGTTTTAATTACAGTCTTTAATTACAAATTTGCAAGCTTTTCACTTTTTTCCTTAGAGCAAATTGAGAACCTACGCTATAATTTGAGTTAAACAGGAATTTGTTAGTTTTTTTGGTTCTTGTTATTCACGCGCCTAATACTAATATGCGCAAAAGTATGTAGTAAATAACACATTTCCGCATTTAAATCCTAAAATTAGCACATTGTAACATTTTAGAATATTAAACATTAATAATGTTTAAATTTTAAAATATATATTCAACGTACATTATCTGAATTTTTCCAATTCTTCTAACGACATAATGTTTTTATATTTGACCAAAACAACGAGACGAAAATTCTATATTTTAATAATATTAGTAAATAGACCCTATTTTTCATTTTAAATACTGCAAATACAACGTTTTGCACATTTCAAGAACAAGATGGTTTGTAAAAAATAAATCCATACAGTCGTATATATACTTAAACTTATAACCTGAACAAGCGCGTAATGATTATTATCTTAGTTTTACTACTTCTGCAACCACTAAATTGCAAAATCTAATAAGCATCTCTGGATTACTTGCTATTTTGGCTCAGTTTATGCAATAAAAGTAGAAGATTATACCTTGTCTAACAAAAAAGTGCAAGTTTTACTTAACAAAAGCGTGTCAAAGCTCGAGTAGAAAATAAGTTTGTTTGTTGCCTGTTAATAATTTGTGGCGTAAAAATTTTTAAAATCGTTGTAATACTAATTTCGAGGTAATGCTACTTTTTACATAAAGACTTTCATTTAAACCTGTTCCAACCAAAGGTTGCTGAGGCGTTTGTTGTGTAAAAAGCGCTCATGCGTGAAGTTTTAACAAAAAACAAATAAGACGAATGTTAACGTTGTAGAATGGTCTAGTAACATCGCGTATCTGACAATATTTTTACCTTATAGCAGTAGTGTCAACTGCTACAAGTAAACAAAATTGTGTTATTATTACCTTTGTTTGAAAAGAGAAAATTTAAATTAGAAACGCTTTCAGTCTAGTTTTAAAAGGTATTTGTTTCTGTGCTGAATTAATATAAATATTTTTAATTGTAAAATTAAGTCTTTACTGTTACGTATAATATTCTTAAGGCCAACCGCCAAATTTAAAATTTAGGTTTTTACTTTTTTAGTTTTTATGTATCATTTTGAGTAGAATAAAGCTAACATTGTAAAACTGAAAAGTAAGACATTAAAAATAATTCACTTTTGACACAGCTTGAACATGCAAACGTCGTTTCTGTGTAGCTTAATATTTGATGACAGTAGCAAAATGTTTGCAGCTCATATAATAAAAACTGTCAGTATTTGTAGACTCTGCAGACAATAAGTTTATTTCAGATTGACAGTTTGCTAAAATTACTTTAAAGCAATTATTTTTATCTTTCATTTGCGATTGTTAAAAACCAAACTAGAAATATAGGTGTACATAATTTTGACGGTGTGAATTCTTTGGATTTCGTAATTTAAAAAACACAATTCAGATTTATTATAGACACAGTGGTCATTTAAAAATTAAAAATTTCTTTTCGAAATTAAAAACTAAAACGCAATCGAAACCGAAGTTGGTATCGTTATCATAGTCAGAAAATTGCGCGAGTGTCAGCTTTAAACATTAGACGATTCAGTTATAGTAGCAAATGTTGGACAACTGCCTTAATTTTTATTCCAGTGCTACATTTGAATGACTCAAATAAAAACCACAGCAATCTCATATACTTTGACAAACATTTGATGACGGTTCATTACTACGACTAAACAAATTTTTTCATATATAAAAAGCTAGCGCATACAATTTTTAGGTTGTTGCAGTACTACGTGAACAAAAAATGGCGTTTGTTTCGCTTCGCTCAAATATTGAAAACACGTAAGTCCGTCATTTTATTATCATAATTATTATTTTATTTAAATTTTGCACTGTTAAAAATCGCACTAGGTAATAATTTTCAACGTTTGCAAAATATATATTGCTGACTGATTTACTAAATGAATTGTCATCTAACAAGCAAACCACTTACTATGTTTTCTCAAGATCTGGAAAAGCATAGCCAGAAACGTTTCCTTGGACCTCAGAATGAACAAATAGTGTGATAATTTGAGTAAATTTTGCGCGGTGCTTTAGCAGTAGCCCACCAAAGTTCAAAAAACCGAATTGTTCAAAGTTTGGCACACTGTAGCTTCTACAGTTTTTGTCTGATTTCAATGAAACTTGCAGTTGTGTGATGTTCAAACTTTTATCTTAAAAAAATTTTCTCGAAATTTTAAAATTCGAATTTTTGTTATTTTTTTTGAAAAATAAATAAAATTTCATACTTATGAGACCCATTTTTCAATTAAGGGTTTTCAAACAAATAAACAAAAATCGAACTTTAAAATTTCCAGAAATAACTTTTTAGATAAAATTCTAAAAATCACAAAACAGACAAAAACTGTAGAAGCTACAGCCTGCCAAACTTTGAAAAATTCGGTTTTTCTGAACTTTGGCGGGCTTCTGCTAAATCACCGCGCAAAATGCGCTCGAGTTATCACACTATTCGTTTTTTCTGAGGTCCAAGGAAACGTTTCTGGCTATGCTTTTTCAGATTTCGAGGAAACATAGTAAGTGGTTTGCTTGTTAGTATCATTTTTAAATAATTCCACCCAATTTTAAAATTATCTAAGTTGTTGTTTTTAATGTTGTTTCAGCGTGTCAGGCGCGTGTGAAATTTGCGTGATAATGTTCATTTGAGACCTTCTTAGGAGCAAATTAGTCCTTTTGCTCACACCACCAAGATTAAAAGCAGAAATTTGACGCTTTGTAATAATCAACTTGATGAATTACTTTAACGAGCTTCAGTGTTTGATTTATTATTAAAAGCTTACTATTAAAAACTATTATATACTTAAATTATTTTGTCGGTACATTTAACACTCTGTACGCAGTCTGCCGCAAGTAACGTATGTATGATGTTAATGAAAGTATTATCCTAATATTAACTTGTCTTGCTATATATTTTTACGTATTTTGTACGTTTTTACTCTCATAGTGTCTGCTATATACCTCTTATTATTTAATTAAATAATTACATGTATCCTATCATATCCATGCGCCCGCATCCATACATTTGTCTTCGCATATACTACATATAAAATAATATGAGATACAGTAATATTGAATTAAAAATAATTGATACAACTTTACCAATCGTTGTTACTTCTAAACTACAAGGTGTAGTAAATTATAATAGTTTCAGATGGACTCATAACACTGAAGCAAACGTAGCCAAGGCCCTAAAGGAATTTTTATACTTCGAAAATTAAAATATCATAGATTCAGTTAACAGCAACTACCTATGAGATATATAACGTACGTGTGACCTAATTTGGAATACTCTTCAGTTCTGTGGAAAAAGGGACTCTCAAAAAAACTTGTTTACAAAATTATATCAGTTGAAAAGAAGAACTTAGGTATAATAACCAACTCGCATGTTAGTGATAGTAATTACATTATAACCATACATGTAAAAAACTTAAACTATAAAAAATAGAAAATAGCTTCAATAAATTACTCGTAAATTTTAGTAAGAAGTTAGTTAAGTCAGGTAGGCATAGTTTTTGGCTAAAGTTCTATGTAAGGTGTAAACCAGATACCAGATAGAGACTAGATAGGTTAAATAATAAATATAGCGTAATTAGGTGTAGGACTGAAAGGTACAAAACCTCAGCAATACTTTTATTGATTAAATCTCTTATGTAATTATAATACATGTAATAGATTCTGATTTCTGTTTTAATTCCCAAATTTTATTGATCACCAAATTCAGTTGATGTTTGCTGTGTCGTAGCATTTTAATTCCTTACGAAAAATACGTCCCTAGCAAAGTTCTTGAAATATGTGGCTGCTCCTAAAAATATCTAAATATAAAGAGCTGTGCATTAATTCATATATGTCTATATACTTACCCTTAAAGTTCCTTCTTGAATAGCATCTGATACATCTTTAGTCCAGAAAATACAGTCGCCACAGATAATTACTTGCCCAGGCCAATTTAATACCCATTTTGCCCGACATTTGGTGGAATATGAATTCACCGCCTTAAGAATTATTTCTTTTAGCGACAAACACATTTGATTCTCAACTTGGTGCAACCTGTTAAGTAACAAACAAAATAATGAAAACAGCCACGGTCTTTACAGCCTTGTATATATGTTTGTGATCATTTTCATTATGGCTAAAACAAGGTTAAATAAATACAGACAATAACAAAATTATGAAAAACAAATCCGGCGCCGAGCGCCGGATTTGTCAGTAACGGTGTCGGTGGTGTTCGTAGTGGCTGGTTTGTAGGAATGCTTTCGTAGGTGAAGACGTGTTTTGTAGTGTGTCTACTTTTCGTGAGACGTGTTTCGTAGGCAGAAGATTTGCTCTTTGGAGTAAATGTAGTAGATATCTAGTGTTACCTTGAACATACTATCCGCCAACCACACTTTACACGTAGACAGAAATGCGGAATGCAAATTTCTTCACGAGTAGTAAAAGGCAGTAGGTATGCACCTTCATACTCTCATCGCTTCTCATCGCCTCTCATCGCTAAATTTCTCAAAATATTGCCATAGTTACGGCTCACAAAATTTTTCTCAGAAATTCTCAAAAGTATGCACCCGTCGAATTACTTGCCGTTTTAAAGTGCAATTACTATGAATAGGAGGTTGAGATTGTATGACAACATAAAAAATACGTCTGCTATGTTTAAAAACCTAAGCTACATGTTTTCTCACCTCCAAATCTCAAAAACTTTTGTTGAATTCGCAGTCAGTCTCAACTTTGTTAATATGGCCGTTACTATGGTAATAATTTGAGAAATTGAGCGATGAGACGCGATGAGAAGCGATGAGAGTATGAAGGTGCATACCTAGTATTCTTTCTTCAGCACACGCTAGTCTTACACTACTAACGTATTTTCGCATCGACCTCTCGGATGCTAATGCAAATGCAGGAGCAATAGCAGCAGCACAAGTACTAAGTACATCGCCTACAACCTGACTAGGCTTGTCATTCAAACTGTTTAGTGCTTTGCTATTTAACGATGTTATAACTTTAGTTTTTGTCTGTTCCTCAACACAAGGCAAATTTCCAACATGGTCTTTACTTACAGTTACACTCTTATCAGCGTTCAAAATAATACGACCAGGACAAACACGTCATTTAACCCTACGACACACGAAGTTAATACTTCCTAATATTCCTTTCCCCTCTTGTGTCAACTCGTATCCATCGTAACAGGCAACGTCTCTACCTCGTTTAGTTTTTCCAATTATTTCTATTTTTGTCACTTTCGTCAGAGATTTTTTAAATATCCAGACTTTTCAAACTCAAATTTGCTTATATCTGAAGAAAAATCGATTCAATCTGCTCATATACTACTACTTAAACTGATATTTCGTAAGCTACTGTTACCTCGCTTTTTTTATCGCACTATTCTTATGATACTCGAATTCAAATCATTCATAATTACATATTATTCATAATTACATATTATTCATACCAACGCATCTGCATGTAAAGTAAATCTTCTGCCTACGAAACACGTCCCACTAAAAGTAGACAAACTATGAAACCCATCATACAAATAAAGTCCTACCAACAGCGTTCTACGAACCAGCCCCTACGAACACTACCCAATCCGTCGACAACTGTCCCAAAGTAGATGCTGAGACTACAGCGAATATTTGCTTTAATAAAGGAGTAAAACCATATATTGTAGCAACGCTCAAATAACGCCAGCTACTTACGCCACTTCTACCTCTTCTACTTGAATTTATACATTAATTAAATGTGTGGTCGCAACAAATGACTAGGAAATCCCTCCATTAGCAATATTTAGATGATGTTATTTATGGACGATCCCTGTATGCGTACTAGTAACATCCGACATGATGTTAATATTTGTTTACTTATTTTTTTTTCTATTGACTAGGGGATCCTTCAAATGATAATACTTGGATAAGGTCATTTATAATCGATCCTCGTATGTATACTTGTGACATCCGGTGTTCAAAATATCTTTTTATCTAATTTTTGAGCTCATGCCCGGAAGGTCCTTAAAATAGTGATATTTGAATGACGTCATTTATGAACGATCCCCGTATGTATACTAATAACATCCCAGGCTAAAGAAACCTATTTACCCAATTTTCATTTCGTCATTTAAGGAGGATCCTTTTTTGTATACTAGTAACTTCTGACCTGATGGTAATATTCGATTACTTAATTTTTTAACTACTGACTGGGGGACATGGTAATATTTGAATGACACCATTTATGGATGATCCTTGTATGCGCATGATATGTTAATTATGTGTCAGATGCACATAACACGATTAGTATGAATTACATGCAAAAGAACGTACCTTTGTTCTCCTTTTAATGTCATTTGTGATTTCCCACATTATATTTAAATTGTCGGGATCGTTCTATATGATGTCATCGTTAGTGTTGGTTGGGTATTGGTGACACTCCATGTTAAATGAGTCCGTTAAAGTTGTGTTAAAATTTTGAGTTCTTAGTGGGGCAGTCGTTTATAAATGATAATTTGGCAAGAAATCATCTACGGACCATCCCTGTGGTCCTACATAGCTAAAGTCAAATATACGTTACTTTACGGTAACGAATTATACAAATTATACTTGCCTTACTTACCTTGCCGTATACTTGCCTATACGTGCCTAAAAATATAGAAAGCTGGACTTGGTTTGTTCTCCAGGTATGTTGAGGAAGGAATGCAGGATGCATGGTATTGTTGTATTGTATTTAAAGGAGATCTAGTAACATGAAGCTACTGGAATGCCGTTCAGGCCACTGATAGGCCCATTGCAGAACGATCCGTTTTACTATGAACATATCTTTATTTATGAAAGTTGCTTTGTTTACTCGTTATAAAGTATGCGTGAGCAAGAACGAGAAACTTTCGCACTGAACTTTCAATTAATCTTTAAGCGTATACCTATAAGTGACTATGACTATGCATATGAGTTGCTCAGAATTGACAAATAAATCAGACCATACTCCATAGTACTGGTATTTATCAACGGAAGAAGTCTTTTGTGGAATGTAAATTCCCAAAATACCAGCACACAGTCTAACTTGCATGTAATTAGGCGGAGCTAATCAAAACTATTCACAAAAACACGAGAGATATTCTAGCGATTGCAGGTAGTGCTATTGGCTAGGGTCAACGTGCCCGAATATACGTTGTGACAACTCCTAAATAGCTTCAGTAGAGCAGCAATGTGCCAAGCACTGCCTCTTCACTGAAGCTACATATCTTCCTACTTGTTAGTTTTGACAATATGCAAAACAGCTTTGATATGTAGATATACGCTATCTCAAATATCGAAAGTTGTCCAATGAGAAAATCGACAACTAAATTCCGACAAGCTAAACCCGCAACCACTAGGGGCTTCGTAAACACAGGAATTTAAGCCAATAAAATCCAAAATGGAAATAAAAGACCTTCTAAAAGTACTCAGAACAGAGGTAAGTACGCAACCACCCTCGTCGAGTTCAGAAAACTTTAAACTCTGAGCTGCAACCTTTGTATAATTGGTCAGTAGATAATGAAATGGAGATTAACTATACCAAAACTAAAGTAATGTTATTCCGGTCCCCTTATTCCCCTAAACCTCTAAATAGTCTAGCATGTAGTGTAATAACATGCAGCTCCAAGTTGTAGATAATTTTACATATCAAGGAGTTTTATTGGATTCAAAGCTACTATTCTCGGATCATTTTGACAACGTATGCTGTAAGGTTAACGCTAAAACTAAACTCATAAGTAGATACAGTAGTCCCTCGCTTATATGATATAATTAAAACCAGACCCCTATCATATAAGGAAAATATCATAACTTCGAGGTAATTTTTTATTCATGTATGGTTAATATTTGATATGTTGTAAAAGGTTAAAATAGGTATTTCTCTGCAGTTAATAAGTGCTTACTGGGTTCAAAATTAATTAGAATAAAATAATACTGATATATAATAAAAATTAAATAACTTTAGAGCGACCAATAGATTTTAGAATAGTTTTTTGTCATTATTTTTTAGAAAAACAAAAGTAGTTATAACTTAAAACTTCAAAATATAATAACTTGGTGAATAAGTATTTCCTTAATTTCTTCTTATTATTCAGAAGTATCATAACTCGGATTTTGGTATCATAACTTCGAGGGATCAAAATTCGAATTTTGGTATCATATCTTCGAGGGTATCATAACTTCGAGGATCATATAAGCAAGGGACTACTGTATAAGAGAAATTTTAATAAATCTCAGTTAATTATATTTAGCACATCATTAATCTGATCAGTAATTGATTATGGGATTATTGTCTGGGGAAATATATGTAATTCGAAATTCCAAAAGCTAGATGATTTGACGCTCAGAGTTGCCCATAAGATATTTGGAATGCAAGTGACACATACCAACACTAAATACGATATACTGAGAATGTGAAGTGGCTGACTACAGAGGAACGGCTACATCTATACCAAACAAAGTTCTTCTATAAGCATTTCATTAGGAAAAGTAAAGTAAAAAAAGTTTTTAAGACTAGCGTTCGATTGAAACAAGACAGAACATCCAGACTACTGCGCAAGCCGATGAATTTTGACCATGCATTGGACTGGGTGCTTACGGGAAACGTGCATACACATATACGGTTGTTGGTCTTTGGAACTCACTGCCAAGTGAGATTTAGGAATGTGACAAACTTGTTAAATTTGATATATTAGTTAGGAAATTTATACTGAGCAAACAAGTAGAAATTACTTTTTACGGATAATGTTGCTGACACAAATAAAATATATACAGTACCTACATACTAACAGCAATATTAAGCATATCTATTTATTTATCTTTGATTTTAACTGTGTATGTAATGGTGGGCATGCGAGATGATTTTTTTAACTTATATAATCATAAAGTGTCGATATCGAAAAAAACTGTAAAGTTAATATCTTACACTGTAATAAATTGAATTGAATTGAATTGAATTGAAAGAAGACAGGGTGCATGGTACATCATAAGCTCTAGAAAACTCATAGGTATGGATACAAAATTGAAAATTTGTGTCGCATTTCTTGATTATTAAAAAAAATATCACGCACGCTGCATGTACACGTTTTAGTATGTACTAAAAGATAGCATGGAATCCCGGTTTTCGGCCACACAGAAAACGAATAATTCAGATTCATGTTCCGTTCCATTGATAATTGTAGGAAGAGCAACCAACGAATTGTCACCAAAAACTATACAGCACATTTACATCGCATTTAAAGTCGATTAAATTTCGTTTTACCTAAGTCGGTTATCAAATACGACTTGTAGCGTATTAGGAACATATGCTACATTGTTTGCTGTTTGTTTGCACTTCTCACTTTAGCTCATGCGTACGATATATGTGAAATCTAGTCAGGGATTGTCTATAATGACGTCCTTCAAATATCATAGTTTTAAGTACCCCCTTTTCCAACATTAAATGTTTTTCCAACTTGTTTTACCTTCATGTAATGAATTTACCCATGTTGGTTATAGATATTCAGCGATCGTTCATAAAAACGTTCTTCGAATATTATAGTTTCAAGTACCATCATTTGCAACATTAAAGTTTTTCCAGCCTTTGAAACTTTTGTGAGGTTGACGGCCTCACGACCAAAACAGATAATAAACCATAAATTATTTACAATCACTTTTCGTGTTTTGTCCACTTAATACTAGTGATACAATGTCTTACGGATACAATGACTAGGGTTGAGGAGTGGTTGCAAGGCAATTTCCTGAAGAGAGGAATCTGGTTTGCAAACTAAGAAACTGTAAATTCACATTTGGATCTAATTTTCTTATTAAAACATTAAGTTTATTTGATCTTTTATTATGTATAAATATTTTGACCAGTTTTAATTTGAAATAAATGATTTTTGATTTACAAATTTCAGGATAAATGATAAGAGAAAAATATCCACTTAAATTGACTACAGTATAAAAAGGTTTTAGGCGGTGAAATTATTGTGTGAGGATCAACGAAAGTTGATCCTTCTGTAATTCTTTCTCTGTTTTACACTATTGTTTATCAAAAATTGAAAATTACTGTATTTAATAATTTAAAAATTTGGTGAAAAACTGAAAATACAATTAATTTGTTACATTCTAATCCGTAAACTCAAGTAATATTAATTAAAACTTAGAATTCCGAACGTAGAACTAACAATATAATTAATAAAAAAACGGAAAACTATAAAAGTAAGACGTGACAGTAAAGCTGTCACCGTCTTGGTAATAAGAAATCTACAAATATTTTTAATGGTGATGGAAAATACTTGTTGCAGAGTTGTTGCTTGCTTGAGGATTCTTGTGTTAATTATTATGAGAAGCAATAAAGGGGAGCTCTGCTCTGTTAAGAAATCAAAGATGGTTAAATTGGGAAACTTGTGGCTGTCAAAGTCTTCAGTAGAAAAACTGGAAAACTTGCCATCTTTTATTGTGCGATGTGTTTTAGGTTTTGCGGCGGGGACGTAAGTAGAAGGTGGGCTACCTTAGACCTAATTTCCAAGTAGGCAAAAATATTTTTCGAAAACAGCACAAAACCTAAGGAAATAAATAATTTTACTTTATATTTGTTAATTTTTTAGCATTTTGTAAAACACACAAAATTGACAAGCTACTCAGTTTAAGTAACAGTCCTTAACCTAACTAAATCTCATACATGTTTTCCAAGTAGGCGAAAACAAGTTTTAAAAACAGCATAAAATCATAACAAATCAATGATTTTGCCTCATATTTATTAGTAACATTTCCAAAAATCATAAAATTACCTACTTAACCCGAGTAGCAATACTTAACCTAACAAAAAGTCTTGGCAGATTTTCCAAGTAGGTAAAACAGTTTTTTGAAAAAGTATAAAACCATAAATATTTATTAAATTCACCCAATATTTGTTAATGTTCTACATTGACAACAAATTGACCAGCTATTTTATTCAAGTAGCGTCAGCAAAAACTCACAAAGACTCATATTCTGGAATTTAAAAAAATTAACATCTTTACTAATTAATGTTTTATAAAATATGCAGTGGCTTAATTTAAGAAAACAGCATAAAACGTAATAAATTAATAATTATAGCTTATATTTGCTGACCAACTTAAATATTTTAGACTTTAAAAACTTTAAATTTTTACTTGATTTTATTTTATATAATAAGCAGCTGCTAAATTTAAGAAAACTGTATAAAAACGTCAGAAATTAAAGATTTTAACCATAAAACTTAACAATTCAGGAGTGGTAAAATATTATTGTTGTTTGAATTTTTACTTAAACATTTTTTTTATAAAATGGACAGCTACAAAATTTGTGGTTTAATTTTTAAAAAACCACTGGAGCCATCACGAGTAATTTTTTATCAAAAAACTAAACAAACATCAAGAAAATCAAAAACGAATCGTACAAGCTACTGAGCTAGAAAGAATTACTAAAATTAAAAAAAGTAGAAAACATCAAGGAACTTAAGTCAATAATACTAATTCATTATGACTTTTGAAAAAGCAAATTATCAAAACAAAAAAAAACTAAAACCAAAAATCTAAAGTTTTATTAAGATACTTATATTTAAAGACTAAAACAAACTGCAACTAAAGATAGTGTGGATGTTTTTAAATCTATATTCAAACAATATAAAAAAAATTTCTAAAAAGTGTCAAAATTCATTTTGGTATTTCAAGTAATCTTAATGATGGCACTCAGTTCCATTAAAATTATAGTTTCGATCTTAAAAAAGGAATTTCTACAGATGAAGCATAAGTTGATGCTATAGGAAGAATTGCCACATATAAAGATATAACAAAAAATAATTTAAATCTTAAAGTAACAATTATTGATAATAATCAAGGTGAAGGACTGAAAAAAAATAATTTATTTACATGAAGATACCAGAAAGAAACAATGTGATAATAAAATCAATAACTATGATAATTTATGTTGTGTAAGAGCAGTTGATGTAGGTTTAACATACTTAAGTTAACGAAAGTATAGTTATGCTATAAATCTTGGTTTAGCAGGTATAAGTGATAGGGATATTAAACAAATTCGTAATTTGCAAACAAAGTGGCAATATAAAATAACAAATAAGTTATTTAATTACGTTGGGCTAGAAATACCTGAAGAAGGAATGAATCTAGAATTATTAACTAAAAATGAAAACAAATTAGATAATAAAATAAATTTAATTTCTTTCTTTGACAGTTTATTTAAATTTTCTACCAAAAACATAGAAGCAGAAAATAAATTGTATTTATTACATTTAGACAATTATTATGATTATGTAAATAAAGTTGCTGCTTTTAATTGTTGTTCATACTATTGTCAAGATTGTAAAACACCTTATTAAAACAAAGATTACCATGTTTGTGAGAATAAAATTTAAAACAAATGTGACATATGTACCGGAACAAAAAACGATTGTAAAAGCGGTGATAAAACTACAAACGATTGTAAGGATTGTAACAGAATATTTTGGAATCAAACTTGTTATAATAATCATCTAGAAAATCAATGCAAAAAATGTATAATCTGTGAAGCAAACGTTTTTTTGGAAACAAGATTAACTTACAGGAACCACACATTTGTTATTCAAATAAATGTTATATTTGTTAAGTTAAATATGATAAAAATAAAAAACATCAATGCTCTAAAGGTTTTAAAAAACCATGAAATTGTAGTAAAAATTATATATTTTACGAGTACGAAACATACTTGGATACAAATTATGATCATATACCAATGTGGGTTGAAACACAAGATTTTAAAGGGAATGAAAAAGCTTTTACTACTAATTATGAATTTTGTAAATGTGCCTTACAACAAGGATTTACATTTATAGCACATAATGCAAAAGGTTATGATAGTCATTTTATTTATAATCCCTGTTTATTGAATGGTATACAACCAGAATAAAAATTAACAGGGACAAAAATAATTTTCATGTATATTACAAAATTACAAATTAGATATAAAGACAGTTTTAATCTCACTGCTGATCCACTTATGAAATTTCCTAAAACATTTAGATTGACATAACTTAAGAAAAAATATGGTTTACATAAATTTAATAAGCCACAAAATTTAAATTATATACAATCTCTACAAGACAAAGAATATTATATACCAGATACAATAAAATCTGAGAATCGAGAGGATTGTTTAAAATGGTATGATTAAAAATCAAAGTATTATGAAGAAGATAAACGAAACAACACACTGCAAAACTCAAAACAACGAACAGTGTCGCAACCATTAAAAGTTTAATTTTTGAGAAAAAATTATTGCATATTGTAAATCGGATGTTGATATATTCAGAAAAGGATTCATCAGTTACCGTAAAATTGTAATAGAATTGAGTTGTTTGAGTGACGAAGACTTTTTAGGTCCATTACAATATTTCACGATAGCTAGTGTTGCTATAGCTGTATATAGATTTAAATTTAAGCCTGAGAACAAACACGCTATCGCATC